>FXXK01000123.1:61066-121732 GCA_900184695.1 Betula pendula | reverse complement strand
GAGGGAGGAGAAAAATCAATAGAGGGGAAAATGCTAAGCAAGACACAGAAAGAGAAATAAAAAAAATAATTAAAAAAAAAACAAATGGAAAAGTAATATTTTTAGGAAAATAGATAGTGAAGTAGATAATTTATTGGAGTTTGTAGTGAAAAATTTGTAGCTAAAATAAAAAAGTAGTATTGTGAATAGCTAAAGTAACTATCATTGCTTGAGATGCTCTAAATTGATTCTCTTGCTTTTATTTATTCCTTAACTAGCCATAACATGAAAATTAAAAAAATAATAATTAGTAATAATAATAAAAAAATCATTCAAGGGATGATAGTGCAAGTCGCTATGCATGGATTGGCAAAATATGATTCTTCAATTATGTTGTCAATCGAATTAAGAACATGAAGGGGATCGAAGCTCAAGGTGCATGAAAAAAAGTACTTACGTACTCCTTGCCCACGCAATGTAGTTGATTCTTGTATCACGTCATTCATGTAAGCGCAAAGGAACATTATTTTTCTATTTATCGATAAGTTATAACGCATTTAGAAATTAAGGTTACGTACGTTTGGTACGCGGAATGACTATTCCATTAAAAAAATGAATAGCTTTTATTAGAATTTGAAGAAAGTAGAATAGGCTAATCTTGAAATAGCAATAAGAATGGCTCTAAGAAATAACCATGAATTTGGTGAGCCAAATTAACATTATGAAATAAGGAGAAGTAAAAGAATGAGAGAGAGAAAAATTATTTGGACTAGAATTATTTGAACCGAAGAGTATCCAATGCTTGTAAACATGAGAATCATTTACAACAAAGAGACTCAGTGACACATACAATTCAAGAGCATTTACTTTTCTATTTTCTCTTTTTGCATGTTATTAATTACAGGTAGTAGCACGCGCGAGGGGTATCGTTTCAGCTGATAACTTCACATTCCCCGGCAATGGAGGATTTGTAAGCTTCCAAAATGTAGTGTTCGGGTGTGGCTTCGACAACCAAAGCATAGTATTTGGTGGAAACATGGTACCAAACAATGTCATAGCAGGAGTTTTTGGTTTAGGAGCTGGGAGAAGGTCAATCCTAAGACAACTAGGTTCCATCACCAACCTATGCTTCTCGTACTGCCTGCCTTCATGGACATTGGAACAGGGAACCTACACATAGCTTTGGCGCTGATCGATGCACAAATAATAGGAGAGGCTCAAAGAAGAGTTCAAATAATGTCAATGGTGCCAGGAATTCCCAGATACTACATGAACATGGCGGGAATTAGCATTACTGCAATGCGGCTTCCGATAGATCCAGCCGTGTTTAAGCTGAACGATGATGGTACTGCTAAATTACTATTTAATTATCTCAAAAGTTTAATATGATAAGAACAGATGAATTTAATTAGTTAATTTATATTCTAACAGGTACATGCGCTTTTGCTTTTGATTCTGAAAGTAGACAGTCTTTTCTTGTTCTGAATGCATATGATGTTGTCAAAGTTGAGATGGTGAGGCATTTGCTGAGATATGGCTGGAATCCTATAGAGGGAGAAAGAGTGCCGTATGATCTTTGCTATAGAGTGATTTCAGCTGTGAATCATACGGCCTTACCATCTATGACGTTGCATTTTTTGGGAGAAGAATTTGTGGTGGATTCTAAAGCAGTCTTCCAAATATTTGGGAATGATAATATGTTTTGCATGGCTATCCTGCTCATCAATGAAGAGGGACCAAGTCTTCTTGGGGCATTTCAGCAGGCAGATCATCGGTTCTTGTTTGATGTTAGAGCATCTACAATGTCGTTTGTTCAAGAGACATGTCAATTTAATTAAAAGCTTAATTCATGCTTCCATTCAGCTTGTGATGGTTTGATAAAATTTAAGACAAATAAACTCGTAAAATTGACAATGATGATCCTGATTGGTAGCACTAGCATGGGGTGTTTTTCCAACCATGTCCAAGCAACTTCTTGAACTCAAAAATTCTTCATTTTCATGACCATGATAAGCAACCACCAAGAGGTGACAAACAAAGATTTAATACAATATTAATGATCGGCAATCCTCACTGGTGATTCTTTTTTTTTTTTTTTTTTTTAAACTTCCTTGACATGCATCAAAGGAATATAAATTTCACATTAAGATGATTTAATTTTGAGAAATGGTAGATACTGTAATCCTATCTAACAATATTCATTCAATAATAGAGATAGGGTAGTCAAATCAACATTAATCGCAAAGGATTTTTATCTTTATCAGTCTATAATGAAGAAGTTCGGGAGCATTGCTACTAAGAGCACTCACATTGGATGATGTAAAATTTTAGCTAGAATGGCTAATCAAAACTCACTTTTGCTAGTTTAGCTAATGGGTTTCAAAATGCACCATACATCCGATATGATTATCTATTTTTTCTCTATATCCTTTAAATATTCTTTTTATTTTATTTTTTATTTTTGTCTTTCTTTATTTCAATTCTAATGATCATATTTTTTCGACAATCATTTTTTCAAAGAGTAAATATATATGTCAACCCTCATGTCGATCTACTTTGTGTCAACCAAAAGTGATGTGGCTTTTAAAATCACCATTGAATTTATGATAGATCATTATTGACTTTTGATCCAATAATGATTTTAAAAGTCACATCAATTTTAGCGACATAAGGTAAACATTGGGTTAACATGTATCATTACTCTTTTTCAAATGGTCTTTTTCTATTAAAAAAAAAAAAAAGGTCATTTTTTTTTAAAAAAAAAAATTAAATGGATTACAGAGTAGATATAGAAGTGGAAAAATATACATCTCATCATGCAAGGGATACAAAAGATATAAGAGCATTCCAAGTGGCTTTAGCAGATTTTACTAGTCAATTTAACCGAAAAATCACTTTTTTCTATTTTAACCATTAACTTTTTTAAAGCACCTCTAGTAGTCTCAGCAAATTAACTATTAACTATCACTATTCTATTTAAATATTATTTTTTAAAGATTTTTTTTTTTCTTTTCCAGAACTTGCAGCTATCCAAAATCCCCCTTTTTGCATAACACAGCAAGCAAAACAGAGGAGGCACTTGGAAGCAAAGCGCAGAAAGTTAGACGAAATGCAGTTCATCTTCCGCTCTCTTCCAAAGCCACTCTCTCACTCTCAATCCCAGCTCCTCCGCCACCGTCAGACCTTCGTGGACGACGCCACCGCCAAATGGGTCCGAGACCGAGGCCTCAATACCATGCCATGGAGAAGGAAAAGAACCTCAGACCCTTGCTCAACCTCAAGAAATTCATCAAATCCAAGCCCTCCAAGTTCGTCCCTATCTCCGTCATCACCCAGAGGAAGGTGATGGGAGAGGAAGGAAGAAGAAAAAGAAAAAAGGGGAGAGAGAACCGTACGTGGGGAGGAGGGGAAGGAAAAAAAAAAAAAGTAGGAAAGAAAATATTGATTTTGTATTGGTTTGATGAGTGTACAGTACTCATCAAATCTTATGAGTACTGTACACTAATCAATTTTTTTTTGATAAATTGCTGAGTTCACTAGGGGAGAGTTTTTGCAATTTCTATTAAATTTACTCAATAAAATAGCCAAAAGATGCCACTAAGAATGCTCTAAAAAAAGGGATCCGTGGAATAAAGACTATGGATAAGGCGGATCAGCCAGTAAAAGACTACCTATACAAGGTTGTGTCAGTGAAACAGTACTATCGATATGAGGCGGAGCCACGAGTGAAAGACTATGGATTTAAAGCTGAGCCAGTGAAAGACTAATTATAGCAATGACAAATGGCGCAGGCCTTCGAGTCCAGCTGAAGATCGCCAAGCATGCCACAATTTTCATACATACATTTTTCAAATGTTTTGATGTAAAAAAATGACCTAAATTCCTTAATTTGAAAATTTACATTTCTTTAAAAATGTGGAGCATCATAATCCCCAAATTATTTAGTAATTTTATAACACTTACTCAAATATAGTCCCTCAATAAATGTACGTGAGAAAGTCTTGTGTTTTTTTTTTTATGAGCTCGTTTGAGTGTCTAATTTTATTCAATTTCTTATTTACTTTATAGATTCGGAGGATAACAAAAAAATGAAATTAGGTTTGGATAATTTAAACAAAAGTTTTGAGTAGGCAAATATATTTGGAAAAAAAAATAGAATTAAAAATGAATAAAAAATTATATTTTAATTCTTAGAAAAAAAATTTAAAAAAATTTGGGGTGATTTCAAACAATAAAACGTGTGGGGTGGCTCCACGAATCAGAGAGGGTGGCCGAGCCACCTGAAAAGCGGGTGGCTGGCCCCTCCAAAATTGCTTGGGTGGATCAGCTACCCTTGAAAACTTGTAGGGGGTGGCTGAGCCACCCTCCAAACATTTTCGGGTGGCCGATCCACCCCAATATTTCTATTCTCGGCCACCTTTCATACTTTTTTTTTTTCAGGTTTTTTTTTTTGAAATAAAAATATAATTTTATATTATTTTTTGAGTTTGATCGAATAAATTTGACTTGAATAAGAAGGACAAATTTCCTCCAACTCGGGTTGGAGAAAATTTGCTCCAACCCCCTTCAAAAAATGACAAAAAAATTATGAAAAAAATTGAAAAAAATATATTTCAACCCACTTATGAAAATACAAGAAAAAACAAAGAAAAAAATTGCTTTTTTGGTTTTTGTAAATTGTTGTATATATGTTTTTTCAATTTTTTTTTGCTTTGTTTTTTCTTGTATTTTCATAAGTTGGTTGAAATCTATTTTTTTCAATTTTTTTTTTTTTATTTTTGTTTTTTTTTTTTAAAAGGGTCGGAGGAAATTGTGTCCCAATGTTAATTTTTGAAAGAAATTTAGTTAGGTCCCAAAAAAAAAAAAAAAAAAGAAGGTATCATGTGCGGAACATGCCCACCGAACCCAGAAGCGAGAAAGTAACGTTACTTCTCTCAGTTCTCTGGCACTCTGTGAAGTTCCCAATTGCAAACGAGATTAGCGCGCATTTTGCTCAGCACAGAGTAGCTTATGGCTTTGAGACTCGTCCACTCCTCTACCTGCTCTAGCTTTACTCGCCCATTCAGTGATGACCAACACAACCAACCATCGTCTATTTGTTTACAGATTGTTGTTCGCTTTCGCAGGAATTGTCAAACCGCCTTATCAAGGTCAAGTCCATCCACACCCAGATTATCACCAATTCTATAACCAAGACCTACTTTTGGCTAAAAACTTATTAAGGTGAATTGTGATTTGGGTCATGTGGGCGATGCCTGTCACGTGTTTGATCAATGTTCTCAGCCAAAAATCATTCTATGCAACGCCATGGTTGGTGGGTATGTAAGAAATGGGCAGTACAATGGAGCCTTGAGTTGTTTAAAATGATGGGTCTTGCAATTTGGAAATTGATAGTTATACGTGTAATTTTGCGCTCAGGGAATGCATGGGCTTGTTAGATTATGAAATGGGTAGGGAAGTAATTAAGACAGCAGGGGAAAATGGGGTTGAAAACAATCGGTTTTTGGGAAGTTTGATGATAAATTTCTTGGTGAAATTTGGTAGTATTGATGAAGCGCGAAGGATCTTTGATGCAATGCCTGAACGGGATGTTGTTTGTTGGAATTCTATGATAGGTGGTATGTGCAGGCATGCCACTTTAATGAGGCTTTTGATTTGTTTTTTGATATGTGTCGTTGGGGACTAGCCAAGTCTCGTAACTATTGCATGCTTAATTCAAGCTTGTACAGAAAAAGAATTTGAAACTTGGAAATGTGTTCATGGTGTGTGTTTGGATTAGGAATGGGTGATGATGTTTTAGTGGTTACCTCATTGTTGACATGTATAGTAAGATTGGTTATGTAGGAAGTGCTCAATCGGCTTTTGTTGGCATGCCCACGAGAAATTTGGTTTCATGGAATGCTATGATCTCGGGATTTGTTCAAAATGGCTTGGTGCGAGAAGCTCTTGACCTCTTTCATAGGTTGGTATCTAGTGGTGTGGGTTTGTTCAGGAACCAAGATTAGCCTCCTTCAGGGTTTGCGCTCAAACAGTGGATTTGGATGGTGGAAAAATCCTCCATGGTTGTATATATAGAAAGGGTCTCAATTCTAATCTCATTTTGTCTACGGCAATTGTTGATCTGTATTCTAAATGTGGTGCTTGAAGCAGGCGTCCTTTGTCTTTGACAGAATGAAAAATAGAATGTGATTACTTGGACTGCATGCTAGTAGGGTTAGCACAGAATGGACATGCCGAAGATGCCTTGAAATTATTTAGTCAGATGCAGGAAGAGGGAGTTGCAGCCAATTTTGTCACTCTTGTTAGTTTAATCCATTCTTGTGCCACCTGGGCTCTTTGAAGAAAGGAAAAGTGCATGTTGTTTAAGGGCTTAGCATTACGCCAGTGGCTTTTGATCAATCTGTAAGTTAGTATGACCAGACCCGCGAATGGGACCTATATCATAATATGTCTCATGGTGTGCCAACGTGTTGGACTCAAATTATAGGTGGAGAGAGCGGCCATGAAGCTTTGCGTGGGTCCGTTGCAGGATGTTTTTTTGTGAATTGTGCTAAACATGAGGCAATAAGAGGGGACTATGGGATGCATTAAGGCGGAATCGCAGTACTCTGATCGCCCCATGACTGTCGCTCGAGTTCGATTGTATACAAAGAACAAAATCGATAGACGAGGGTTAAGCCCCAAAATCAAACCCCTTATGTGGTCCTTCCACTAACACACAGATAGATGTAGTGGTATCAGAAATGTCTTTGTGGTGTAATAAGAAACGCCCACTGTTTTGAAATTGCCGAAATAGAGAGGACTTGCCCTAGGCATTGTAGTTGTGAGATGCTTCTCAGCAGTAACGGGGCCAGTTTAGCAAGAAGAAAGTCTCGTGTGCCTATTTTGTTAAAATAATAAGCCCCTAATATTTGACTAACCATAGCAGCAACTGTGCTTGAAATAAGACCCCCGGTTGAGTGGAAGCGGATTATAGGAAACTCCACCTAAACCCATATTAAAAAAACCAACTAAATCAACATGGAAGGCAAGAAAAAGTACAGAAAAGTCAAAAATCCGGCAACCAGCCATCTTCGGGCCAAGAGGGATATTACCAACCTGCAGGATGGATTCCTATTCATAGATTAAATGAATTCATGGAACTCTCTTATGTTGTGTTATCAATTATCATGTGAAGCAAGGGATGGACGATGCCAAGTGTGAGGTCGGCGAGACCTTACTTATTGTAGCTCGGCGCGCCACTGTGGGATCCGACGCGCGCAGGGGGCGTGAAAAAAAAACCGGACTTCGTTTAAGCTTGGAAGTGTGGGAATCACCACTCGGTGCTGCGTAATTTTTCGATGTCTGTGTGGTCCATCTATTCTCTCTCGGACGCTAAAGTGGGAGACTGTTTATAGTTCTTTGGGAAGTTTGAGGATAGAGGTAGAGTTGGATATGGTTGTGTGGCACGATACAGTTGTTTTCTTGTCGTGTCCTTACTTTCAACAGTTTCCTCAGGTACAGAGTGTGGTACGGCCTCGGAAGATAGAGACGAGTTGTATATAAGATTTTGGTGGTTCATATCCATATGCGGGAATAGGCCCAGTGGTTTGAACAACTTGGGAGCGTGTAAGCTGCTACGGAGGACGTGGCTGGGTGTAAAGTCGGTCAAATGTGAGGACTGTTAGGTATAAGGACCATTAGGACAGTTAGGTACTATGGAATTAAGGTTCTGGCGGGTGTTTTGATGGGGTTGTAGAAGGTATGATCCGTCAATTTTTTTATAGTAATAGCCGGCATAATACTTGTTGGAGTAACTCTCATATGGAACAAATCATGCTCAGGTTGGTCCTCAGCGGCAGTGGTACGTTCTTGTTCTTGTAGTAGATAGGTTCACGCAAAAAATAGTTCATACAGTGAACTTGTACTAAAAGGTGTCTACGTTACTAGCGTGTGAGCGGTACGCGTGTGAGCGATCATTTAGCCTTCTTGCTTCAGAACGGTGTGTGTGAGGAAGAAGACTGGCTTAAAAGGTGGCTGTAACGGAAACGGAACCTGCAGGGTAAACGGGATATTATAAGAAGAAGGAAGAACATAAAATGCTGAACAATACACCAGACTCAGTGATAGTAGGGGAGGAAATAGAAAAGGTGAGAAGAAGGGAGTGTGAGGATAGGGGTGACCCGGGAGTGAGTATGATGTAATTCATCCCTCCGCATCGACTCCTTAAAGTGGCCGGCAGCCGTGGTAAAACAAACGTTGTGAATCTCACACCAATAGAGATTGGCGGATATATAACTTTTGAGCTGTTTGCTTTCTTATAGAAGAAGAGGTGGTAGTAGTACTAACTCTGCTAACGCTGCTGATAGCAAAAGGAGGTGTGGGATTGTGAGAGTTAACTTGTCTTTTAACTTTACAGTATTCGGTAAGTATTTACGGGAAATAGATTACTGGTGAGTGTTTCAAAGGGATTCCAAAAGAAGTACTAATTTAGATGTTTTCAGAAAAATGAGATAATTTGCGGGTTATTAAAAAAATTATAAGATATGGTCATTATGTTTTTTAGATTAAAATAAAATGAAAGATGTCTATAATTCTCTTCTCGGACAATTATTGACAATCATTGTCTTCTTACTTGTTTTTTAAGACATAAATAAAAGGTGAAATGATCAATTAATTCATGAAAATGTGCCTCTATTTTTTGTATATTTGTGAATAGATCGATTACTTATAAAGAATAGCTATCCAAAGGAAAGATATATTTGAATGACAATCGCCAACATCAACAATCATAGGCCGGGAAAAGTGGGCCTAACATTAAAATTGGTCACAAATCATATAAAGTATAAAAGAAAAGCTACATGGCTATATCCTTGACCAAGGAAAGGAGTTGTTTGATAAAGGTTGAATTATCGCATACCCGCTGTGAATCAGGAGCAGGTTGCCAACTCTTACAGTTGGTTTAATCTTGGGTTCTTAGATTTTTTAGGCTAGAATGTGGCAATATAATTACAATAAACACGCGCTGTCCAGTGTAAGATCTTATATATCATTATTACTTTGAAAATTAGCATATTCAATCAAGCAACCGATTCCATCCCCATGATAAGAGGTGTTCCTGCAATGTTAGCCCAGATTCCAAAGCCCCCCACCTATTAATTTGTAATCCAGAATGTTAAAACCTCAGTTATATCTGTGCTTCTTATACAGTTATACTATACGGATTCTACTTCTATATAAGTGTATTTATATTCCACGAATCCCTTTCTTTATATCTTTTGTATCCCTTGCATGATCAGATGTATATTATTCCATTCTATATGTACTTCCTAGTATACACAAAAACAGCCGGCCTTTAATTTGAAGATAACAACAAAATCCATTCAAAGACGATATTCAATTAATTTTTCCATATCCATTTTGAGCATGCAGCCAAATTAAGCACAATATAGAAAGTTTTATTCAATATAGAATACATACACACAGGACCCAGTATTCTCTCTCTCTCTCTCTCTCTCTCTCTATATATAGCAAGTTTACTATATATCACCTGGCCTTTGGACGTAATTCACATTATTGGCAGGCTTCTTGAGGTACCCGCTTGCACCACCAGGCGCGGGAGATGAGCGTCCGCCACCACCCTTTGTGGCTCCACCGTCGGTTGGAGATGAGCCTTGGCGGCCACCCTTTGTGGCCCCACCATCGGAGGGAGATGAACCTTCGCAGCCACACCCTGAGCTTCTGCCGCCACCCCCTGAGCTTCCGCTGCTACCCATATTGTGCCTATATAACAGATACAAGAAAACGAAAGTATATATACTACCAGTTTTACCGCCTGAGCTTACATACTGCCAAGTTGCCGACTCTCTAAGCTAAGTAACTTAGCTGTACAAAACGTATCCTCAATAGTATATTATATCGTATATCGGTCATGTAGGTAATAAAGGTCAGGATCAATATATGAGCAGAATATTAATTATTCTTAAGAAAATGGTAGAATTGATCCTTGATAGCTATATTGAACAAAAGTATATGTGTGTTAGAATATAGTAAGATAAAGAAAGAAACATAAAGAATTACGAGTAGTTTAGATACTTACGTCTACCACTCTGAATAGCTCTTAGGACTATATTGTACGCATTTACGTGTTTGTCAACAATATAAAGGTCCATATTTAATAGGGTATTGAGTGAATACAGGTATAATAATCAATATATCATAGTTTTCATATATTCTAAAAATGTGAAGGCAAAGTAACTTAAAAAATGCAGAGACATGAGACGACATGGATGGAGAATAGCCAGCTTGGCGCCCAAATATTTCAGCTATGGGAAACAACCGAAAATAGTGTCTCAAGTGATGATAATGCAGGTCGCTGTGCATGGATTGGCAGAATATATATGATTCTTCAATTATGTTGTCAATCGAAGAACATGAATGGAATTAATCTCAAGTGCATCAAAAAAAGTATTCTATACGTTCCTTGCATGCCCACGTACGCAATATAGTTGATTCTTGTATCATATCACGGCATGTAATTAAGCACAAAGGAACATTATTTTTCTATTTAAGGATAAGTTATGATACCTTTAGAAACTAACTGAACAAGTAGTACTAGTCCTAATTAAGGTTCATTGAGGAAACGAAATGTTTTCACACAAAGCTTGGAGGATGTCTGGTGGGTTTTATATTCTTTAAATTAGCCTTTATTTGTATTTTATTTTTTTGTAGGATTTATTCTTTTTATTATTTAGCGTAGAGTTTCTTGTTTATCACTTTTAATTCCTTTATAAAAATTACATTGTAATACAGTTTGTAATACACTTCAATATATTCAAGACATAGCCATTACGCTTCATTAGTTTCTTTCTCCGCTTTCGTGCTCATTTCTCTTTCATAATATGTCGATCTTGTCATATATTTCTACATTCCCCACCAAAGGTCGAGCTAGTAAAAGACTATGAATACTGTTAGACTATATAAAGTTTGGTTTGTGTTCGATTTGGTTTGCATTCAACCTGGTATGACAAAAGAAGGACTACGGTTTAAATGAGATCTTTTCTAAGGCTTTGGCCGATTTTTTTAACTCGTCCGTTTATGTTTTGTCAACTCAGTTAAGGGTTGTTAAATAGCCGCTTATATAGTAGGATTTTATATGCGCATTTTGACGCATCCCTTTCTCTTATATTGTTTTCAAAAAATATTAAAACTTTGTTGGAACACAATAAATGTAGTCCCTGAGGGTGAACTACTTAAATTTATGTATCTTGTGATTATTTCTTGTTCGTTTTTCTTTCTCTTTCATATCTCACAGATTTTGAAAAATTGATGATTTTTCCCAACAAATACAAGGTGGAATCAGTGAAAGACTATGGATAAGGCGGATCAGCCAGTAAAAGACTACCTATACAAGGTTGTGTCAGTGAAACAGTACTATCGATATGAGGCGGAGCCACGAGTGAAAGACTATGGATATAAAGCTGAGCCAGTGAAAGACTACAATTATAGCAATGACAAATGGCGCAGGCCTTCGAGTCCAGCTGAAGATCGCCCAAGCATGCCACAATTTTCATACATACATTTTTCAAATGTTTTGATGTAAAAAAATGACCTAAATTCCTTAATTTGAAAATTTACATTTCTTTAAAAATGTGGAGCATCATAATCCCCAAATTATTTAGTAATTTTATAACACATTACTCAAAATATAGTCCCTCAATAAATGTACGTGAGAAAGTCTTGTGTTTTTTAGTTTTTATGAGCTCGTTTGAGTGTCTAATTTTATTCAATTTCTTATTTACTTTATAGATTCCGAGGATAACAAAAAAAATTGAAATTAGGTTTGGATAATTTAAACAAAATGTTTGAGTAGGCAAATATATTTGGAAAAAAAAATAGAATTAAAAATGAATAAAAAATTATATTTTAATTCTTAGAAAAAAAATTTAAAAAAAATTTGGGGTGATTTCAAACAATTTCCAAACGTGTGGGGGTGGCTCCACCGAATCAGACGAGGGTGGCCGAGCCACCTTGAAAATTGCTTGGGGTGGCTCGGCCACCTCCAAAAATTGCTTGGGGTGGATCAGCTACCCTTGAAAACTTGTAGGGGGTGGCTGAGCCACCCTCCAAACATTTTCGGGTGGCCGATCCACCCCCAAATATTTCTAATCTCGGCCACCCTTCATACTTTTTTTTAGGTTTTTTTTTTTGAAATAAAATATAATTTTAATATTATTTTTTGAGTTTGATCGAATAAATTTGACTTGAATAAGAAGGACACAAATTTCCTCCAACTCGGGTTGGAGAAAATTTGCTCCAACCCCTTCAAAAAAATGACAAAAAAATTATGAAAAAAAATTGAAAAAAATATATTTCAACCCACTTATGAAAATACAAGAAAAAACAAAGCAAAAAAATTGCTTTTTTGGTTTTTGTAACATTGTTGTATATATGATTTTTTCAATTTTTTTTGCTTTTTTTTTCTTGTATTTTCATAAGTTGGTTGAAATCTATTTTTTTCAATTTTTTTTTATAATTTTGTCATTTTTTTTTTTAAAAAGGTTCGGAGGAAATTTGTGTCCCAATGTTAATTTTTGAAAAGAATTTAGTTAGGTCCCAAAAAAAAAAAGAAAAAGAAGGTATCATGTGCGGAACATGCCCACCGAACCCAGAAGCGAGAAAGTAACGTTACTTCTCTCAGTTCTCTGGCACTCTGTGAAGTTCCCAATTGCAAACGAGATTAGCGCGCATTTTGCTCAGCACAGAGTAGCTTATGGCTTTGAGACTCGTCCACTCCTCTACCTGCTCTAGCTTTACTCGCCCATTCAGTGATGACCAACACAACCAACCATCGTCTATTTGTTTACAGATTGTTGTCGCTTTCGCAGGAATTGTCAAACAGCCTTATCAAGGTCAAGTCCATCCACACCCAGATTATCACCAATTCTATAACCAACGACCTACTTTTGGCTACAAAACTTATTAAGGTGAATTGTGATTTGGGTCATGTGGGCGATGCCTGTCACGTGTTTGATCAATGTTCTCAGCCAAAAATCATTCTATGCAACGCCATGGTTGGTGGGTATGTAAGAAATAGGCAGTACAATGAGAGCCTTGAGTTGTTTAAAATGATGGGGTCTTGCAATTTGGAAATTGATAGTTATACGTGTAATTTTGCGCTCAGGGAATGCATGGGCTTGTTAGATTATGAAATGGGTAGGGAAGTAATTAAGACAGCAGGGGAAAATGGGGTTGAAAACAATCGGTTTTTGGGAAGTTTGATGATAAATTTCTTGGTGAAATTTGGTAGTATTGATGAAGCGCGAAGGATCTTTGATGCAATGCCTGAACGGGATGTTGTTTGTTGGAATTCTATGATAGGTGGGTATGTGCAGGCATGCCACTTTAATGAGGCTTTTGATTTGTTTTTTGATATGCGTCGTTGGGGGACTAGGCCAAGTCTCGTAACTATTGCATGCTTAATTCAAGCTTGTACAGAAAAAAAGAATTTGAAACTTGGAAAATGTGTTCATGGGTGTGTGTTTGGATTAGGAATGGGTGATGATGTTTTAGTGGTTACCTCATTGGTTGACATGTATAGTAAGATGGGTTATGTAGGAAGTGCTCAATCGGCTTTTGTTGGCATGCCCACGAGAAATTTGGTTTCATGGAATGCTATGATCTCGGGATTTGTTCAAAATGGCTTGGTGCGAGAAGCTCTTGACCTCTTTCATAGGTTGGTATCTAGTGGTGTCGGGTTTGATTCAGGAACCAAGATTAGCCTCCTTCAGGGTTGCGCTCAAACAGTGGATTTGGATGGTGGAAAAATCCTCCATGGTTGTATATATAGAAAGGGTCTCAATTCTAATCTCATTTTGTCTACGGCAATTGTTGATCTGTATTCTAAATGTGGTGCCTTGAAGCAGGCGTCCTTTGTCTTTGACAGAATGAAAAATAGGAATGTGATTACTTGGACTGCCATGCTAGTAGGGTTAGCACAGAATGGACATGCCGAAGATGCCTTGAAATTATTTAGTCAGATGCAGGAAGAGGGAGTTGCAGCCAATTTTGTCACTCTTGTTAGTTTAATCCATTCTTGTGCCCACCTGGGCTCTTTGAAGAAAGGAAGAAGTGTCCATGCTTGTTTAATTCGCCGTGGCTTTGCATTTGATGTAGTTAACATGACAGCCCTGATTGATATGTATGCCAAGTGTGGAAAAATAAATTCTGCAGAGAGGGTATTTGGCCGTGGGTCCGTTTGCAGAGATGTTATTTTATGGAATTCAATGATAACAGGCTATGGGATGCATGGCCATGGGCATCAAGCTGTTGTTGTCTACAGAAAAATGATAGAGGAGGGTCTCAAGCCAAATCAAACCACCTTTGTGGCTCTTCTAACTGCTTGTGGAAGACGGAATTACTTTGTTTCACAAAATGGAAAGAGACCATGACATTATGCCCACTGAGAAGCACTATGCTTGTGTTGTGGATCTTCTTAGCCAAGCAGGCCGTCTTGAGGAAGCTGTGGCTTTTGTCAAACAAATGCCTTTTGAACTAGGCAGCACTGTGCTTGAAGCCTTGCTGAGCGGATATCGAACTCACAAAAACATTGATATGGGTATACAAACTGCAGATAGATTACTAATTCATATAGATTCCATGAATCCTGGAATTTATGTTGTGTTATCAAATATATATGCTGAAGCAAGGAGATGGGATACAGTGAATTACATTCGAGGCCTCGTGAGGACACGGGGGCTGAAAAAAAACACCCGGCTCTAGTTTAATTGAAGTACGAAACCAGGTGTATACATTTTTTGTTGGAGATTATTTTCATCCAAAGTGGGCAGATGTTTATCAGTTTTTGGGAAGTTTGAGGATAGAGGTCGAGGCCTCTGGTTGTGTGGCAGATACCAGTTGTGTTTTGCGTGATCTTCTTTCAGTTTCCTCAGGTACAGATTCTCTCATAGACTCTTGGATTTCAGATTTTGCTTGTTCATATCATATGTGTCCGAATAGGCAGTGGTTTGACACACTTAAATCCTGTAATGCTGGTACTGTGCTAATAGGTAATGATGTTAGGTATAAGGCCATTAGAATAGGTACTATAAAAGTGAGGATGTTTGATGGGGTTGTAAGGGTACTCACTAATGTTAGATATGTTCCAAATCTTAAGAAAAATCTGATATCCTTAGGCACATTAAATTCTTTGGGCTATAGTTATTCAGCAAAAAATAAAGTTATAAAAATTACTAAAGGTGTTTTACTAGCAATGAAGGGTGAGAAAATTAGCAATTTGTATAAATTACTAGGGAACACAGTTACAGGTGGAGCTGCAGCGTCCATTTTAGCAGAACCAGATAATGCTGATACAATCTTGTACGTGGCATATGCGGCTTGGCCATTTGGGCGAGCGTAGTATGTTTGAGCTTCACAAGCAGAATTTATTAAAAGGTGTGAAGTCATATAAATTGAATTTTTGCAAGTATTGTGTGTATGAGAAGCAACGAAGAGTCAGCTTTAAGGTGGGTTCTCATACAAGCAAATGTGTTCTCGAGTATGTTCACTCAGATGTTTGGGGACCTGTGGTAGTGTCTTCAAACGGAGGTGCATATTATTTTGTTAGTTTTGTAAATGATTTTTCAAGAAAGGTCAGGGTTTATTTTATAAAGGACAAGTCAAAGGTTTTCACCATCTTCAAGTAGTGGAAGGCGCAGGTAGAAAATAAGACTAAAAGAAAAGTGAAGTATCTGAGATTTGATAATGGTTTAGAGTATAGAGACACGACATTCTTGAAATTCTGCAAAATAGAGGCATTACTTGTCACTTCACGGTTAAAAAGACTCTACAGCAGAACGGAGTTGTTGAAAGGATGAATAGAATACCGCTGGAAAAGGCGAGATGCATCATGTTGAATTCAGGATTACCAAAGAATTTCTAGGCTGAGGCAATTAATTATGCATGCTTCATCACCAACCGATCTCCATCCGTGATAAGTGCTGAATGTTACACATTCAAGCCCCTTAATTCACATATGTTAATCTCTTAGTTTCGTTATAATATAATGTTTTGTGTTATTTTTGTGTTTTCCCTTATTTTATAGGTTTTGGAAGAAAAGAAGTCAATTCCATCAACTCGAGCTTAAAACACATGAATTATGCAAAGTTGTTGAGTATTTGACCTTTGTGCACTATTTTATCCATAACTCTTAGCTCAAAATTCGGATTAAGGCAAGGTTAAGTGCGTTGGAAAGAGGACTCAGAGAGAAACAAATCATTAAGCCAAAGTTTTTGCATCCAATGTGCGCTCGAGCGCCCAAAATGACGATCGAGCGCCAGCTGCGATCGATCCCCATTTTTTGACGCTCGATCCCCGTTTTCTGGCGCACGATCCCCATCGTGCGCTGGAAAACTCTGAAGTCGGTAGAACTAATATGGAAAGAGGGTAATCCGACCCCAACTCGATCTTGGACTTCCTAGGATGCACGAAATTGATTAGGGTTGTTCTTAAACTCTATAAATACTCTCCTAAGTCCTCCAAAACGAGGACACAAGCTTGAGGAGAAGAATCAAATGCTTCAAAGAAAGGTTTTTCTTTGTTATTTTCTTATGAGGATGATTTTCATCCGAATTATGTGTAGCTAATATTTTAGTTAGGGCTTGATTCAAGTCCTAATCATGTCTTTTTAAGGTTTCAATTTGTCTTGCTCCATGTGTTTGTCGATCTCTATAGTTTTATGCTTTCTTGAAGAACAATTTAGTAGATGACATACTAAATCCTTTGAGAAAGAAAAGAGTTAAAGTAGATGTTATGCCTAACTCGTTGCTTAGCGAGATCAATAGCCTAAGGAGTAGATGTCATGCCCTTATGTTGGCAAACGTTGAGTATCATGATATGGTTGTAGCATTGTGCATATTGTTTACCTTATTTGGGTATGATTAGTGGTGGATATCGAAGCCCTAGCCCTTTGTTCATATTATTTTAATTTAATATTTTTATCTCATCTCATTCAAGATATCTTTTTAAGAATTTCTTTTTAAACATAGTTTACCAATACTCATGGGAATGATCTCGTATTTGTCGTCATTACTATCGTTTTGATCTTGTGCACTTGCGAGTAAAACGTGCATTTATTCGCCTATTTATTTAGGTAGATATTTGTACAACAATCCGCAGCAATTGATTTCAAGGTTCTAGTCTCAAAGAAGAGAATTGTTGAGAATATTTGATTGTCCTACATATGTTCATGTACAAAGTGGAGAGCGGTCGAAATTAGATTCAAAGTCAATAAACTGTTTTGGTCTTGGTTTAGAATCTGGTGTTAAAGGCTATAGGCTATGGGATCTAGTCTCAAAGAAGAGAATTGTTAGTAGAGATGTGGTGTTTGATGAGGCTTATATGCTAAGGAAGGGTGAGGATGAAGCATCGACTGATAGCCAAAAAGGGAAACAAGTTGTGGAGGTGGAGCTTGATGACCAATGTCTACTCACAGATATTTGTGATGACGAAGAATCTTTAAGGGACTCACGGTAAGAGGAAGAGCCTTATTCTTTAGCAAGAGGCAAAGAAAAATGTAATAAATAAGCACTAGAGAGGTATAGATTTGAGGACATGGTTTCTTTTGCCTTGATAGTTGTTAGTGGAAACTCATCGTCTGTTCAGAATGGTATGCTCAAAGAGGTGGAGTTACCACAGCGAAGTAAAAATTGGGATTGGTAGAATTGCCCAAGCAAAAGAAGGTTACAGGGTGCAAATGGGTCTACAAGAAGAAAGAGTCATCAGAGAAAGCTTTGAGGCCATGAGGACTGGTAGAGAAGAATGGTAATTTGTCTAAACTAGGTCCTATGCTCAAGTTCAAGAGTTGCTTGGACTTGAGTGACACTTGTGGATTGTGATTGCCCTTAGGTGCTGTGGCGGAGACATTCGAAGAAGATTCATATTGTTAGATGGGATTCAAGTCAAGGTAAAGATTGTTGACGCTGATGACTTGAATTCAAGTCAGTGGGCCCATTGTTTTGTCCTTCTTTAAGAAGGAATTGATTTACTCTTTGTCCTACATGGAATTGGACTTGTAGAACCTTTCCTTGACCGACTTGTTGTAGGCGTTTGAGATGGATTTGGAGAAACTTTTGGCTTGACCGACTTTGAGTCCTTATAAAAGGAAAGCTTCGGTCCTTTTGTGTGAGAGCATCAGAGAAGCAAATCAAGTGTACAGCTTTGTAGTGCGGCGAAATAGAAAAGAATAGGGAGCTGTTTTTTAACTTCTTGGAGGCGTCGTGCAATCTTCTAGAGAAGCCTCAAGAGAGAAAGAAAAAAGTAGCCCTTATGACAGTGTGAGAGAAATAGAGAGACCAACCGCTGTCTTGTCCCAGCAAAAGAAGAGTTCATATTTCTGTCTTTTGTATTATTCTTTTGAGAATAATCTCTATTGTGTGATAGTGAGATTTTGGTATATTGGGGTTTTGGGTTCTAAATGATTTTCTCTCTACTATATTTTTGTACTCCATTTTTGCTAGTGAATTTTTTCGTGATTGCCTCCGCTAGTGGACATACCTCACATTGAGGGAAGCACTTAAATCTTGGTGTTATTTGTATGTGATTCTCTTGCCATATTTACCGTAATTGTGATTCTAATTAGCACAACAAGAGCCAAACTAAGGTCTTGCGTTCAAACCTTAACTCTGACATTTATCTCTCATTTCAATTAAATTTTTTACGTGTTGGACCTCACCTATTAAAAAGGAGTTTGAGCTCACATGTGAGGGAGATTATTAAAGTATTGATTAAATGATTAAATTTACTTCTTCCGATCATTTTAAGCTTTTTAGATAAGTAATAATTTAATAGGAAGCAAAGTAACTTAAAGTGTAGAGATATCAGACATAGATATTGAAGAATAACCAGCTTGGTTCCCATTTTCAGCTATGGGAAACAACCAAAAATAGTGTGTCAAGTTGTGAATATAGTCGAATTCTAAAAATTCTTCTTAATCTGTTCATTGGCAGGGACTGAATACCCTCCATGTCCCAACTGTTATCTTGTTTGGAGCAGACCTTTTTCTGATTCTTGCAAATATTGTGTCAAAACAGGATGAAAAGTTCACATTAGTTTTCATGTACGGAGTTAGAGCATGTCTAACAGAGTAAGCAAACATCTCAAAATAGTTAAAAAAAGTAATTATATATGTCAACCTCCATGTCTACTTTGTATCAACCAAAATTAATGTGACTTTTAAAATCACTATTGGATTTATGATAGATCATTATTGACTTTTGATTTAATGATAATTTTAAAAGTTACATCAATTTTGGTGGACACAAAGTAGACATGAGCGTTGACATGTATCATTACTAGATCTAGCCAAAATGTAAACTTTTCTCCTCTAATGAATAGTAAATAGACTGTTCAACCTATTCACTATTCATACTACAAACATTTGTTATTGAGATTTTCTCTCTCTCCCTCTCTCTCAAGTTTTCTTTTTTCTTTTATTTTTAGAGAAAATATAAAAAAAAAAAAACCCATTAACTAACATTCGTTTTTAATAAAGCGTTATGAAGTGTCAAGTGGTGCAGTTTGATCCATCAAATTACCAATGTGCAACAAAAAAATTACTTTTCAGATATTCTTCTTATAATACCTTTAATTTATATATATAAAAATAACATAAAAAACTAAATTAAACTTAACGATTTTTAAAAAAATAAAAATAAAAAGAAACAAAATCTTATGGGTGGCCGATCCACCACCCCAAGGTTTTTTTTTTTTCTAATTTTTTTTTAAAATTTAAATTTTAGTTTTTAAGAAACTAAGGGTATTATAGGAAAAAAAATTGAAAAGTGGCCTTTTTGTCACACATCGGTAGTTTTGATGGGTCAAAATGTACCACTTAACATTTTATGGGACTTTATTAAAAACGGTTGTTAATTGATGAGGCTTTTTTATAGTTTCCTCCCTTTATTTTTTTTCTTCTATTCCTCCCCCTCTCTCGTTGCTACCCATTTTCTCTTTCCTTCTCTCGTTGCTGACCCAAACCAACATTATTCTTAGATGTTGTTCTTGCATTGGGTGTCTTTGGTTCTTTGCCGAGAGGGAGGAGAAAAATCAATAGAGGGGAAAATGTTGAGGAAGACCGAGAAAGAGAAATGAAAATAATAATAATAATAATAATAATGATAATAAAAAACAAATAGAAAAGTAATATTTTAAGAAAATAGATAGTGAAGTAGATAATTTATTGGTATTTGTAGTGAAAAATTAGTAGCTAAAATATAAAAAGTAGTATTTTGAATCGCTAAAGTAGCTATCATTGCTTGAGATGCTCTAAAATGATTCTCTTGCTTTTATTTATTCTTTGACCAGCCCTAACCTGAAAATTAAAAAAAAAATAATAATTAGTAATAATAAAAAAAAATCATTCAAGCGATGATAGTGCAAGTCGTTATGCAATATAGTTGATTCTTGTATCAAAGCTCAAGGTGCATGAAAAAAAGTACTAACGTACTCCTTGTTCACGCAATATAGTTGATTCTTGTATCATGTCATTCATGTAAGCACAAAGGAACATTATTTTTCTATTTATCGATAACTTATGACACATTTAGAAATTAAGGTTACGTTTGATACGCGGAATGACTATTTCATTCGAAGAATGAATAGCTTTTATTAGAGTTGGAAGAAAGTAGAATGGACTAGTATTGAAATAGCAATAAGAATGGCTCTAAGAAATAACCATGAATCTGGTGAGCCAAATGAACATTCTGAAATAAGGAGAAGTACAAGAATGAGAGAGAAAAATTATTTGGACTAGAATTATTTGAATAGAAGAGTATCCAATGCTTGTAAACATGAGAATCATTTACAACAAAGAGACTCAGTACAATTCAAGAGCATTTACTTCTCTATTTTCTCTTTCTGCATGTTATCACAGGTAGTAGTACGCGTGAGGCGTATCGTTTCAGCTGATAACTTCACATTCCCCGACAATGGAGGATTTGTAAGCTTCCAAAATTTAGTGTTCGGGTGTGGCTTCGACAATCAAAACATAGTATTTGGTGGAAACATGGGACCAATCAATGTCATAGCAGGAGTTTTAATTTTGGTTTAGGAGCTGTGAGAAGGTCAATCCTAAGACAACTAGGTTCTGTCACCAACTTACGCTTCTTGTACTGCCTGCCTTCATGGACATTGGAACAGGGAACCTACACATATTTACGCTTTGGCCCTGATCGATGCACAAATACACAAATAATAGGAGATGCTCAAAGAAGAGTTCAAATAACACCAATGGTGCCAGGAATTCCCAGATACTACATGAACATGGCGGGAATTAGCATTGCTACAATGCGGCTTCCGATAGGTCCAACCGTGTTTAAGTTGAACGATGATAGTACTGTTAAATCACTACTTAATTATCTCAAAAGTTTAATTTTGATAAGAACGAATGAATTTAATCATTTAATTTATATTCTAACAGGTACAAGCGGTTTTGCTGTTAATTCTAGAAGCGGACAATCTTTTCTTGTTCAGAATGCATATGATGTTGTCAAAAGTGAGATGGTGAGGTATTTGCTGAGATATGGCTGGAATCCTATAGAGGGAGAAAGAGTGCCGTATGATCTTTGCTAGAGTGATTTCAGCTATGAATCATACGGCCTTGCCATCTATGACGTTTCATTTTTTGGGAGCTGAACTTATGGTGGATTCTAAAGCAGTCTTCCAAGTATTTGGGAATGATATGTTTTGCATGGCTATTCTGCCTATCAATTAATGAAGAGGGACCAAGTCTTCTAGGGGCATTTCAGCAGGCAGATCATCGGTTCTTATTTGATGTTAGAGCATCTACAATGCGTTTGTTCAAGAGACATGTCAATTTAATTAAAAGTTTAATGCATGCTTCCAGCTTGTGATGGTTTGATAAAATTAAAGACAAATAAACTTGTAAAATTGACAATATTGATGATCCTGAATGTTTTTCCAACCATGTCCAGGCAACTTCTTGAACTCAAAAATTCATCATTTTGTTGACCATGATAATAAGCAACCACCAGGAGGTGAGAAACAAGGATTTAATACAATTAACCGCAATCCTCAGTGGTGATTCTTTTTTTAACTTCCTTGAAATGCATCAAAGGAATATAAATTTCACATTAATTAAGGTGATTTAATTTTGAGAAATGGTAGATACTATAATTCTATCTAACAATATTCATTCAATAATGTTGATAAGGTAATTAAACCAACATTAATCACAAAGGATTTCTATACTTATCAATCTATAATGAATAAGTTTTGAAGCATTGCTACTAAGGGCACGTTAGTATGCGGAATATAATTCTGATAGGAATAACCATTCTTTTGTTTGGTTGCACACTCTTCCTTGAAATAGCTAGTTATTTTCATCATAATGACTATTTCCTTAAACATAAGAATAGCTACTCTTCTAAAAATAAAAAATAAAAAATAGAGGAATAGCTAATCCAAAAAGAATAGACTATATTTTCTATAAAAATAATAAAAAATTACATCATTTTTTTTTAAACCCAAATTTCTCAATTTCGAAAACATCTAAATCCATTCAAAAACAGCCTTTGAAGATAACAACAAAATCCATTCAAAAACGATCTTCAATTAAGTTTTCCAAATCCATTTTACGTATGCAGCCAAATTAAGCACAATATAGAAAGTTTTATTCAATATAGAATACATACACAGGACCCGGCCAGCATTCAAAGTTTTATTCAATATAGAAAACATTCACAGGACCGCATTCTCATATATATATATATATGGCAAGTTTACTACATTTCCGTTGCCACCTTGCCTGCTTCACCACCAGCGGGAGACTAGTCTCCGCCGCCACCCGTTATGGCCCAAATGGTGGTGGGAGAAAAGGGTTCGCTGCCATCCCGTATGATTATAATGATTGGAGGACGTGGATATCCGCTACCATCCGGCCTTATAAATCGGTCCCCATCGTCGTCTGAAGATAAATCTGGCCCGCCACCCCCTGAGCTTCCGCCGCCACCCATATTGTGCCTAACAGATAAGAAGAAAACGAAGGTATTTATTCTGCAAGTCGTTCAACAGAAATGATTCTTGCCTTGTGCTGATACAGGACGGAAAGTTCACATTACTGTTTTCTTGTAGTAAAACTGATTCTCTCGCTTTTATTTATTCTCTTATTATATATATGGTGGCCACTAAAATAAAAAAAAAATACTCGGAAAATTAAGCTTTAAGGGTTCGAAAATTCTGGCGTAAAAAAACTCTGATATAACATATCCCTGTTGGCCTTGATTCTTGAAACAGAAGGTGCTGCCCAATATATATGTGACACCTTCAAAGAAAGTGTCCTTATATATTGCATGGGAACTTTCTATAATCTGGCTGTAGTTTTCTCCTACTACTCATTGTTGCATTGACGTTCGAAGTCTTGAGATCAGATCGGAGAAAAAGAAGAACAGAATTTGGTCTGTGGTATTATCGGTCACGTAGGTAATAAAGGTCAGGATCAATTAATAGATGATCGAGCAGAATCTATTAATTATTCTTAATAGATGATCAATTAATATAGTATCATAGTCAAATTAGGGTCCTGAGTTCAAACCTTGAATCTGACATTTACATTTCATTTAATTAAACATTTCACATATTAAGTCTCACCTATTAATATAAGAGGGAAGTTGAGCTCACACGTGGAGGAGATTGTTAAAGTTGTTGGTACAGTTTATGACGAACACCTGTAAAAAAGGAACACGTAAGCACAGAGCTTGCCGGGAGATGCCGGCGGGGGATAGCTCCGATGCTTAAGTTAGTGAGCTTATAGGATGGTCTAGTATTGGACTGTAATTTGATAGCTTATGCTTGATAATCAAAAGAATTCAACCCCTTACCTTGGTTCTTCCAGCCTTATTTATACTCTCTTCAGTATCGTGGTCCTCGGGCATTCCGGGGTCGTGCTCTTGGACTTCGTGGTCCTGATCGTGTCTATTTTGTATGATCATACGTAGTGGTGTTAGTCCGTGATTCTCGGGTTCGTGGTTGATCGGTCCTCATTTTCAGGAGTTGTGGCCTCTGTGGCTGTTAGTAACGAAACCGTTTCTTTGCTTTTGTTTTGGGGCCTGCTGTCGGGTATGGGCCTCTTGATCTGGGCCTTGCTGCATGATTGGGATTTTGGGTCTTTTGACCCAAATTCCCTAACAAAAGTATTGATTAAATAATTAATTTTACTCTTTCTGATCATCTTAAATTTTTTGAATAAGTGATAATTTAACATGAGAAAGAATAACTTAAAAAGTACAGAGATATTTGACATGGATGGAGAATAGCCAGCTTGGCTCCCATTTTCAGCTATGTGAAACAACCGAAAATAGTGTGTCAAGTTGTGAATATAGTAAAATTCTAAAAATTCTTCTCAATCAATCTTTTCATTGGGATCGAGGGACTGAATACCCTCCATGTCCCAACTGTTATCCTGTTTGGAGCATACCTTTTTTTTTTATTCTTGCAAATATTGTGCCAAAACAAGATGAAAAGTTCACATTAGTTTTCATGGACGAAGTTAGACATTGTTCAACAGAGTAGGCAAACCTCTCATAATAACTAAATTTGATTATTATGAGCCTTTTTTTTTCTCTCTCCAACAGAATAGCCAAAAGAGTAATTATATATGTCAACCCCATGTCTGCTTTGTATCAATCAAATTGTTGAACCTTTTTAAAATTATCATTGGTATTATGGTAGATTATTATTGACTTTTGATGTAATGGTAATTTTAAAAGTCAAATCAATTTTAATGGACAAAAGGTAGATATAGGAGTTGACATGTATCATTACTAGATCTAGCCAAAATGTAAACTGTTCTTCCAGAATGAATAGTAAATAGACTGTTCAGCCTATTTACTATTCATACTACAAACATTTTTTATTGATATTTTCTCTTTCCCTCTCTCCCACTCTCTTAAGTTTTCTTTATTCTTTTATTTTTGGGGAATATATATATATATATAATATATAATCAAATAAAAACCTCAACTAACATCCGTTTTTAATAGCCTTATAAAGTGTCAAGTGGTCAATTTGATTCATCAAATTACCAATGTGTGACAAAAGGCCACTTTTCAAATTTTTCTTCTATAATACCCTTAACTTTTTTTAATAAAAAACTAAATTAATTTAACGAATTTTTTTAAAAAAAAAAGAAACAAACCCTTAGGGGTGGCCAATGCACCACATGGGGGTGGATCGGCCACCCCAGAGTTTTGTTTTGTTTGTTTTTTTTTTAATTTTTAGTTTTTAAGAAATTAAGGGTATTATAGGAAAAAAAATTTGAAAAGTGGCATTTTTGTCACACATTTAGTAATTTGATGGGTCAAATTGTACTACTTGATACTTCATGAAACTTTATTAAAACCGGTTGTTAGTTGATGAAGCTTTTTTATAGTTTCTCCTTTATTTTTTCTTCTATTCCTCCCCCTCTCTCGTTGCTACCCATTTTCTCTTTCCTTCTCTCGTTGTTGACCCAAACCAATGTCGTTCTTGGATGTTGTTCTTGCATTGGGTGTCCTTGGTTCTTTGCCAAGAGGGAGGAGAAAAATCAATAGAGGGGAGAATGTTGAGCATGAGTGCGAAAGAGAAATGAAAAAAAGAAATGAAAAAAAAATGAAAAATTAATATTTTAAGAAAATAGATAGTAAAGTAGATAATTTGCTAGAGTTTATTATAAAAAAGTAATAGTTAAAATTAAAAAAAAAAAAGTAGTATTTTGAATAGCTAAGTAGTTATCATTGCTGGAGATCGATGCTCTAAGCTGATTCTCTTGCTTTTATTTATTCTTTTATCGTGGATCAGCTATAACCTAAAAATTAAAAATAATAATAATAATTAGTAATAATAAAAAAATCATTCAAGGGATGATAATGCAGGCCGCTATGGATGGATTGGCAGAATATGATTCTTCAATTATGTTGTCAATCGAAGAATATGAAGGGGATCGAAAAAAAAGTACATACTCTTGGCCCACGCAATATTATAAATATAGATTCTTGTATCATGGCATTCATGTAAGCACATAGGAACATTAGTTTTCTATTTAAGGATAAGTTTTGACATATTTAGAAACTAACGTTATGTTTGGTATGTAAAATGATAATTTTATTAAAAAAAAATAACTTTTATTAGATTTTAAAAAAGATTGAATGAATTAACCTTTTTATAGCCATTCTGTTATAAATTATTGTTAGATTGCAATATTACAAGTATGGTTCGGTGGCTTAGCGGTTAAAGCATTTTTTCAAGAACCAAGGGAAGAGTAGGTGTAAACAAACAAAGCTACTCGTAAACATATTCGAGATCGGCTCGACTAAGCTCAACTCATGCTCGAATCGGTTATTATATGAGCCGTTCGTAAACATGAAACTAGATTTGATTATTAAACGATACAAACTCGTATAAATTTAGCTCAATTTGTATATATATATATATATGTTAATAAAAAAAATGTTATATAGTATATTATTTATTAAGTAACAATAGTTAAAAAATATTAAATACCAACAATTAATTGATTATATAACTTGTACGTATATTGTATAGTATATATTTACATACTATATAAATATCAACACTTAATCATACCATTCATACGATCTAATGATTATTTTATCATAGATAACCTCACAAGTATATGACAAGTTTTTTAATTCCGATATATATTTTATATATATATTATTACAATTTAATTAAGCTATAATTATAAATTATAACCATATAAATTACATGATGTCAATTGTCACATAAATATACAAATTTATACTAATAAAATAATTAAGTATCAAGATACTTAGATACAATGTATACTATAAAGTGTACATGTAGTTATGTATATTATTACTATTGTATACAATAAATAATAGTATACTAAGTAGTTAAAACATATATACTAACTATTATTGTTAATTTTACAAACTTAATATATATTATCATAACTATTAACTAATATATTAATGTTAATTAACTAACATAGTATCATTAGCATAATAGCATGCAATCATATATGTTATTTAATATTATTTTGTATATGTTAATAAAAATATGTATCTATATACATTGATTATTCAATTAATATATATTAACTTAATATTACTAAGTTGATAAGCAACTTAATTAACATAAGTTATAAGTAGTTAGAAAGTTAATCATTATGTATATGTTAATATGTTACTATGTTAGTGTATAACATTATATTTACAAGCCTTGTGTTTAGATGTTAGCATCAAGTTCCTATATTCAAATATGTTAGTATTAGAATCAAGAATGTATTTCCTATATTCACAATCTAAATATTATTATTATAATTTAGATTACATGATCATATTTAGATTATATGATCATATAATCTTTTTTTTTTCTTTTTGAAATGATATAATCAAATAATTTAAGCATTATCATTATATACTTAGGATAAATATGATTCAGAAGTACCCTATAATCTAAGTATTATCATTAGATATTTTAAAATTATGATAATTATGACTCATAATGATCATAAATCGATATAATTACAAATTAAGCTATTAGTATAAATTATAGCCACATAATATGACATAAGTATACAAATTCATATTAATACAATGTGACATAGTTTAGGTAAGAACATATATACTAACATATTAATGTTTTTTTTTTTTTTGAATAAACAATTCTACTTCATTCATTGATCATAAAAATATAGCAAATTGCTCTATAATTCAGAGCATTAACCACTTGAAGAGCATCACCTTCAATCTAAATAACATATATTTTACTAATATATATATATATATATATTAGTTAACTAATACTGGTAATGTTACAAACTTAATATATGTTATCATATAAGTTAGTTAATATTTATATTGACTATTTTTACAACTGTCTATCAATAAATACTTAGATATTGTTAGATTGCATGACCTAAAAATACAAGTTCACATAATTACAAATTAAGCTATGAATATTAAACAACTAAGCTATAAGTATAATTATATAATCATGTTTATATTTATAGCTTAATTCACAATTCATACAAGCATATAATTTATAGCTTAATTTGTAATAGTATAATTACATATTTATATATACTAGCCATTTCAGAGAGAGAAATAAAAAAAAGCGTCGGCCGGGGGAGGAGGGATCTCTTCTCTTTTTCCTTCTCCCCCTCTTTTTACTCACGTATTAGAGTTGTGACTTCCTGCCGCCTTCCACTGCCTTCCCGACCGTCGGCGCCACTATGCTTTGGGGTTTTTTTGCTGCTTTTTAATTTTTTGTAATTTGTGTTGTTTTTTTCTTGTTGTCCTGGCCCTTGGGTCGATGACGGTTTTGTTTACTGACCTTTAGGGTTGGGGAGGAGTTAATCAGTGTAGGAGACTATCTCTCATGACCGAATAAATAAAGTTGATGTGATTTTGGGCTACCTAGGTCTTATATCTAGTCTGCTTAGAGCAGATCTGTTCTTTAACTGGTGTTCTATAGGGGTGAGTGGAAGATAATGTCTTAGATTAGTTTTCTCTTTTTCTATGACTGTGTAAGTTCATAGTGTTGTGCTATAGTTATCTACGCTTTATGCTACTGATAGTAGCTAATGCTCATGATTTGTAAGAATTTTTTGCTCATGACTTGTTATCAACCCAGAGCGGTGCTACATCTGCACATCAGTGTGTGTGCTACTGCGAGCAGCCGATGATTTTAAGAACTGCCCACACCAAAAAAAATTTCGGACGAAGGTTTGTGAACTGTGAAAATTGGAAGGTAAGTTCCTATTTTCTTGATTTGTTTTCCCACTGCATATCCAAAAATCTGGAAGGGTTACATTTTCATATTTTTTGGGACTTGCGTGATGGATTTCCATGAATTGTTTCCTCTATGTATCCGGTGCATGAGGTTTAGTGGTACTTGTAATGATGATGCAAATAATATTAGTGATGAGGTTGAAGATCTGGGTTAGATTTTCATGTTTTATTGGGTTTGCGTGCTGGGTTTTCAGGAATTGTTGCCTCTATGTATTCGGTGCATATACATAAATTTTAAGTTTTGGTATTTATTGGTATAAGGAAAAATACTATGAATGTTGATAAAATGACACTAAGAACTAACCATGGAATGAGATGGGGCGATAGGAGAAGTAGTTGAGAAGGTAGGAGATACAGTGGTCATGAAGGATTCAACCTCTGTATTTATAACCCCATTGTTGTACACTCGGATATACACTACATGTTTCAGGCTACGGAATTAAATTCGTACTACACTATATTCAATCTACTCATAAGGACAAAGCAACCAAACAATAAGAACTTTACTACAAATTTAAAAGTCAAAATTAGCCAAAAAGAAGAATAAGAAGAAAGAAATGCAGAACATAAGAGAAGATAATATGGAATGACAAAAGTTTGCCTTTGATTTTAACACATTAATCACATCTCCCGCAATGCTTTGTTTTGGAAATGTAATATTAGAATTAATTAGAAAAGAAGAAGTAGACTCTTTTTCTATGCTAGTCAGACTTTATTTACACTATCAATTAAAAAAGTAAAGAAAAGAAGTGGGCCACTAGAGAAAAAAATGTATTTCACTCAAGGTTTCAAATTTTGTGTCCTTTTGAAAAGGCAACAATATTTGTAGGGGCCATGGTCCCTACTGGCCTAGAAATATCTCCCCCACTTGCTCTTTAGCTTTCAAATGTTTGTTAGCTATTCATACTCTAATGTTGTTACATGACAAGTTTTTTGTTATATGTATTTTGTGGTGATGAATCTTTGTTATGTGTGTTGCAGATTAATCGTGAGTGTGGTTTTTTTGAATGGGTTGATTCGCAAACGTGTGAACATGGTAAAAGGGTGGTAAGCCGTTTGAAGAAATGGCACGACAGTTTGAAAGAAGAAGCGAAACAATGTCAAACCATGGTTGAAGTTGAAGTTGAAGTTGGGAGGGTGAAGGTAGAATTAGAGAAAGAAGCTGAGAAGGTGAATGTATCAATAAAGGGTGAACTTGCTCAGTATCAAAAAGAAATTGAGATCGATCAAATCAAACTCCAAGCAACGAAAAAGAACTATCAAACAATTATTGTGTGTTCATGGATTTTATTTGTAATGTACATGGTTTTTTTTCGATACTCTAACAAATACCGCACAGCCGCATAATTGGTTGAATTACATTGGCCTAAGGTTTTTGTCGTGGGGGAAAGTTTTTTATGGTTTTTTGTAATGAAGTTTGTAATAAAACAGACAATGTGTATCGTAGCAAATGATGTTGGTCAAAAACATTGTGTACTTAAATTTGATGATATGATATGTAAAACATGTTTCTAAATCTGTATGTAGTTTTGTGATATGATTTTCATTCATATCATAAATCTGAATGTAAAGAAAAAAATGAACTCATAATCACACCATAACAAAATATCACTGCACATCATATACATTTCAAAGTTTAGGCCATAAACATAAAACCAAAATATCACTGTGTTGTACAAATATCCATCAAAATAAATAGGCGAATAAATACACGTTTTACTCGCAAGTGCATAAGATCAAAACGATAGTATAGACGACAAATACGAGATCATTCCCACGAGGATTGGTAAAATATGTTTAAAAAGAAATTCCTAAAAAGATGTTTTGAATGAAACAAGATAAAAGATAGAATTGAAATAATCAGATAAAAGGGTAGGGCATCGATATTCACCGCTAATCATACTCAATTAAGAAAACAGTATGCACAATGCTACAATTATGTCAAGGTACTCAATGTTTGCCAACCTAAGGGCATGGGTGTATGCTCTAAAAGCTATTGATCTCCCTAAACAACGAGATTAGGCATAGGTGTATACTCTAACTCTTCTCTTTATTGAGGGATATAGCATGGGTGTATACTAAGTTGTTCCTCAAGAAAGCATAAATCTATGGAGATCGACAAACACACTAAGACTTAGAACATGGTGTATATTTCGGTCATTCATGTTGACTATCCCAAGAACTTGTGATGAGGTTCTTTTGTTACTCTATTAGGCCCAGGACTCGATCATCCAAATTGACCTAAATAACAAATCCATACCACGTGCATACGATGATCAAGCATAAACATATGAAGAATTCAATAAAACCAAAAATAATCAAGTTAAGCATCAAGACAATAATTGTAGAAAAATAAATTGAAACCTTAAAGATATATGATTAGGGCTTCAATCGAGCCCTAACTAAAGTATTAGCTACACATAATTTGGATAAAAATCATCCTCATAAGAAAATAATAAAGAAAAACTGAAACAAAAAAAAAAAACTAAGAAAAACNATGGTGTATATTTCGGTCATTCATGTTGACTATCCCAAGAACTTGTGATGAGGTTCTTTTGTTACTCTATTAGGCCCAGGACTTGATCATCCAAATTGACCTAAATAACAAATCCATACCACGTGCATACAATGATCAAGCATAAACATATGAAGAATTCAATAAAACCAAAAATAATCAAGTTAAGCATCAAGACAATAATTGTAGAAAAATAAATTGAAACCTTAAAGATATATGATTAGGGCTTCAATCGAGCCCTAACTAAAGTATTAGCTACACATAATTTGGATAAAAATCATCCTCATAAGAAAATAATAAAGAAAAACTGAAACAAAAAAAAAAAACTAAGAAAAACCCGTCTTTGAAGCCTTTGATTCTTCTCTTCAAGCTTGTGTCCTTGATTTGGACGACTTTAGAGTGTATTTATAGAGTTTTAGAGCAACCCTAGTCGATTTCGTGCAGCCTTACAGCTCCAAATTTGAGTTGGAGTTGGATTAGAAACCCTTCCAAAATAGGGTCTCCCGACGTTACTGTTCAGTGTACGATTGCGCTCAAGCCATTTGGGATTGGCGCTCGAGCACAAATGCGCTCAAGCCACTTGTGAGGTACGCTCGAGCATACTTCTTCAATGATGCGCTTATTATACAAATATCCACCTAAATAAATAGGCAAATAAATGCATGTTTTACTCGCAAGTGCATAAGATCAAAACGATAGTATAGATGGCAAATACGAGATCATTCCCACGAGGATTAGTAAACTATGTTTAAAAAGAAATTCATAAAAAGATATTGTGAATGAAACGAGATAAAATATTGAATTGAAATAATAAGAATAAAGGGCTAGGGCTTCGATATCCACTGCTAATCATACTCAAATAAGGTAAACAATATGCACAATACTACAATCATATCAAGATACTCACTGTTTGTCGGCCTAAGGGCATGGTATCTACTCCAAAAGCCATTGATTCTCCTAAGCAACGAATTAGGCATGATATCTACTCTAATTCTTTTCTTTCTCAAAGGATTTAGCATGGTATCTACTAAGTTGTTCTTTGAGAAAGCATAAAACTATGAAAATCGACAAACACACTAAAACCTAGAACATGGTATCTATTCCGATTTTTCATATTGATTACCCCAAGAACCCGCAATTGGTTCTTTTGTCATCCAAATTGACCTAGATAACAATCTACACATGTTATATGTATAAGATGATCAAACCCATACATAACCCATATGAAGAACGAACAAAAATCCGAGATAAATCAATTAAGCATCAAAACATGAATTATAGCAAGACAAATTGAAACCTTAAAGAGACATGATTAAGGCTTCAATCGAGCCCTAACTAAAGTATTAGCTATACATAATTCGGATGAAAATCATCCTCATAAGAAAATAACAAAGAAAAACTAAAAAGAAAGAAAAACCCTTCTTTGAAGCCTTTGATTCTTCTCCTCAAGCTTGTCTATTTGTTTTGAAGGACTTAGGAGAGTATTTATAGAGTTTAGGAACAAACCTAATCAATTTCGTGCACCCTAGGAAGTCCAAGATTGAGTTGGGGTCGGATTACCATCTTTCCATATCAGTTCTGCCGACTTTAAAGTTTTCCAGCATACGATGGCACTCAAGCGCCAGAAAATGGGGATCGAGCGCAGCTGGCGCTCGAGCGCCATTTTGGGTGCTCAAGTGCACCTTGGATGCAAAAACTTTGGCTTAATTATTTGTTCCTCTCTGAGTTCTCTTTCCAACGCACTTGACCTTGCCTTAATCTGAATTTTGAGCTAGGAATTATGACCAAAATAGTGCACAAAGGTCAAATGCTCAGCAGCTTTGCACAGTTCATGTGTTTTAAGCCTTAGTTGATGGAATTGACTTCTTTTCTTCCAAAACCTACAAAATAAGGAAAAATACAAAAATAATACAAAACATCATATTATAATAAAACTAAGAGATTAACATATGTGAATTAAGGGGTTTGAATGTGTAACATTCAACACTTATCACACTGCACATCATAATTGGAGAATGATCCTTGCACATAAACCAAAATATTCATCAACCAAAATATCTCCTCTCGCACATAAACCAAAATATCATTGCACATCAACCAAACCTTGAATGCCACTGCACATCATAACGACACCATATACATTTCAAAGTTTACATCCATAACAAAATAGGAAAAAAAAAAAAAACTTAATGCACTGCACATCATTCAATGCATATCCAAAAATGTGTGAACCATACATCCAATCAGTTTACATCTACTTGAGTTTGTGCATGCATAACTAAAGTGCTTACATATATGACAAAAAACATATTACAAATATAAAAGTTTCGCAAACTAATGCTTCCATTTTGATTTCGTCTTTCTCCTTTTAGCTTCCATAATCTCAATCCCCTTTTCAGTGGTTGTGACAACACGTCTGCCTACTTCCTAGGCAACCGATGAAGAGACATCTCCTCTTGCGAAATTGGTTGCACCACCTCTTGTAGTAGGACTTATTGTTGTACCACCTCTTGTTCTAACACCACCTCTTGCTGTCACATCGCTCGCTGTACCATTTCTCTCAGTTAGGTCAATGTGTATTGGTGCCTTCTTTTTACCACTACCACAAATACCCTTGGCCTTATCTGATTGCCTTGTCCTTGATGCAGGTCCGACAATAACTCCTCTGGATTTTGTCGTGGTTGCTGTTGGAACTCTACCCCATGCTAGAGGTAGGAGAATCAATGCACGAAATTCAAGTGGAGATGTCGATACTCTCGCATCAGTAGGTATAGGATCAGCACGACTAGCAGTTACATTTGAAGCTTTATTTTTTGTTGTACTCTTATACGGTGTTTTAAAAATAAAACAAAAAAAAACAAAACAAAAAACAAAACAGAATTGAGGTATCATACATTGAAAAAGTATATTAACAATAATTGGAGAATGATCCTAAAAACTGTAACACACGTACCTTTTGACCAACACATGATTGTGGACTAGCATTCCTACTAGGATTTGTTGGCTGTCCCCGCAACATGTGACCAAAAAAAAAAAAAAAGGAAATGATTGTTGGAACCAAAAAAAAAAAAAAAAAAAGGTATTACGAAGTACCTTCTTAATTAGTAGCCATTTTCTTAGATTTTCTCATTGTAAAACAGTTGGAATCAACACTTTGTATCTGAACCAAAAACAACAAACAACAATTAAAAAATATTTTGAGGTGGGACAAAAAACAATGAATATATTAATTGGAATATAAATGAGGATCATACTCACACTTGCTGGAGGTGGGGTAGACAACTCAACACTTTGGGTAAATTCTCCAACATTGTCTACTACACTCCTATTCATTGGACATGCCATTTTATTGTGCCCTAATCCCTAACACTTGAAACATTTCCCACTAAATCCAAATTTTCTCATTCTGTTGGGATTTTTCGGGTCCCTACTCTCATCAGGAGCTCTCTTTCTTAACTTCTTGGGTCTTCCTGAAACAACTCTTGCAACTGGGGGCTCTAACTTGTCATAGCTAGTTTTTACCCGTTGTTCCTCACTGGGCATTGGATATCTTATTGGAGCATATGCTTTTTTGTACTTCTCTACGGTGTAGAACTCATCAACATAATCCTTTGGATTTTCATAGTCGTAGAGAATAGCTGAAAATGCATGCGCACATGGGATTCTAGTAACTTCTCACCGCCTGCAACCACACCTCTTTCTACCCAAGTCCATTACAAACTGTTTGTTATTGGCAGCAGTGACCTCAAACATTTGATCACCAGCATATGTGGCAACGCATTCTATCGCTTGTAACGCAACTGCTTCCAACCTTGAAGCAATTCTGGGGCATAACCTACCACTAAACTTAGAAATTCTATCCCTTTTAACTTGATACCTCTCATGAGCTTTTTCCTTACCATCTCTAGCATTGTCAAAATAGGTTTGTCACAAGCCTTCAGGATATAGGAGTTGAAACACTCAAATATGTTGTTGACCAGCAGATCACCCTTTGGGAACTCACTGAACCATGCCCTAGATCACATACTAGGATCAATCTTGTTGAGGTATTCGTATGCATCCTTGTTCAGCCCCTTCAACTCTTCCATATGTCTCATAAACTCCTCCTCAGTGTATGCAAAAGCCGTAGCCCACAACTTATCCTTCAATGCCACTCTTCTATACCCCCTATATCTCTAAAGTTGGCATATAAATGCCTAACACAAATGCGATGATTTACCATTGGAATCACCATGTCAAAAGCCGGCATAAGACCCTGCAAAATAAATTGAGAATACATAACATGTTAATCTTCCAAAACATATACAAAAACTAATATGTTGGTCAAAAACAAATATATATTACCTTTTGTCGATCGGAATTAAAAACCAGTCTATTATGCACTCATGTACTCCAAGATCTGCAATTAGGGTTTCCAAAAACGACACCCAACTGTCTTTAGTCTCAGCTTCAATGACAACGAATGCAATCGAGTACATGTTATTGTTTTTATCTCTGCCAACTGCAGATAGTAGCTACCCTTTGAATGGACCCTTAAGAAAGCACCCATCAATCCTTATGATAGGCCTACAACCATCTAGAAATCTTTTTTTCGTGGCTGCCAGAGAAACATATAGTCTTTGAAACTTTGGATTTACACTCATGTTTCGTCTATCCACCTTCATTACCATACGACTTCCCTTGTTTATCCTTCTCACAGTTTCACAATAGTCTCACAGCCTCCCATACTGATCCCCCATATTACCATAGATATGGTCCTTAGCCTTTTTCCGAGCCCTATACATCATGCTTGGAGACACATCAACCTTCCATTTATCTTTAACTTCATTCTGTATCACATCTAATGGCGTATTAGGTTGGACTCTGAACTTCTCAATGAGTTTGTTGGCTATCCAAGTCGAGTTTACAATTGAGTTCTTGTATTTCCTGCCACACACAAGTTGAGGTTGTAAAGACCTAATCTGGAAGGAATCTTCATCGGCCATCTGTCTACCATACACTCGGTACTGACACTTGGGATTTTTACACACAACTATATACTTTCTTCTTTCATTCTTTTTAAATTGAATGTCCTTCCCCCTTCTAAGATTAAACTCTTCAACAGCCTCTCTAAATAATTATATATTTGCAAATTTCTTCTTAAGATTCAAGATTGGGTCAACTAAATCTACAGCATGGAACTCATCACTAGAAAAAGATGTGATTTCACCATCTTCATCACTAGCTACTGGTGACTCAAGTATGTCACTTCTATCCATTTCATCATCTTCAACCTCATCACTCATATTATCTGCATCATCAATACAAGTACCGCCAACATCTCCACCTATATTATCATCACTGCCATGTTTATCATCTTCTCTATTACCCTCTTCATCATGATTTTCATCACCTACAACCTCATCACTGCTATGTTCATCATCCTCTCCATTACCCTCTTCCTCTTGGTTTATCCAAGTCTGAGTCTCGCATTCTACACTAGCAGTATTACTATTTCTGTTGGAGGGTCCAGCCCTAGCATTAACATCATCAACATCAACTTCAACTTCAAATAGATCTTCATTATCATTAACCTTATCTGCCCAAAATGGATCATTGAAATAAATCATAACGACATCTTCCTCATCTTCTTCATAATCCTCCCCACCATCACCTCCATCACCTAAGAAAGACACAATGTATAATTGTACAATAGAATGCCCACTATGTCAAGAACATAGAAAGATCACATCATGGTCAGATGTTATTATGTACAAACCATCAACTAGACTCTTCAAAGGGTTCTTTAAAGTACATTAAATTTCCCGACTTGTACCCATATTCTTTACAAATAGCTTCCATATCAAAGTATGACAATCTATCGGGGTCAATAATATCTTTATGAATTGCAACTTGACCACCCATATACTCACAATCAAATGATCTATCAAACCTAACCCCCGTAATGAACCTCAAACACGAAATTTGTAGACCCCATCCTACACGGTTAAATTAGTAAATAACAGTAAGTAGTGTTACTCCTTTTTCAACTTAAGAACATGACACTATCTATAACAATTAAAAAAAAAAAAATAAGACATTTGGAGACATAAATTAGTATTTGACCCTAAGAGACAACAAAAACTAACATAATTTCCAACCATAGAATTTGACCCTAAAACAGCTTGAAGACCACTAGAGTTATTACAGAGCACATGGACCCAAAAACACAAATCAAAAACAACTTGGGAACCACTAGAATTATTGCAAAGCACATGGACCCAACAACACACAAAGTAAAAAATGTACATATTAAAAAAGTAATAAACAACATTACAACTCGTGCAAGCAACATTTCAACAAAACTATTGCCAACGTCTATCAACGTCACAAAACAAAGCATACATATACAGTATAAGATGTTTAGTAATGAAAAAACAACGGAATTACACATCCAAACAATTCAAACCCAAAACCCCCAAATTTACACATAACCCTAATGTTAGAAGATGACATTTTTTTTTTACACACCTTTGGCTGCAAATATGTTAATCAGTGCCTTTCCTTCTCAGATGATGGCCGATGATCTTACAAAAACGGCAAATTGTCAAACTTAATGCACTCGAGCTTTGCTTTGGACTAGATGAAGAACAATTCAAAGTGTCGTTACTCTTCTGCTTCTAGATATGTTTGATAAAAAAAGTAAAAAGTGTAAAAATGTCTTATTAAGTGGATGGCCAAATGAGTAAGTGAGGTGATGGTAATTTGGTCTTTTCACATGTGGACCCAGGGGTACATTGAGAATATTTGTAGCAAACCACGCACATGAGGCGCACGTGGTGACATTGCCATCAGATAAGACGGCAATTACTAACAGAGTGCTTGAATTGCAAATTTTTAAACATTTGAGGTGAAATTGAAAATGCCCTCAAACACTGGGGTAAAGTGTAATTTTTTCTTTGAAATACAATATAATTTATATATGTACAATTATACAAATACAAGATGTTACATATTTTAATTATTATAAATACAGATTATTTTTTGGGTAAAATACTTTTTATTCCTGAAGTATCCAGCTATTTGCATTTTAGTTTCTAATATTCAAAAAGTGACGATCGACCCTCATAATCTATCACACGTTTGCAAATAAGACCATCCGACCATTTTTTTCCATTATTTTTTACGGAAATCAAGTCACGTGCGTGGCACATGACTTTTTTCTACCTACACGTTCGAAAATGTCCTCATGTGGGTAAAGTGTCACAAAAAAAAAAATTAAATCAATTTTATTTTTTTTTTTAAAAAAAGGGTTGGCTGCCAATCGACAGCCACCCCTTGGGGAGGAGGGGGTGGCTCGCAAGCCACCCCTATAGGTGGCTGGGGGTGGCTTGCCGCCACCACCGGCCCCTAGGGGTGGCCGCGCGCCACCCCTGGTCACCTCTAGGGTGGCTCGTGAGTCATCCCAGAGGTGGGTGTGGCCTTTGAGCCACCACTAGAGGTGGCGCCAGCCACTTTGGGGAGGGTCGCGCGCCACCCGATGGGCCACGGGTGGCTCAAAGGCCACCCCCGAGGAGCCACCCATCTTTTTTTTTTTCTTTTTTTCTTTTTTAAATTGATTTTTTAGTTTTTGTTATTTATTTTTTTGTGAGGGGAACAGCTGTTAAGCATAGTCCATATGAGTGCTATATGGTGTTCCGCATGACTACATCAGCTCACTAATCCAACGACTAAAGTAGAATCATCAAACTTGAAATTCTAAGAAATAGTAGGATTACTTCTTTGGCTGATGCAGTTTCGGTTTCACCAAGAGACGTGTGTGGAGGATAACTATTTAAAGCCCATTTTTAGCACACTCACGCAAAACCAAGTCTAACAACCCCATGCATTTATCACTTTTCTATGCTTAATCTCAGCCTTTGGATAACCTTGATTATATGGTGGCCGTTCGATTTTGATAATTGACTACAACTGTAATGCATAAATAGGCAAGAGGATTATATGGTGAGTCGCATGACACCATGAGCGCTCACTAATTCAATGACCTGGATAGGCTGGATGGATTTATAAAATATCAAATCTTAATCAATGGTTAAGATCACTGAGTATGCTAAGGTGGCTCTGGTTTCACAAATAGGTGCATGTGGAGGAAAAAGTTTAATATTTTTGTTTTACACATTCACACTAACCTTGCATTTGTTTTCGTCATCCGTGTAAGCTTTTACACTTTTCAACTTTTACTTTTATTCACCTTTCCATTCAAATTTACTTTGATTTCTTTCTTCTCCAAGCTTCCTTCATTTCTCAAACTTCACACACTCTAAACCGACGCCTCTCTCTCCCACATCAAGCAAATTCTGCAGTTGATCTATATCAACCAAAACAAAAACAGAAGGAAAAAGCAAGGGGCTAAGAAGACCACATTTGTGGGCACTAAAGGTGGCAATTGCAGAAGTAGATATATAGAATAATTGAGCAATAGTGGTGGGTCTATGTCAAATGGGTGTTGATTATTATTAATAAATTGGTTTAATTAGTTTCTTTTTTTTTTTTTAAACCAAAAAGATTAAATATTTCGACTCGAGCCAAGCTCGAGTCGAGTACTCGAACTCAAGCTCAAGTCGAGTACTCAAACTCGAGCTCGAGCTTGCACAGGGATCCCACCTTGGCGAGCCGAGCTCGAACACAAAAAAAGGCCCGTGTCAAGCTCGAGCTCGAGAAAAATTCAGACAAGCCAAGCTCGAGCAAGCACTACACGCTCAAGAAGAAATAGAAGGAAAATTCTTTGGATACCTGCACCTTGAAGTATTGCCAACTTTTTTGATCGAGAAGAAATAGAAGGAAAAACAGAAAACACAAAAACAGCCTTTGAAGATAACAACAAAATCCATTCAAAAACGATCTTCAATTAAATTTTCCAAATCCATTTTACGCATGCAGCCAAATTAAGCACAATATAGAAAGTTTTATTCAATATAGAAGACATACACAGGACCCGGCCAGCATTCAAAGCTTTATTCAATATAGAAGACATTCACAGGACCGCATTCTCATATATATATATATATATATATATATATATGGCAAGTTTACTACATTTCCGTTGCCACCTTGCCTGCTTCACCACTAGCGGGAGACTAGTCTTCGCCGCCACCCGTTATGGCCCAAATGGTGGTGGGAGAAAAGGGTTCGCTGCCATCCTGTATGATTATAATGATTGAAGGACGTGGATTATCCGCTACCATCCGACCTTATAAATCGGTCCCCTTCGTCGTCTGAAGATAAATCTGGCCCGCCACCCCCTGAGCTTCCACCGCCACCCATATTGTGCCTAACAGTGAACAAGTTTGAGAAAGGGTTTTGATCAACTTGACCAAACCACTGGAAGAAGGTTTTATTTATAGTAGTGTACATTGAGTAGCTTCAGAAGGATTTACAAAGTAAATTAAGAAGGAAATCAGTACCTAGACTATTCTAGTACAAGTATTTATTCTACAAGTCGTTCAACAGAAATGATTCTTGCCTTGTGCTGATACAGGACGGAAAGTTCACATTACTGTTTTCTCCACCGCCACCCATATTGTGCCTAACAGATAGAAGAAAACGAAGGTATTTATTCTACAAGTCGTTCAACAGAAATGATTCTTGCCTTGTGCTGATACAGGACGGAAAGTTCACATTACTGTTTTCTTGTACTAAAACTGATTCTCTCGCTTTTATTTATTCTCTTCCTATATATATGGTGGCCACTAAAATAAAATAAAAAATACTCGGAAAATTAAGCTTTAAGGGTCCGAAAATTCTGGCGTAAAAAAAACTCTGATATAACATATCCCTGTTGGCCTTGATTCTTGAAACAGAAGGTGCTGCCCAATATATATGTGACACCTTCAAAGAAAGTGTCCTTATATATTGCATGGGAACTTTCTATAATCTGGCTGTAGTTTTCTCCTTCAACTCATTGTTGCATTGACGTTCGAAGTCTTGAGATCAGATCGGGGAAAAAGAAGAACAGAATTTGGTCTGTGGTATTATCGGTCTCGTAGGTAATAAAGGTCAGGATCAATTAATAGATGATCGAGCAGAATCTTAATTATTCTTAAGAAAATGGTAGAATTGATCCTTGATAGCTATATTGAACAAAAGTATGGTTTTTGGGATAAGTAGTGATTTAACAATATAGTATCATAATCAAATTAAGATTCTGAGTTCAAACCTTGAATTTGACATTTACGTCTCATTTCAATTAAATGTTTTACGTGTTGAGTTTCACCTATTAATATAAAAGGGAAGTTGAGCTCATACGTGGAGGAAATTATTAAAGTATTGATTAAAGAATTAATTTTAATTACTTTTTCCGATCATCTTAAATTTTTAGAATAAGTGATAATTTAACAGAATACAAAGTAACTTAAAAAGTGCAAAGATATTTGACATGTATAGAGAATAGCCAGCTTGGCTCCCATCTATGTGAAACAACCGAAAATAGTGTGTCAAGTTGTGAATATAGTAAAATTCTAAAAATTCTTCTCAATCAATCTTTTCATTGGGATCGAGGGACTGAATACCCTCCATGTCCCAACTGTTATCTTGTTTGGAGCAGACCTTTTTCTGATTCTTGCAAATATTGTGCCGAAACATGATGAAAAGTTCACATTAGTTTTCATGTACGAAGTTAGACATTGTTCAACAGAGTAGGCAAAGCTCTCATAATAACTAAATTTGATTATTATGAGCCTTTTTTTTTCTCTTTAATAGAATAACTAAAAGAGTAATTATATATGTCAACCTCCATGTCTACTTTGCATCAACCAAAATTGATGTGCATTTTAAAATTATCATTGGGTTTATGATAGATTATTATTGACTTTTGATTTAATGGTAATTTTAAAAGTCACATCAATTTTGAAAGACACAAGGTAAATATGGGGGTTGACATATATCATTACTAGATCTAGCCAAAATGTAAACTGTTCTTCTAGTATGAATAGTAAATAGACTGTTTAGCCTATTTACTATTCACACTACAAACATGTTTCATTGATATTTTCTCTTTCCCTGTCTCCCTCTCTCTCAAGTTTTCTTTATTCTTTTATTTTTGGGAAAAATATAAAAATAAAAAACCCCTCAACTAACATCAGTTTTTAATAAAGCCTTATAAAATGTCAAAATGGTGCAGTTTGATTTATCAAATGACCAATGTGTGACAAAATGCCACTTTTCAGATTTTTTTCCTATAATACCCTTAATTTAGGAAAAAAAAAAACAACCTAAATCTAAATTAAACGTAACGAATTTTTTTTTAAAATAAAAAAGAAACAAAACCTTAAGGGTGGCCAATGCACCACATGGGGGTGGATCGGCCACCCCCAAGCTTTTGTTTGTTTTTTTTTTCCTTCTAATTTTTGTTTTTTTTTTTTTTAATTTTAGTTTTTAAGAAACTAAGGGTATTGTAGGAAAAAATTTTGAAAAGTGACATTTTTGTCACATAGTGATAATTTGATAAGTCAAACTGTACCACTTGATATTTCATGAGACTTTATTAAAAACGGTTGTTAGTTGATGAAACTTTTTTATAGTTTCCCCATTATTTTTTCTTCTATTCCTCGCCCTCTCTTGTTGCTACCCATTTTCTCTTTCCTTCTCTCGTTGTTGACCCAAACCAATGTCGTTCTTGGATGTTGTTCTTGCATTGGGTGTCCTTGGTTCTTTGCCGAGAGGGAGGAGAAAAATCAATAAAGGGGAGAATGTTGAGCAAGAGTGAGAAAGAGAAATGAAAAATAATAATAAATTAAAAAATTAAAAAAAAATGGAAAATTACTATTTTAAGAAATAGAAAGTGAAGTAGATAATTTGCTGGAGTTTATTATAAAAAATTAATAACTAAAATAGAAAAAGTAGTATTTTGAATAGCTAAGTAGCTATCATTGCTGGAGATCGATGCTCTAAGCTGATTCTCTTGCTTTTATTTATTCTTTTATGGTGGACTAGCTATAACCTGAAAATTGAAAAAATAATAATAATTAGTAATAATAAAAAAAATCATTCAAGGGATTATAATGCAGGTCGCTATGGATCGATTGGCAGAATATGATTCTTCAATTATGTTGTCAATCGAAGAACATTAAGGGGATTGAAGCTCAAGGTGCATGAAAAAAAGTACGTCCTCCTTGCCCACGCAATATTATAAATATAGATTCTTGTATCATGTCACTCATGTAAGCATATAGGAACATTAGTTTTCTATTTAAGGATAAGTTATGACAGAAACTAAGGTTACATTTGGTATGTGAAATGACAATTCCATTAAAAAATAAATAACTTTTATTAGATTTTGAAAAAGATGAAATGAATTAGCCTTTTTATAGCCATTCTATTATAAATTATTATTAGATTGCAATATTACAAGTATGGTTCGGTGGCTTAGCGATTAAAGCGTTTTTTCAAGAACCAAGGGGAAGAGTAGGTGTAAACAAATAGAGTTATTCGTAAACATACTTGGGATCAGCTTGACTAGGCTCAATTCGTGCTCGAATCAGTTATTATATGAGTCATTCATAAACACGAAACTAGATTCGATTATTAAACGATACAAACTCGTATAAACTTGGCTCGATTCGGTTAATGTTCGTAAACAAGCTCGTACAAGGTTCAATTCATTCGTTCGGGATCGACTCGTACATATATATATATATATATATAATTAAGCTATAACTATAAATTATAACCATATAAATTACATAATGTCAATTGTCACATAAGTATACAAATTTATACTGATAAAATAATTAAATATATAGATACTTAGATACAATGTATACTATAAAGTTTTCATGTAGTTATGTATATTATTACTATTGTATACAATAAATAATAGTATACTAAGTAGTTAAAACATATACACTAACTATTATTGTTAATTTTACAAACTTAATATATGTTATCATAACTATTAACTAATATATTAATGTTAATTAACTAACATAGTATCATTAGCATAATAGCATGTAATCATAGATGTTAGTTAATATTATTTTGTATATGTTAATAAAAATATGTATCTATGTATATTGATTATTCAATTAATATATACTAACTTAGTATTACTAATGAAGAAAATCTAAGAATTGGAAAATGATGAGTTTATTGCTTAATTAGAAAACAGAGAGTACAAGTCTATATATACAACACCTATAGTCAAGTATATGGTTAGACAATTCCATAAATTGTGGGATTGTCAATTACATATATTACAAACAGATATTTAGTTTCCTTGTTGAACTTGAGAGACTTTTCTGTCTTTGGTAGTTGTCACGATCTGGTCTTGTTGAATTGGTGAGCACTTGCCTTTCTTGTCTTCCTTCCTTAGCTATAATAGGCTTGTCAATCAAGTATTTGGCTTTGAGCATATTTGGTGATTGACAGTATACTTGAAGATTATTCCCTTCCTTCTTTACACCTTGATTTCCATTTGTATTGCCTTGCTCGTCACTGTTAGAACTTGCCTTATCAGTACACATGAATTCTGCATAATTGACTGCAGAATTCTTGCTTGTAACCATTCCTTTAGCTGGTTGGTTGACAACTTGCATAGCTGCTGCTGGTGTGGAACTTGCCTTATCAGTACACATGAATTCTGCATAATTGACTGCAGAATTCCTGCTTGTAACCATTCTTTTAGCTGGCTAGTTGACTGCTTGCATAGCTGCTGGTGGTGTGGTATTCATATGTCTAACATCCCCCCTCAAGTTGATGGGGAGGGGACATCAACTTGTGACGAAGGAGCAGGAATCTTAAAGTACTCATACTTTTGGTGAAGACATCTGAAGGTTGATCATAGGTAGAAATATATTTAGCGAGCAGATCTTTGTTAAGAATCTTTTCACGAATAAAATGATAATTTACCTCAACGTGTTTCGTTCTCGCATGATACACAGGATTAGAGGAGAGAGACAGAGCACCAATGTTATCCACCCATAAACATGGCATGACACGCAACACAATGTGGAGTTCTTTGAAGAGCATTTGTAACCAATACATCTCAGCTACCGTGAGAGTCATGGATCGATACTCAGCCTCGGTACTTGATTTGGCAACCACGGCTTGCTTCTTAGCAGCCCATGAAATCAAACACGGACCTAGATAGATGCCATACCCAGTAGTTGATTTTCGGTCATCCGAACTGCCTGCCTAGTCTGAGTCACAAAAGCCATTGAGTTGGAGGGAGCCTTTGGTGTAATGAAGACCAAAATCCATTGTCCCCTTCAAATAATGTAAGACCCGCTTGGCTGTAGTGAGATGAACGGATGTGGGAGTATGGAGGAATTGACAAAGTTGGTTGACACTATAGGCAATGTCTGGTCTCGTCAAAGTGCAATATTGTAAGGCCCCCACAATGTGATGATATTCGCGAGGATCAGATAATGGATCACCACGAAACCGTGACAGCTTGCCACCAGCAGCACATGGGGTGGATGCTGGCTTTGCCCCAATCATTTTGGTACGATGGAGAAGATCAGTGATATACTTCCCTTGATGGAGATGAAGGTCAGCTGCAGTCCTTGATGCTTGGATGCCGAGGAAATAAGAAAGAGCACCTAAATCTTTAACAGCAAACTCATTCTTCAATTGAGCAATTAGAGCAGTAATGGAAGGGAATGAGTTGCGAGTTACAATAATATCATCAACATAGATAAGAACAAAGACACTCACAGCAGAGGAATGATAATAAAAGAGGGAAGTATCAACCAAGGATCCCGTGAAACCAATTTCCAGCAAGGCTTGGGACAACCACATAAACCAAACTCGAGGAGCTTGTTTGAGACCATAGAGAGACTTGTGAAGATGACAAACAAAATCAGGATGTTGAGTGTCTTTGAAGCCCGTGGGTTGTTTCATAAAGACCTCTTCCTCAAGGTAACCGTGAAGGAAAGAATTTGATATGTCAAGTTGGTGAATAAACCAATTAAAATGCATTGCCAAGGCAAGGACTAGCCGCAAGGTAGCTGGCTTTATCACATGACTAAAAGTCTCATTGAAGTCAATTCCTTCTTCTTGATCAAATCCTTTAACAACAAGTCGCACTTTATAGCGATCAATGGAGCCATCAGGTTTTTGTTTGAGTTTGAAAACCCATTTGTTCCACAGAACCTTTTTATGAACAGAACGAGGACATAGAGTCCAAGTGTGATTCGAGAGAAGAGCCTGGAATTCATATTGCATTGCACCAAACCAACACGGGTTACCAACAGCTTGATTGAAGGTTTTGGGTTCAGGAGGGAGGGTGATGGATGAAAGGGCTTTAAGTGGATGTTTGGTGGAGTAATACAAGTGGTAATCAGGGAAGTGTTTGGGTTTAGAGGAATGGGTTTCGGACCGGGTTACCACGCGGGAAGATGCAGGGTGCTGTTGTGTTTGTGAGGAATCGGGTTGTGGTGGCAATTGAGGCTGAGAGGAAGGCAAGATGGTTGCTGGAGTTACTTCTGTAGGATGGAGTACTGCAGAAGTTGGTGCTGCAACACATTCAGCTTCTACAATATGTGATACTACAGAAGCAGGTACTGCAGCACATTCAGCTTCTGCAAATGCAAGTGCTGCTGCAACATTTTCTATAGAAGTAGATGCTTCCGTGGGTTCCACTGTTGTAGTGGGTGCAGCAGGGACAGAATTAATAATGGAAAAAGGTGCTTGGATATTATCAAAACTTGATAAATTAGAAGGGAAAAGAGGAATACCTGCTGATGTTGGAGATGCAGTACCAAGGGAGGTGTCCTTTGCCAACCGAGTTGAGAGAGTTGCAGCAGGAAAGGTTGTCTCATCAAAAACTACATGCCTGGAAATGTACACACTGCTAGTATGAGGATCTAAGCACCTATACCCTTTCTGATTAGAGCTATAGCCCAAGAAAATGCATTGTTTGCTTCTATAGGCTAGTTTGTGTGAGTTGTAGGGCCTTAGTAATGGGTAACACGCACATCCAAAAATTTTAAGGAAAGCATAATCAGGATGGTGGTTGAACATTTTAAAGAAGGGAGAGTGATTTGCTAATACAGGAGTGGGCATCCGATTTATGAGATGAACAGCTGTGAGAAAAGCATCAACCCAATATGTGGATAGAAGTTTTGATTGTGCTAGGAGAGTAAGTCCTATTTTTGTAATGTGGCGGTGTTTTCTTTCAGAGATGCCATTTTGCTCAGATGTATAAGGACATGTGAGTCTATGAAGAATCCCATGCGAGTCAGTGAATTTCTTAAAGCAAGTAGAGACATATTCTCCTCCATTATAAGTTTGGAGTTGTTTGATTTTGTAAGAGAATAGGTTTTCTACAAGACATTTAAATTTAATAAAACAATGAAGCACATCTGACTTTTGTTTTAAAGGAAACATCCAAGCAAATCTTGAGTAATCATTAATGAAAACAACGTAAAACTTACAACCACCAACGGATACAACTGGTGAAGTCCATACATCCGAATGAATCAATTCAAGAGGATGTGTGGAGCTTCTTAGGGAATCAGAAAAAGGTAACTTCCTACTCTTAGAGACTTGACAAGACTCACACAATTTATTAATCTTAACACTCCCAGAAACAGGTAGTAATGATTCTTAAAGTAACTTATGGATGATAGACTCTTAGGGGTGTCCAAGCCTAGAATGCCAGACATGGATAGGTGCGGTGACTCCTAAAAAAGCAGTAAACGATGAGACAAAAACAACTTTTGATGAGTGTTTCCTTCCTTGAAGCTGCTTGAGATAAATGGGGTATAACCCATCTTCACTCAGTCCTTGCAGGAGGATTTCCTTCGTTCGCAAATCCTTAATCACAAAATAGGTAGAGGTAAGAATAAAATAGCAATTGTTATCCTTACAAAATTTCTATATTGAAAGTAGATTAGAAAAGGCATTGGGACAATGTAATATATTATGTAAATGAAGAAATGTTTTAGGAGTAGAAATCAGAGTAGAACCCGAGTTAGCAATCTGCAATCCTCCTCCATTTCCCATTGTCACATTGTTAGTTCCTTGGTAAGGTTGCTGCAAGGTCAAATTTTCAAGTTCTGCAGTGACATGATTGTTTGCTCCGCTATCCAGGTACCAAGGTTGTTCATTTTCTGGAACAACATGTGTTTGTGCTGCCATTGCTGCTAGTTGAGAGGGTGGATGCCGTCCTTGGAAGGAGAAGTTCATGCGATGATAACAATCAAGTGCCTGGTGGTTTGTCTTTCCGCAAATTTGACAAGGAGTGCGATTAGCATTGAAAAACTGAGAATTTGGAGAGTAAGATTTACCATTATGTCGTGGAGATGCAGTAGGTATTACTCCTCAAGTATTTGAGTTTGGCAGATTGGAACGTTGTTGCTGAGGAGGATGCGAACGCTGATTGGAATATTGCTGAAATTTGGACTTCTTGTTGTAATACTGTTGCTTTGGTTTTTGTGTGAAAAACGCAACCTAATTTGCCTCTGGAGGAATAGACTTCACATGTTCTTCCAATAAATACTCATAGTTGAGCAACTCTGTTTGAAAGGCATCAAAGGAAATTGGGACATCCCTTGTAGCAAAGCTCAGTGTTGTAATAAAGGGGTGATAAGATGAGTTTAAACCTCCTACCACATAGGAAATTAATTCCTCATCATCTACAGCTTTGCCAACTGCAGCAAGTTGGTCAGCCAAACTCTTCGCAGTGAGCAAATAGTCTGGGATATTTTGAGAACCTTGATTCAAGGTCTGCAGTTGACGTCAAAGCTGTATGACCCTTGTCCTAGAATTAGGAGCAAATTTATTTGCCAAGTGAGGCCAAACTTGGTGGGCAGTGTTCTGTCCATAAACAGTAGACAGAATCCTTTCGCTGAGAGTGGCATTGAGCCAAGCTAGGACAAACTGGTCTTTCTTTTGCCAGATCTGATATTCAGGATTTATGACAGAGGTTGGTTTGCCCTCATCATCAAGAACAAATTTGGAGGGACAAACCTCTGAGCCATCAACTATACTTAGAAGGTCATTGGTGCAAAGGGCAGGGATGAATTGGGTGGTCCAACTTTGATAATTGGGTCCCTCTAGCTTGAGGGAAACAAAAGAAGTGGATTTGGAGGCACAAAGGTAGCTACTGTAGCATTAACATTGCTGGAGCTAGATGAGGCCATTTGTGATCGAAAAAAAAAAAGAGGTTGGGATTAGCCTAAAAGCTCTGATACCAAGTGAAGAAAATCTAAGAATTGGAAAATGATGAGTTTATTGCTTAATTAGAAAACAGAGAGTACAAGTCTATATATACAACACCTATAGTCAAGTATATGGTAAGACAATTCCATAAATTGTGGGATTGTCAATTACATATATTACAAACAGATATTTAGTTTCCTTGTTGAACTTAAGAGACTTTTCTGTCTTTGGTAGTTGTCACGATCTGGTCTTGCTGAATTGGTGAGCACTTGCCTTTCTTGTCTTCCTTCCCTAGCTGTCATAGGCTTGTCAATCAAGTATTTGGCTTTGAGCATATTTAGTGATTGACAGTATACTTGAAGATTATTCCCTTCCTTCTGTACACCTTGGTTTCCATTTGTATTGCCTTGCTCATCATTGTTAGAACTTGCCTTATCAGTACACATGAATTCTACATAATTGACTGCAGAATTCCTGCTTGTAACCATTCCTTTAGTTGGCTGGTTGACAGCTTGCATAGCTGCTGCTAGTGTGGAACTTGCCTTATCAGTACATATGAATTCTACATAATTGACTGCAGAATTCCTGCTTGTAACCATTCCTTTAGCTGGCTGGTTGACAGCTTGCATAGCTGCTGCTGGTGTGGTATTCTTATGTCTAACATTACTAAGTTAATAAGCAACTTAATTAACATAAGTTACATAAGTTATAATTAGTTAAAAAGTTAGTCATTATGTATATGTTACTATGTTAGTGTATAACATTATATTTACAAGTCTTGTGTTTAGATGTTAGCATCAAGTTCCTATATTCAAATATGTTAGTATTGGAATCAAGAATGTATTTCCTATATTCACAATCTAAATATTATTATTATAATTTAAATCACATGATCATATTTAGATTATATGATTATCTAATCTTTTCTTTCTTTCTTTTCTTTCTTTTTTGAAATAATATAATCATATAATCTAAGCATTATCATTATATACTTAAAATAAATATGATTCACAAGTACCCTATAATCTAAGTATTATCATTAAATATTTTAGAATTATGATAATTATGATTCATAATGATCTTAAATATATATAATTACAAATTAAGCTATTAGTATAAATTATAGCCACATAATGTGACATAAGTATATAAATTCATACTAATCCAATGTGACATAGTTTATGCTAGAACATATATACTAACATATTAATGTTTTTTTTTTTTAATAAACAATTCGACCTCATTCATTGATCAAAAAAATAGAGCAGATTGCTCTAACAAAACAACATCACAAATACAGCTTGAAATTTCTTCCAATCAAATATCATTTATGACGTCTTTAACTGCAACTCTAGCTAAGCCATGAGCTGCAAAATTAGCCTCTCGATGAGAGTGAACAACTTGCCAATTAGACAAAGAAGCAGGATACATCTGAGTGTGATCTAAGAATACAAGTTCACATAATTACAAATTAAGCTATGAATATTAAACAACTAAGCTATAAGTATAATTATATAATTATGTTTATATTTATAGCTTAATTCACAGTTCATACAAGCATATAATTTGCAGCTTAATTTGTAATAGTATAATTACATATTTATATATACTAGCCACTCCAGAGAGAGAAACCAAAAAAAGCACCGGCTAGGGGAGGAGGGATCTCTTCCCTCTTTCCTCCACCCCCTCATCTTACTCATGTGCTAAAGTTGTGACTTCATACCGCCTTCCACTGCCTTCCCGACCATCGGCGCCACTGTGCTTTGGGGTTTGTTTTGCTGCTTTTTAGTTTTTTGTTGTTTGTGTTGTTTTTTTCTTGTTGTCCTGGCCCTTGGGTCGATGGCAGTTTTGTTTACTGACCTTTAAGGTTGGGGAGGAGTAAATCGGTGTAGGAGACTATCTCTGACGACTGGATAAATAAAGTTAGTGTGATTTTGGGATACTCAGGTCTTATCTAGTCTGCTCAGAACAGATCTATTCTTTAACCAGTGTTCTATATGGGTAAACGGAAAATGATGTCATAGATATGTTTTCTCTTTTTCTATAACTGTGTAAGTTCATAGCGTTGTGCTATAGTTATCTACACTTTATGATACTGATGATAGCTAAAGCTCATGATTTGTAAAAGTTTTTTGCTCATGACTTGTTATCAATTTAGAGCGGTGCTACATCTGTACATCAACATGTATGCTACTGCGAGCGGCCGATGATTGTGAGAACCGCCCACACTGGAAAAAATTTCGGACGAAGGTTTGTGAACTGCAAAAATTGGAAATTAAGTTCCTGTTTTCTTGATTTGTTTTCCCACTGCATATCCAAAATCTGGAAGGGTTACATTTTCATATTTTTTGGGACTTGCGTGATGGGTTTCCATGAATTGTTTCCTCTATGTATTTGGTGCGTGAGGTTTAGTGGTACTTGTAGTGATGATGCAGATAATATTAGTGATGAGGTTGAAGATCTAGGTTAGATTTTCATGTTTTATTGGGTTTGCGTGCTGGGTTTCCATGAATTGTTGCCTCTATGTATTCGGTGCATATACATAAATATTAAGTTTTGGTATTTATTGGTATGAGGAAAAATACTATGAATGTTGATAAAATGACACTAAGAACTAACCATGGAATGAGATGGGGCGGTAGGAGAAGTAGTTGAGGAGGTAGGAGATATAGTGGTCATGAACGATTCAACCTCTGTATTTATAACCCCATTGTTGTACACTCGGATATACACTACATGTTTCAGGCTACAGAATTAAATTCGTATTACACTATATTCACTCATAAAGACAAAGCAACCAAACAAGAAGAAATTTACTACAACCTTAAAAGTCAAAATTAGCCAAAAAGAATAATAAAAAGAAAGAAATGCAGAACATAAGAGAAGATAATATGGAATGACAAAAGTTTGCCTTTGATTTTAACACATTAATCACATCTCCCACAATGCTTTGTTTTGGCAATGTAATAGTATGTATTAGAATTAATTAGAAGAGAAGAACGACTCTTTTTCTATGCTAGTCAGACTTTATTTACACTATCAATTAAAAAAGAAAAGAAATGAAGTGGGCCACTAGAGAAAAAAATGTGTTTCACTCAAGGTTTCAACTTTTGTGTCATTTTGAGAAGGCAACAATATTTGTAGGGGCCATGGTCCCTGCTGGCCTAGAAGTAGCTCTGTCACTTGCTTTTTAACTTTCAAATGTTTGTTAGCTATTCATACTCTAATGTTGTTACGTGACAGATTTTTGGTTATTTGTATTTTGTAATGATGAATCTTTGTTATGTGTGTTGCAGATTAATCGTGAGTGTGATTTTTTTGAATGGGTTGATCCACAAACGTGTGAACATGGTAAAAGGGTGGTAAGCCGTTTGAAGAAATGGCATGACAATTTGAAAGAAGAAATGAAACAATGCCAAACCATGGTTGAAGTTGAAGTTGAAATTGGGAGGGTGAAGTGATAAGTGCTGAATGTTACACATTCAAGCCCCTTAATTCACATATGTTAATCTCTTAGTTTCATTATAATATGATGTTTTGTGTTGTTTTTGTGTTTTTCCCTTATTTTGTAGGTTTGGAAGAAAAGAAGTCAATTCCATCAACTCGAGCTCGAAACACATGAACTGTGCAAAGTTGCTGAAAATCTGACCTTTGTCCACTATTTTGGCCATAACTCTTAGCTCAAAACTCGGATTAAGGCACGGTTAAGTGAGTTGGAAAGAGGACTCGAGAGGAACAAATCATCAAGCAGGAGTTTTTTCATCCAAGGTGCGCTCGAGCGCCCAAAATGACGCTCGAGCGCCATGGTGCGCTGGCGCGCTGCATCATGGCACCTGACGCTCGAGCGCCCAAAACTGACGCTCGAGCGTCGTCGTGTGCTGGGAACCTCCGAAGTCGGCAAAACTGATATGGAAAGAGGGTAATCCGACCCCAACTCAATCTTGGACTTCCTAGGGTGCACGAAATTGATTAGGGTTGCTCCTAAACTCTATAAATACTCCCTTAAGTCCTCCAAAACAAATACACAAGCTTGAGGAGAAGAATCAAAGGCTTCAAAGAAGGGTTTTTCTTAGTTCTTTATTTCTTTTTAGTTTTTCTTTGTTATTTTCTTATGGGATGATTTTCATCCAAACTATGTGTAGCTAAATCTTTAGTTAGGGCTCGATTGAAGCCGTAATCATGTCTCTTTAAGGTTTCAATTTGTCTTGCTACAAATTCATATTTTGATGCTTAACTTGATTATTTCCGATTTTCTTGAATTCCTCACATGTATGTATTTGATCATCATATGCTTGTGGTATGGATATGTTATTTAGGTCAATTTGGATGGCCGAGTCCTGGGCCTAATAGAGTAACAAAAGAACCCCATCACAGGTTCTTGGATTAATCAACATGGAAAACCGGCGTGATGCCATGCTTTAGGCTCCATGTGTTTGTCGATCTCCATAGTTTTATGCTTTCTTGAAGAACAACTTAGTAGATGCCATGCTAAATCCTTTAAGAAAGAAAAGAGTTAGAGTAGATGCCATGCCTAACTCGTTGCTTAGGTAGATCAATAGCCTAAGGAGTAGATGTCATGCCCTTAGGTTGGCAAACATTGAGTATCATGATATGGTTGTAGCATTGTGCATATTGTTTACCTTATTTGAGTATGATTAGCGGTGGATATCGAAGCCCTAGCCCTTTTATATTATTATTTCAATTCAATATTTGATCTCATCTCATTCAAGATATTTTCTTAGGAATTGTTTTTTTAAACATATTTTACCAATCCTCGTGGGAATGATCTCGTGCTGGCATACTATACTATCTTTTTGATCTTGTGCACTTGCGAGTAAAACGTGCATTTATTCACCTATTTATTTAGGTGGATATTTGTACAACAAGTTTTTGGCGCCGTTGCCGGGGATTGTGTTAAATTGTGTTTTTAAAAGTTTTTCCTTTTCATTTATTTATTTTTGTTTATTTTCATCTAAAAAAAAAAATTCTGATTTTTGTTTTAGTTTCTGTTCTAATCTATTTCTGTAGAGATGGCTGAAGAAATCATAGCAAATCCACCGGCAAGAAGGCCAATGAAAAGTTCTTTCATTCCACAAAACCTCAATCAACCATCATGCATTGCTTACCAGCCAAATGCACGAGGCAGCTACAATTTATCTCCTCATTTGCTCAACATGCTGCCACATTTTAGAGGCACACCCTCTGAGGATCCATACTTGCACATAAGAGATTTTTTTTGTTACTTAGACCTGCAGCCAAGAGTTCAACCACAACTTAGCATTATCTTTTAATGAAAAAGGGAAGAGGATTAACCTGATATGTTCTGGAGTTAAGCCATGAATGTTTTGCGTCTTGCAAAGATCCAAAAAAATCTCTTATGTGCAAGTATGGATCCTCAGAGGGTGTGCCTCTAAAATGTGGCAGCATGTTGAGCAAATGAGGAGATAAATTGTAGCTGCCTCGTGCATTTGGCTGGTAAGCGATGCATGATGGTTGATTGAGGTTTTGTGGAATGAAAGAACTTTTCATTGGCCTTCTTGCGGTGATTTGCTATGATTTCTTCAGCCATCTCTACAGAAATAGATTAGAACAGAAACTAAAACAAAATCAGAATTTTTTTTTTAGATGAAAATAAACAAAAATAAATAAATGAAAAGGAAAAACTTTTAAAACACATTTAACACAATCCCCGGCAACGGCGCCAAAACTTGTTGTACAAATATCCACCTAAATAAATAGGTGAATAAATGCACTTTTACTCGCAAGTGCACAAGATCAAAAAGATAGTATAGTATGCCAGCACGAGATCATTCCCACGAGGATTGGTAAAATATGTTTAAAAAAACAATCCTAAGAAAATATCTTGAATGAGATGAGATCAAATATTGAATGAAATAATAATATAAAAGGGCTAGGGCTTCGATTATCCACCGCTAATCATACTCAAATAAGGTAAACAATATGCACAATGCTACAACCATATCATGATACTCAATGTTTGCCAACCTAAGGGCATGACATCTACTCCTTAGGCTATTGATCTCCCTAAGCAACGAGTTAGGCATGACATCTACTCTAACTCTTTTCTTTCTTAAAGGATTTAGCATGGCATCTACTAAGTTGTTCTTCAAGAAAGCATAAAACTATGGAGATCGACAAACACATGGAGCCTAAGCATGGCATCTACTCCGGTTTTCCATGTTGATTAATCCAAGAACCTGTGATGGGGTTCTTTGTTACTCTATTAGGCCCAGGACTCGGCCATCCAAATTACCTAAATAACATATCCATACCACAAGCATATGATGATCAAATACATACATGTGAGGAATTCAAGAAAATCAAATAATCAAGTTAGCATCAAAATATGAATTGTAGCAAGACAAATTGAAACCTTAATAAGAGACATGATTACGGCTTCAATCGAGCCCTAACTAAAGTATTGCTAACACATAGTTTGGATGAAAATCATCCCATAAGAAAATAACAAAGAAAACTAAAAAGAAATAAAGAACTAAGAAAAACCCTTCTTTGAAGCCTTTGATTCTTCTCCTCAAGCTTGTGTATTTGTTTTGGAGGACTTAAGGGAGTATTTATAGAGTTTAGGAGCAACCCTAATCAATTTCGTGCACCCTAGGAAGTCCGAGAGTTGGGTCGGATTACCCCTTTCCATATCAGTTTTGCCGACTTCGGAGGTTCCCAGCACACGACGACGCTCGAGCTCAGTTTTGGCGCTCGAGCGTCAGGTGCCATGATGCAGCGCGCCAGCGCACCATGGCGCTCGAGCGTCATTTTGGGCGCTCGAGCGCACCTTGGATGAAAAAACTCTTGCTTGATGATTTGTCCTCTCTGAGTCCTCTTTCCAACTCACTTGACCGTGCCTTAATCTGAGTTTGAGCTAAGAGTTATGGCCAAAATAGTGGACAAAGGTCAGATTTTCAGCAACTTTGCACAGTTCATGTGTTCGAGCTCGAGTTGATGGAATTGACTTCTTTTCTTCCAAAACCTACAAAATAAGGGAAAAACACAAAAACAACACAAACATCATATTATAATGAAACTAAGAGATTAACATATGTGAATTAAGGGCTTGAATGTGTAACATTCAGCACTTATCACTTCACCCTCCCAATTTCAACTTCAACTAGCTTCAACCATGGTTTGCGATTTTTCATTCTTCTTTTCAAATGTCATGCCATTTCTTCAACAGGCTTACCACCTTTTTACCATGTTCACACGTTTTGGATCAACCCATTCAAAAAATCACACTCACGATTAATCTGCAACACCACATAACAAAGATTCATCATTACAAAATACAAATAACCAAAATCTGTCACGTAACAACATTAGAGTATGAATAGCTAACAAACATTTGAAAGTTAAAAAGCAAGTGACAGATGACTTCTAGGCCAGCAGGGACCATGGCCCCTACAAATATTGTTGCCTTCTCAAAATGACACAAAGTTGAAACCTTGAGTGAAACACTTTTTTTCTCTAGTGCCCACTTCATTTCTTTTCTTTTTAATTGATAGTGTAAATAAAGTCTGACTAGCATAGAAAAAGAGTCTGTTTCTTCTCTTCTAATTATATTCTAATACATAATAGTACATTGCCAAACAAAGCATTGTGGGAGATGTGATTAATGTGTTAAAATCAAAGGCAAACTTTTTCATTCATATTATCTCTCTTATTTCTGCATTTCTTTCTTTTTATTATTCTTTTTGGCTAATTTTGACTTTAAGGTTGTAGTAATTTCTTCTTGTTGGTTGCTTTGTCTTTATGGTAGATTGATATAGTGTAATACGAATTTAATTCTGTAGCCTGAAACATGTAGTGTATATCCGAGTGTACAACAATGGGGTTATAAATAACGAGGTTGAATCGTTCATGACCACTATATCTCCTACCTCCTCAACTACTTCTCCTACCGCCCCATCTCATTCCATGGTTAGTTCTTAGTTCATTTTATCAACATTCATAGTTTTTCCTCATACCAATAAATACAAAACTTAATATTTAGTTATATGCACCGAATACATAGAGGCAACAATTCATGGAAACCCAGCACGCAAACCCAATAAAACATGAAAATCTAACCTAGATCTTCAACCTCATCACTAATATTATCTGCATCATCACTACAAGTACCACTAAACCTCACGCACCAAATACATAGAGGAAACAATTCAATGGAAACCCATCACGCAAGCCCAAAAAATATGAAAATGTAACCCTTCCAGTTTTGGATATGCAGTGGGAAAACAAATCAAGAAAACAGGAACTTAATTTCCAATTTTTGCAGTTCACAAACCTTCGTCCGAAAATTTTTCCAGTGTGGGCGGTTCTCACAATCATCGCCGCTCGCAGTAGCATACATGTTGATGTACAGATGTAGCACCGCTCTAATTGATAACAAGTCATGAGCAAAAACTTTTACAATCATGAGCTTTAGCTATCATATATCATAAAGTGTAGATAACTATAGCACAACGCTATAACTTACACAGTTATAGAAAAAGAGAAAACTATCTATGACATCATTTTCCGTTTACCCATATAGAACACTGGTTAAAGAATAGATCTGTCTGAGCAGACTAGATAAACCTGAGTATCCCAAAATCACACTAACTTTATTTATCCAGTCGTCAGAGATAGTCTCCTACACCGATTTACTCCCCCAACTTAAAGGTCAGTAAACAAAACTGCCATCGACCCAAAGGCCAGACAACAGAAAAAAACAAACAAACAACAAAAAACTAAAAAGCAGCAAACAAACCCGCACAGTGGCGCCGATGGTCGGGAAGGCAGTGGAAGGCGGTATGAAGTCACAACTTTAGCACATGAGTAAGATGAGGGGTGGAGGAAAGAGGAAGAGATCCCTCCTCCCCTAGCCGGTGCTTTTTTTGGTTTCTCTCTCTGGAGTGGCTAGTATATATAAATATGTAATTATACTATTACAAATTAAGCTGCAAATATATGCTTGTATGAACTGTGAATTAGCTATAAATATAAAACATAATTAATTAATTATACTTATAGCTTAGTTTTTAATATTCATAGCTTAATTTGTAATTATGTGAACTTGTTATTCTTAGATAACTCAGATGTATCCTGTCTTTGTTCTAATTGGCAAGTTGTTCACTCCATCGAGAGCTAATTTTGCAGCTCATGCTTAGCTAGAGTTGCAGTAAAGACGTCATAAATGATATTTGATTGAAGAAATTTCAAGCTGTATTTGTGATGTTGTTTTGTTAGAGCAATCTGCTCTTTTTTTTGATCAATGAATGAGGTCGAATTGTTTATTAAAAAAAAAAACATTAATATGTTAGTATATATGTTTAGCATAAACTATGTCACATTGGATTAGTATGAATTATAATACTTATGTCACTTATGTGGCTATAATTTATTTACTAATAGCTTAATTTGTTAATTATATATATTAAGACTATGAATCATATTATCATAATTCTAAATATTTAATGATAAACTTAGATTATAGGGACTTGGAATCATATTTATTTAAGTATATAATGATAATGCTTAGATTATATGATTATATTATTTAAAAAAGAAAGAAAAAAAAAGAAAAGATTAATAATCATATAATCTAAATATGATCATTGATATTATAAATTATAATAATAATATTTTGATTGTGAATATAGGAAATACATTCTTGATTCCAATACTAACATATTTGAATATAGGAACTTGATGCTAACATCTAAACAACACAGATTGTAATATAATGTTATACACTAACATAGTAAATCATTACATAATGACTAACTTTTAACTAATTATAACTTATGTAACTTATTAATTAAGTTGCTTATTAACTTAGTAATGTTAGACATAAGAATACACACCAGCAGCAGCTATGCAAGCTGTCAACCAGCCAGCTAAAGAAGGTTACAAGCAGGAATTCTGTCGAATTATGTAGAATTCATATGTCTGATAACAAGTTCCACACTAGCAGCAGCTATGCAAGCTGTCAACAGCCAACTAAAGGAATGGTTACAAGCAGGAATTCTGCAGTCAATTATGTAGAATTCATGTGTACTGATAAGGCAAGTTCTAACAATATATGAGCAAGCAATACAAATGAAACCAGGTGTACAGAAGGAAGGGAATAATCTTCAAGTATACTGTCAATCACTAAATATGCTCAAAGCCAAATACTTGATTGACGCCCTATGACAGCTAGGGAAGGAAGACAAGAAAGGCAAGTGCTCACCAATTCAGCAAGACCAGATCGTGACAACTACCAAAAGACAGAAAAGTCTCTCAAGTTCAACAAGAAACTAAATATCTGTTTGTAATATATGTAATTGACAATCCACAATTTATGGAATTGTCTTACCAATATCTTGACTATAACGGTGTTTATATATAGACTTGTACTTCTTGTTTTCTAATAAGCAATAAACTCATCATTTTCCAATTCTTAGATTTTCTTCACTGGTATCAGAGCTTTTAGGCTAATCCCAAACCTTTTTTTTTTTCGATCACAAATGGCCTCATCTAGTCCAGCAATGTTAATGCTACAGTAGCTACCTTTGTGCCTCCAAATCCACTTCTTTTGTTTCCCTCAGCTAAGAGGACCCAATTATCAAAGTTGGACACCCAATTCATCCCTGCCTTTGCACCAATGACCTCTAAGTATAGTTGATGCTCAGAGGTTTGTCCCTCCAAATTTGTTCTTGATGATGAGGGCAAACCAACCTCTGTCATAAATCCTGAATATCAGTCCTGGCAAAAGAAAGACCAGTTTGTCCTAGCTTGGCTCAATGCCACTCTCAGCGAAAGGATTCTGCTACTGTTTTATGGACAGAACACTGCCCACCAAGATTTGCCTCACTTGCAAATAAATTGCTCCAATTCTAGGACAAGGGTCACACAGCTTTGACGTCAACTGCAGACCTTGAATCAAGGTTCTCAAAATATCCCAGACTATTTGCCACTGCGAAGAGTTTGGGCTGACCAACTTGCTGCAGTTGGCAAGCTGTAGATGATGAGGAATTAATTTCCTATGTGGTAGGAGGTTTAAACTCATCTTATCACCCCTTTATTCACACTTGAGCTTTGCTACAAGGGATGTCCAATTCCTTGATGCCTTTCAAACAGAGTTGCTCAACTATGAGTATTTATTGGAAGAACATGTGAAGTCTGTTCCTCCAGAGGCAAATTAAGGTTGCGTTTTTCACACAACACACC
>FXXK01000123.1:0-58499 GCA_900184695.1 Betula pendula | reverse complement strand
ATTCATGTTAAACCCTCACGAGACTTCACTCGTCCTACTAGGGATGCCTAGGGGTTTAAAAGGCTTGTTGCATACGCTAAATGCAATCGTATTTCCCACGACAAAGGAGGTAGAATAGTTGTCATTTATTTTCAGTTTTGTATTGCTAAGGGACTAGCAATATGTAAGTTTGGGGGTGTGATAAGTGCTGAATGTTACACATTCAAGCCCCTTAATTCACATATGTTAATCTCTTAGTTTCATTATAATATGATGTTTTGTGTTGTTTTTGTGTTTTTCCCTTATTTTGTAGGTTTTGGAAGAAAAGAAGTCAATTCCATCAACTCGAGCTCGAAACACATGAACTGTGCAAAGTTGCTGAAAATCTGACATTTGTCCACTATTTTGGCCATAACTCTTAGCTCAAAACTCGGATTAAGGCACGGTCAAGTGCGTTGGAAAGAGGACTCGGAGAGGAACAAATCATCAAGCAAGAGTTTTTTCATCCAAGGTGCGCTCGAGCGCCCAAAATGACGCTCGAGCGCCATGGTGCGCTGGCGCGCTGCATCATGGCACCTGACGCTCGAGCGCCCAAAACTGACGCTCGAGCGTCGTCGTGTGCTGGGAACCTCCGAAGTCGGCAGAACTGATATGGAAAGAGGGTAATCCGACCCCAACTCAATCTTGGACTTCCTAGGGTGCACGAAATTGATTAGGGTTGTTCCTAAACTCTATAAATACTCCCTTAAGTCCTCCAAAACAAATACACAAGCTTGAGGAGAAGAATCAAAGGCTTCAAAGAAGGGTTTTTCTTAGTTCTTTATTTCTTTTTAGTTTTTCTTTGTTATTTTCTTATGGGGATGATTTTCATCCAAACTATGTGTAGCTAATACTTTAGTTAGGGCTCGATTGAAGCCCNGAAGTAGATGCCATGCTTTAGGCTCCATGTGTTTGTCGATCTCCATAGTTTTATGCTTTCTTGAAGAACAACTTAGTAGATGCCATGCTAAATCCTTTAAGAAAGAAAAGAGTTAGAATAGATGCCATGCCTAACTCGTTGCTTAGGGAGATCAATAGCCTAAGGAGTAGATGTCATGCCCTTAGGTTGGCAAACATTGAGTATCATGATATGGTTGTAGCATTGTGCATATTGTTTACCTTATTTGAGTATGATTAGCGGTGGATATCGAAGCCCTAGCCCTTTTATATTATTATTTCAATTCAATATTTGATCTCATCTCATTCAAGATATTTTCTTAGGAATTGTTTTTTTAAACATATTTTACCAATCCTAGTGGGAATGATCTCGTGCTTGCATACTATACTATCGTTTTGATCTTGTGCACTTGCGAGTAAAACGTGCATTTATTCACCTATTTATTTAGGTGGATATTTGTACAACATGAAGGTAGAATTGGAGAAGGAAGCTGGGAAGGTGAAGGTATCAATGGAGGGTGAACTTGCTCATTATCGAAAAGAAATTGAGATCGGTCAAATCAAACTCCAAGCAACGAAAAAGTACTATCAAACAATTATTGTGTATTCATGGATTTTATTTGCAATGTACTTGGTTTTTTTTTTTTTTTTGATACTCTAACAAATACCGCACAGCCGCATTGGTCGAATGACATTAGCCTGAGGTTTTTGTCGTGGGGGAAAGTTTTTTGTGGTTTTTTGTAATGAAGTTTGTAATAAAACAGACAATGTGTATTGTAGCAAATGATGTTGGTCAAAAACATTGTGNTACAACATGAAGGTAGAATTGGAGAAGGAAGCTGGGAAGGTGAAGGTATCAATGGAGGGTGAACTTGCTCATTATCGAAAAGAAATTGAGATCGGTCAAATCAAACTCCAAGCAACGAAAAAGTACTATCAAACAATTATTGTGTATTCATTGGATTTTATTTGCAATGTACTTGGTTTTTTTTTTTGATACTCTAACAAATACCGCACAGCCGCATTGGTCGAATGACATTAGCCTGAGGTTTTTGTCGTGGGGGAAAGTTTTTTGTGGTTTTTTGTAATGAAGTTTGTAATAAAACAGACAATGTGTATTGTAGCAAATGATGTTGGTCAAAAACATTGTGTACTTAAATTTGGTGATATGATATGTAAAACATGTTTCTAAATTTGTATGTAGTTTTGTGATATGATTTTCATTCATACTATAAATCTGAATGTAAAGAAAAAAATGAACTCATAATCACACCATAACAAAATATCATTGCACATCATATATATTTCAAAGTTTAGGCCATATACATAAAACCAAAATATCACTGTGTTGTACAAATATCCACCTAAATAAATAGTAGAATAAATGCACGTTTTACTTGCAAGTGCACAAGATCAAAATGATAGTATATACAGCAAATACGATATCATTCCCACGAAGATTGGTAGAATATGTTTAAAAAGAAATTCTTAAAAAGATGTTTAGAATGGAACAAGATAAAAAATAGAATTGAAATAATAAGATAAAAGGGTAGGGCATCGATATCCACCGTTAATCATACTCAATTAAGAACACAATATACACAATGCTACAATTATGTCAACGTACTCAATGTTTGCCAACCTAAAGGTATGGGTGTATACTCCGAAAGTTATTGATCTCCCTAAACAATGAGATTAGGTATGGGTGTCTACTCTAACTCTTCTCTTTCTTGAGAGATTTAGCATGGATGTATACTAAGCTGTTCCTCAAGAAAGCATAAATCTATGGAGATCGACAAACACACTAAGACCTAAAACATGGTGTATATTCAGATCTTTAATGTTGATTATCTCAAGAACGTGTGATGGGGTTCTTTTGTTATTCTATTAGGCCCAGGACTTGGTCATCCAAATTGACTTAAATAACGAATTTATATCACATGCATATGATGATCAAGCATAAACATATGAAAAATTCAATAAAACCGAAAATAATCAAGTTAAGCATCAAGACAAGAATTGTAGCAAGACAAATTGAAACCTTAAAGATACATGATTATGGCTTCAATTGAGCCCTAACTAAAGTATTAGCTACACATAATTTGGATGAAAATCATCCTCCTAAAAAAATATCAAAGAAAAACTAAGAAAAATCCTTCTCTGAAACCTTTGATTCTTCTCCTCAAGCTTGTGTCTTTGATTTGGACAACTTATGGGTGTATTTATTGAGTTTTAGGGCAACCCTAGTCGATTTCATGCAGCCTTACAACTCCAAATTTGAGTTGGAGTTGGATTAGAAAACCTTCCAAAACAGGGTCTGTCAACGTTACTGTTCAGCGCACGACTGCGCTCGAGCCATTTGGGATTGGCGCTCGAGCCACTTGTGAGGTGCGCTCAAGCATACTTCTTCAATGATGTGCTCGAGCTTCTTTTGCTGAGCTCGAGCCACTTCTTCTTCAACAAGAAGTTTTTAAGCTTGGAACTTTGATGGAATTGAGTGTTTTTCTTCTAAAACCTACAAAAAAAGAAAAAAACACACAAAACATCATACTATAATGAAACTAAGAGATTAACATATGTAAATTAAGGGGTTTGAATGTATAACATTTAGCACTTATCACACTCCCAAACTTACATATTGCTAATCTCTTAGCAATACAAAACTAAAAATGAAAATATAACTATTCTACCTCCTCTACTGTGGGAAACATGATTGCATTTAGCGTATGCAACAAGCCTTTTAAACCCCTAGGCATCCCTAGTAGGACGAGTGAAATCTCGTGAGGGTTTAACAAGAATGATACCCATAAACATTATGCACAATTCATGTTATCTCAAAGACTAAAGTATCATAAACAACCAAGATTCTCATTCGTTAGCAAGCTTAAAAGGATAAACTTCATCTTCGAAATGAATTGGAATTCCAAAGTCTAACTACTCACAAATAACAAGCTGAAATTTCACAAGTTCAATTCAGTGTAGGGAATTGAAGAATGCAGAATAGAATAACCTTAGTATATACTCTAACACTTAGAATAACTATTTTTATAGCCTAGGAGTTAGAGAATGACTATTATTTAAATTGAGAAATAGATATTCCTATCAAATTAAAAAGGAAAAACTTCACTAAGACCCCCAAACTTCCACGTGTTTTGAAATACCCCTCTGATCTCTGATTTTTCTCACTTTGACTCCTCATACTTTCAATTTATATCATTTAACCCCTTTCGTCTGTTTTCATCGTCAAACCCTGTTAAAATTTTCAAAATACCCATGTATTTAAAAAAATCTAAAATAAGGGGTATTTTGGTAATTTTTACACCACTCTGTTAGGATTTAACAAAAAAATCTTAACGGGGGGAGCTAAATGAGATATTTTAAAAATATGAGTGGCGAAAGTGAGAGAAATCAAAGATCAGGGAGGTATTTTAAAACGCGTGAAAGTTTGGGGGACTTAGTGAAATTTTTCCAATTAAAAAATAAAAAATAAAACGGAATAGCTAGAGTTTTGACAGTAGGAAAATTCTTTGGATACCTGCACCTAGAAGTATTGCTAACTTTCTTGATCGAGGAAATAAAATAATTAGAAAGAGAAGAGAAGAAATAGAAGGAAAAACAGAAAACACAAAAACAGCCTTTGAAGATAACAACAAAATCCATTCAAAGACGATTTTCAATTAATTTTTCCATATCTATTTTACGCATGCAGCCAAATTAAGCACAATATATATAGAAAGTTTTATTCAATATAGATTACATACACAGGACCCAGCATTCTCTCTCTCTGCCTGATAGGAACCCACTGTCTGATAGGAACCCACTGTCTGATTACAATATTCAATACCCTTTACATCTCTAAACTCCTACTCTTATACTATTCTTACTAAAGATAACTGACCATGTAAATTACATAAACTACTCACTTAACATAAAAACCACCCACGTACGATCCTTGAAAGTAAAAGCCAAATAAATAACCAACACCACTAAGCCTAACGGTGTTGCTACTAAACACTACCAGCCACGTTCTTTACTCCCTCACGTTCCTCATTTTGCTCCAACTCTCCACTACTCCACTTGCCTCACGTACGTGTAACATGGATTAATGGTGCCACCATCCCTGCTTGGGTAACCGCCAGGCGCGGTATATGAGCGTCCGCCACCACCCTTTGTCCCCAACGTTGGTGGGAGCGGTATATGAGCGTCCGCCACCATCTGTGGCAGATGAGCCTAGGCGGCCACCCTTGTGGCCCCACTGTTGGCCAAAGATGAACCTCCGCAGCCACCCCCTGAGCTTCCGCCACTACCCATATTGTGCCTAACAGATACAAGAAAACGAAAGTATATATACCCCCTGAGCTTACATACTGCCAACTGTCTAAGCTAAGTAACTTATAGCTGTACAAATTAAAGGTATCCTCAATAGTATTATCGAATATCGGTCATGTAGGTAATAAAGGTCAGGATCAATATATGAGCAGAATATTAATTATTCCTAAGAAAATGGTAGAATTTATCCTTGATAGCTATATTGAACAAAAGTATATATGTGGAGGCAAAGTAACTTAGAATTGATCCTTGGCGCCCAATTTCAGCTATGGGAAACAACCGAAAATAGTGTCTCAAGTGATGATAATGCAGGTCGCTGTACGTGCATGGATTGGTAGAATATGATTCTTCAATTATGTTGTCAATCGAAGAACATGAAGGGAATTAATCTCAAGGTGCATAAAAAAAAGTATTCTATTTGCATATGCTACCTCCTTGCATGCCCACGTACGCAATATAGTTGATTCTTGTATCATGTCATGGTATGTAATTACATAAAGGAACATTATTTTTCTATTTAAGGATAAGTTACGACACCTTTAGAAACTAACTGAACAAGTAGTAGTCCTAATTAAGTTTCTTTGAGGAAACGAAGTTAATTTTCACACAAAGCTTAGAGATGTTCGGTGGTGGTAGGAGTGTACAACCGGTTAGGATTATTCTTTACAAACTGTAATCACAACCGAAATCCCAAATTATTCTATTTTTAACAACCACAACCGCAACCAACCACTAACTGGTTATTGAAACCGGTTCCTAATCGATAATCAGTTTTTAAATAATTGGCCTTTTGGACAATCTTTTAATTTTTTGGACATCTTTTTGGGCTATTTTAAACTTAATTTTTAATTATTTTTAAAGCTATTTTATACTCTCATTAAATAGAAATGACATAAAAATAACACATGAAATTAATAGATAAAAAAAACAACATAAAAATATACGCTTCGGTGAATCACTTGAGCCCTGATACATTTTCAATGCCATGGAGCTAGACCAGTGAGCTAGCTGTTAGTATTACGGCATGGGGCAGGTGGTTGCAGTGGGATACGGCTTGAGTGACGTAACAACACCCATGTTGTAGGCTTTTAAGAGTTGGATTTGATTTCATTTTTCTTGAAATCAAATCCAGCCTTTGATTGGCTACAGCTTGGGTGTTGTAACAATACCAAAGCCAAATTCGTTGTAGTGCAACACTATACAACTCTAATTATTCTTGTTCACTACAAAAAAAAAAAAAAAAAAAAAAAAAAGGGTGTTTCCTGACGGTTTTTACAAACCGTCAGCGACTAGGCTAAAAACCATCAGGAATCAATTCCTGGCAGGCTTTTCCCTGACGGTTTCAAATAGTCAAAAATTCTATGTCGGGAATTTTTTTTCCTGACGGTTTTGGGCAAAACCGTCAATTTTTTTCCTGACAGTTTGGTTCCAAACCGTCAAGAGGCAAAACCGTCAACCTTGCTGACGGTTTGGAACCAAACCGTCAGGAAAAAAACTAACAGTTTTGCCCCAAACCGTCAGCAAGCTTGACGATTTGGGGCAAAAAAAATTCCTGACGGTTTGGGGGAAAAACCGTTAGGAATTCCTGACGGTTTTTCCCCCCAAACCGTCAGGATTTTTTTTTTTTTTTTTCTTTTCAATATTAATATAAAAAGCTTTGCACTGACACTCTCAATTTCTCATTGTAACAGGATAAGTTTTAATTAGACAGCATCCTTTCATATAAGATCATGTAAAGAGTGATGAAAAACCATCTTAACCTTGCAATTACAAATCCAAATTCAAACACCACCATGCAAAAAAACAATAATTAGTAAATAACATAATCCCAATATCACATATTAGTCCAATAATATAATTAACTGGAACACTTTGTAAAGGAGATAAGTACATTGATATGCTATAAACCTGAAACTTCTCCCACAAGTTGCAACATAATACAAAATTTGTTATATTTCTTGACATGTTTAATCATCCATTCAAGGCAAAACATTTTCTGGAGGGAAAACATTTTCTGAAGTACTCACCATATTCTCCAATAACAAGGAGTAATGAGAGAGTTTTATTATCCTGCGGAGGTGGGTCCATGAAATCAAAATAACAACAAGTTCTCAACTTTGAGAGATTTGAGTAACAAAACTACATTGCCGAGGTTTGTCCTTTGGATCTCAAGCACAGGACTTGGCAGCATTTCATTTAGGTATGCACTATCTGTATACAGGCGATAACATGTCCCAGGCCCAGTTCTACCAGCACGTCCAGCACGTTGGTCAGCAGCAGCACGGCTGCGTGGGCTTGGGCAGAACGGCGGCCGGAAGCGGCGGCGTGGGCGTCGTGGAACGCGTACGGGTCTACTAGGCCGTGAGAGAATGGATCGAGAAAGGAGAAGACCGATCCGAGAGAAAAAAAGAGAAACAGAGAGTGAGTGTCGACTGAGAATGAGAGAAAAAAAGAGGGGTCGAGGAGGAGAGAGAGATCTAGAAGGGAGAAAAAGAGATTGAGAGAAGGGAGAAAGAGAGGGGGTCGACCCCCTTTTCTCTCAGACGTCTGAGAGAGAAAAAACAGAGGAGAGTGAGAGAAAAAAAGGGCCGCGCCTCTTTTTTTTGCTCTGCGCGGGCGCAGAAAATTTCGAGAGAAAAAGTATTACCTGATGGTTTGAGATGAAACCGTCAGGTAATGTTAAGACGGTTTTAAAATAATCCGTCAGTACTCATTTTTTTACTGACAGTTTTTTAAAACCATCATTAAAAAATTTTCCAGACTGTTTTAAAAAACTGTCAAGAAAAAAACCGTCAAAAATCTCATCTTTTTTTGTAGTGGTTGTTCAATGAATAATATAAAGTGCCAGGAAGCAACACTATGATACTGAAAAAGAAAATAGAGAAAAAAAAAACACACACACACACATATAAATATATATATAAACCGGTTACTAAATTATTAACTGGTTTTTCAAAACCTATAACCGGTAACCGCAATTGGCCTAGGCAGTTATCCGATTATAAGCGGTTAATAACCGTCCTATTTGTACACTCCTAGTGGATTTTATATTCTCTAATTAGCCTGTATTTTATTTTAGGGTTTATTCTCTTTCTTATTTAGTGTAAAGTTTCTTGTTTATCGCTCTTAATCCCTTTTTAAATATTACATTGTAATACAGTTTCTAATACACTTCAATATATTCAAAATGTTGCCCTTACGCTTTATTAGTTTCTCTCTCCACTTCCACTCTCATTTTTCTTTCATAATATATCTCATCATATATTTTCACAATAGGCATAGCTCCCCACCAAGGCTGAGCCAGTAATAGACTACAGAAACTGTTAGAATATATATTATATTATTATATTTCCTTTATAGGGTTTATTCCCTTTCCTTAGTCTACTAGGTTTACTTGTACACCACTCATAACCTCTCTATAAATAGAGATCTCTGTAATAGTTTAGTAATCAAGTTAATGAGCACAATGTAGCCCTAAGGGCCCTTCAGAGTGGTGGACGTAGGTGTCTAACACCGAACCACCTGTAATTCCCTGTGTCTCATTCTCTCTCTCTCTTCCGCTATTATTCTCCATATTTTATATTTCCGCACATATTTTAACATGGTATCAGAGCCACTTTCTTGTGGCCTTCAATAAACGTCCTTGACGTTTCCTGTGTTCCTTCCGATGAACTCACAATTCCGGCGTCCTTCATAGCCGTTCATCCACTGTCTTCCATGGATCTCAGCCTTCCAAGCCTTGTATCAGACAGTGCAGCACATGTATTGAAAGCTTGGAAGCCGATCTACACAACCCCGCTGGAATCAGCCCAAATCCACTTGCCACGCCCTTCCACGCGCCGCCACAAAGTTTCTGCCCTTCTTCCCACGCGCCCCACGCGCCGCTCTCTACCGGTTCCTCCACGCGCCGCTACTCTCCTCCACTCGCCTTGGGAGTAACACCAATCAAAAGATCAGGTGCCGCCGAGTCCAGATTCACCAAAATCAGCCAGAAAGCTCCTCTCACGCGCCTCCACGCGCCGCTAGCAGAACCGCCGTTCTCCTTTCCGCGTTCCACGCGCCTCCACGCGCCGCTCCAGCCGGCCCCTTGCTTTTGCACGTGAGATCCACGCGCCCCATACCTCCAGCACTGTGCTACACCGCACCGGATCCCTACCCCCGCGTACACCTGTACCGCGCCGCACTGGATCAGTGCCCACTGCTGCACCTGTACGTGCGTCACACGGGAACGCTGCCCACGGCTGCACTGTATGTGCGTCACACAGGATACGCGCCCGCAGGTCCATTTAGCCTATCCTGTGCGCGTCACACCCGAACGTAGCCGGCAGGTGTACTGAATCTCTGGTGCGCGCGCGCCACACCGAACTCCGGACTGCAGGTGTATTCTCCTTTTTGTGGTCTCTGCCACACCTGATTTTTCCTTTTTCTTGTCAAAAAAAAAAAAAAAAAAAAAAAGAGAAGTTTGATAATCTTCTTTTGGAAGTTTAGCATGGAAGTTCATATTTGGCCCGTTGTCGGCTCTATTGTGTTTTTGGCCTAAGCCGACCGTTTCTGGATTTTGGCCCGTTGTCGGCTCCTTGTGTTTTGCCCAGCCGACCGTTTCTGGATTTTGGCCCGTTGTCGGCTCCTTTGTGTTTTGGCCCAAGCCGACCGTTTCTGGATTTTGGCCCGTTGTCGGCTTTTTTTTTTGGTTTTGCCCAAGCCGACTGTTTCTGGATTTTGCCCGTTGTCGGCTCCTTTGTGTCTTGGCCCAAGCCGACTCTTTTTGGATTTTGGCCCGTTTGTCGGCCCTGCATCTCGGCCCATGCCGATCCATCTTCGTCGCCGCCACGTGCCGTTATCGCTGCCACCCGCCAGCCTCTTGTCTTCTCCGGCAGTGTGCGCGCTCAGTTTCCACCACCGGCCCACGCCGGTCCATCTTCGTCGCCGCCACATGTCGCCGTCGCTGGCCACCCGTCAGCCTCTTGTATTCTCTGACAGTGTGCGCGCTCAGTTTCCACCACCGGCCCACGCCGGTCCATCTTCGTCGCCGCCACGTGCCGCCGTTGTTGGCACCCGACAACCTCTTGTCTTCTCCGGCAGTGTGCGCGCTCAGTTATCACCACCGGCTCGTTGTCGGCCTTTTTTTTGTGTTTGGCCCAAGTCGGCCCCTTTTGGATTTTGGCCCTTCGTCGGCCCTTCGTGTTTTGGCCCAAGCTGGCCCTGAATCCCGGCCCACGCCGGTCCATCTTCGTTGCCGCCACATGCCACCGTTGTTGGCCACCCGCCAACCTCTTGTGTTCTCCGGCAGTGTGCGCGCTCAGTTTTCACCACCGGCTTCCATTTATCAGCCACCGTGTACGGCTCGTTCTCAGTCTCTGCCGCTACTGAACTTTGGTTTTTGTTTTCAAACTCAAGGTTTCAGAATCTTCCACCTTGAGTTTGAGGGGGGATGTTAGAATATATATTATATTATTATATTTCCTTTATAGGGTTTATTCTCTTTCCTTAGTCTACTAGGTTTACTTGTACACCACTCATAACCTCTCTATAAATAGAGATCTCTGTAATAGTTTAGTAATCAAGTTAATGAGCACAATGTAGCCCTAAGGGCCCTTCAGAGTGGTGGACGTAGGTGTCTAACACCGAACCACCTGTAATTCCCTGTGTCTTATTCTCTCTCTCTCTTCCGCTATTATTCTCCATATTTTATATTTCCGCACATATTTTAACAGAAACAAGGTGGAGCTAGTGAAAGACTATGGATATAAAGCGAATCAGCCAGTAAAGACTACCGATTCAAGGCTGAGCCAGTAAAATACTATGGATATAAGGCGGAGCCACGAGTGAAAGACTATAGATATAAAGCTGAACCAGTGAAAGACTACAATTATGGCAGTGACAAATGGCGCAGGCCTTCGAGTCCAGTTGAAGATCGCCTACAAGTTGAGGAATTCATCTCCAGGCTGAAGCATGCCACAATTTTAATGTTTATTTTTCAAATGTTTTGATTTAAAAAAATTACCTAAATTCCATAATTTAAAAATTTACGTTTCTTTAAAAATGTAGAGCATCCTAATCCCCAAATTATCCAACAAATTTATAACACATTACTCAAAAAGATAGTCCCGCGGGAACCAGTTGGGACATCAGTCGAAACCTAATTGGGACATTAATTGGTCGAGACATTATTAAGGTCTCGAATAAGTTCCAACGGTAGTCCAACAAGAGTTTTGTAGTGTTTTGGCTTAAATTCAAGAATTTTATTAATATGATATATTAATAAAATCATATTAATATTTTTAAGTTGTGTAAAAATATAATTTTTATTAGTTAATATGATTGATTGAAAATATAAAAAAATATTTACAATATTTCGTATGGATTAAATATTAAAAAAAATATTTTTGGCAGAAATCATTTTATTGAAAGATAATTTTCATGAAATCATTTTCCGATTGAAAGGGAGAAAAAGTCCGTTTTTTAGTTCTTACATCACCGAACCCAGAAGCGAGAAAGTGACGTTACTTCTCTGGCACTCTGTGAAGTTACCAAATGCAAACGAGATTAGCGCGCATTTTGCTCAGCACAGAGTAGCTTATGGCTTTGAGACTCGTCCACTCCTCTACCTGCTCTAGCTTTACTCGTCCATTCAGTGATGACCAACACAACCAACCATCGTCTATTTGTTTACAGATTGTTGTCGCTTTTGCAGGAATTGTCAGACAGTCTTATCAAGGTCAAGTCCATCCACACCCAGATTATCACCAATTCTATATCCAACGACCAAATTTTGGCTACAAAACTTATTAGGGCGTATTGTGATTTGGGTCATGTGAGCGATGCCCGTCACGTGTTTGATCAATGTTCTCAGACAAAAATCATTCTATCCAATGCCATGGTTGGTGGGTATGTAAGAAATGGGCGGTACAATGAGACCCTTGAGTTGTTTAAAATGATGGGGTCTTGCAATTTGGAAATTGATAGTTACACGTGTAATTTTGCACTCAGGGCATGCATGGGCTTGTTAGATTATGAAATGGGTAGGGAAGTCATTAGGACAGCAGTGGAAAATGGGGTTGAAAACAATCGGTTTTTGGGGAGTTCGATGATAAATTTCTTGGTGAAATTTGGTAGTATTGATGAAGCGCGAAGGATCTTTGATGCAATGCCTGAACGGGATGTTGTTTGTTGGAATTCTATGATAGGTGGGTATGTGCAGGCATGCCACTTTAATGAGGCTTTTGCTTTGTTTTTTGATATGCGTCGTTGGGGGACTAGGCCAAGTCCCGTAACTATTGCATGCTTAATTCAAGCTTGTACTGAAAAAAAGAATTTGAAACTTGGAAAATGTGTTCATGGGTGTGTACTTGGATTAGGAATGGTTGATGATGTTTTAGTGGTTACCTCATTGGTTGACATGTATAGTAAGATGGGTTATGTTAGAAGTGCTCAATCGGCTTTTGTTAGCATGCCCACGAGAAATTTGGTTTCATGGAATGCTATGATGTCGGGATTTGTTCAAAATGGTTTTGTGCGAGAAGCTCTGGACCTCTTTCATAGGTTGGTATCTAGTGGTGTTGGGTTTGATTCAGGAACCATGATTAGCCTCCTTCAGGGTTGTGCTCAAACAGCTGATTTGGATGGTGGAAAAATCCTCCATGGTTGTATATATAGAAAGGGTCTCAATTCCAATCTCATTTTGTCTACTGCAATTGTTGATCTGTATTCTAAATGTGGTGCATTGAAGCAGGCGTCCTTTGTCTTTGACAGAATGAAAAATAGGAATGTGATTACTTGGACTGCCATGCTAGTAGGGTTAGCACAGAATGGACATGCCGAAGATGCCCTGAAATTATTTAGTCAGATGCAAGAAGAGGGAGTTGCAGCCAATTCTGTCACTCTTGTTAGTTTAATCCATTCTTGTGCCCACCTGGGCTCTATGAAGAAAGGAAGAAGTGTCCATGCTTGTTTAATTCGCCATGGCTTTGCATTTGATGTAGTTCACATGACAGCCCTGATTGATATGTATGCCAAGTGTGGAAAGATAAATTCTGCAGAGAGGGTATTTGGCAGTGTGTCCGTTTGCAGAGATGTTATTTTATGGAACTCAATGATAACAGGCTATGGGATGCATGGCCATGGGCATCAAGCTGTTGTTGTCTATAGAAAAATGATAGAGGAGGGCCTCAAGCCAAATCAAACCACCTTTGTGGCTCTTCTAACTGCTTGTAGTCACTCGGGGCTTGTGGAAGACGGAATTACTTTGTTTCACAGAATGGAGAGAGACCATAACATTATGCCCACTGAGAAGCACTATGCTTGTGTTGTGGATCTTCTTAGCCGAGCAAGCCGTCTTGAGGAAGCTGTGGCTTTTGTCAAACAAATGCCTTTTGAACCTGGCAGCACTGTGCTCGAAGCCTTGCTGAGTGGATGTCGAACTCACAAAAACATTGATATGGGTATACAAACTGCAGATAGATTACTTCATATAGATTCCATGAATCCTGGAATTTACATTCTGTTATCAAATATATATGCTGAAGCAAGGAGATGGGATACAGTGAATTACATTCGAGGCCTCATGAGGACACGGGGGCTGAAAAAAACACCCGGCTATAGTTTAATTGAAGTACGAAACCAGGTCTATACATTTTTTGCTGGAGATTATTTTCATCCAAAGTGGGCAGATGTTTATCAGTTTTTGGGAAGTTTGAGGATAGAGGTGGAGGCCTCTGGTTATGTGGCAGATACCAGTTGTGTTCTGCGTGATGTAGACGAGGCAATGAAGGTTAAGTTGCTTTGGGGCCACAGCGAGAGAATAGCCATTGCATTTGGTCTTTTAAACACACCAGCTGGGAGCTTGATTAGGATCACCAAGAATCTACGTGTTTGTATTGATTGTCACGTTGTGACCAAATATATATCGAAGATTGTTAAGAGGGAAATTATTGTAAGAGATGCCAATCGTTTCCATCACTTTGTTGATGGCAAATGCTCGTGTAGTGACTACTGGTGATGAGGACATATTAATCTTTAGAGGTGAGAAATTCCTTACTTTTTTTCTTTTTCACCTTTGAGTCCTATAAATAAAATAAAGAATTTAGTTTAGGTTCTGTAAAATAAATTATAGCACATCTACTGCAGGTTTTTTTTGTTTTTGAAAAGTCCACATACCTCGATCAAATTACCATCCAATTGACAATGTCCCCTCAAACTTTTCAATTGGGACAATGTTTCCTCAAACTACTAAAAAAAATTCAATGTCCCGGTGACCCACCTATGACCCACCTACAAACTACAGCACATCTACTGTAGCATTCTGTGCCTGTTGGCCATTAACTACTGGAAACCTGAATGATAGTTTGTGGACCTGTTGTTTGAGTAGATTTACTTTCACTGAAGAGCTGTTAATCCTTGTGAAAATGGGCCATTAGCTTGATGAATATATGATAACTATCAGTTCAATTCCAGTTTGTACAAGCTCTCATGAGCTATACTACAAAGAGAAATTTTTGGACTTTCTGCTGTGGTATTATATTGAAGTAGCCATTAATGAATTTTTTGCAGGAATGCTGTTACTTTAACTCTGTTATATAAATATAGCTTTTTTTACTAGGTGAATACCATGATCATTCAGGCCATTGGTTTGCTTGATGATCTTGATAAAGAGTTAAATACATATGCAATGAGGGTGCGAGAATGGTATCGTTGGTATTTTCCGGAGCTCACTAAGATTGTCCAGGACAACATTCTTTATGTGAGGACGGTGAAGCTCATGGGTAACCGTGTTAATGCCACAAATCTTGATTTTTCCGAGGTAAAATTACTCATTTTCTTTTTCAAGTATTTAAGATGCTCCCCTATAGTTTTAAGATGCTTCCCAGTAAGTGAATCTTACGGTTCCCAGTAAAATTGGCTGCCAATTTTATGTAGACATATAATCCTTCAGCGGATTCTGTTCTTGGGCAAATGGCAAACACTGCTGCTGGCAATGAGGAAACAGTCCCAAAGAAGAGGAAAGCAGAGAAACTGTCTCAGACTGGGGAAGCAGCAGAGGACGCCCCTGCTACTGGTGAAGATAAGAAGAAAAAGGAGAGAGGAGAAGAAGAAAGCTGATGAGGGGGACACAGCTACGCCAACCAATCGAAATGACCATGTGGAACAAGAAGGTGAAGAGGTGGTGACAAAGGAAAAAAGAAAAAGAAGAAACATTGAGCTGAGGATGCCGGGGCATAGAACGGGGGATGAGAATGTTGACGCCGGTAAAAAGAAGAAGAGAATGCATGCCGAACAAGAAGAAGAATCTGGAGCGCCAAGCTAGAAGAAAGAGAAGAAAAGTGAGGATTGAGAAGTTCTGGATGGCCAACCAAACAATTTTTGATTAATTTAGGTGGCAACTCAGTACTTCTATCTGTAAAATTCAATTTTGGGTGCTTCATCCTTTTTTCTAGTGAGGTTTATGTATTATTTCTAATGTATTCTCTAATCTCTCATCGACATTAATGCAAGGTAAGGGAGAGGACAGAATGTTATATTTGGCGATATCAGTTGATTTAGATTAATGTTGCTTTTGTCTCAAGTCCATTTTCAATCAGAGTTCTGCCCCTTTGTGGTCAGATATCATTTCCGACTATTGTAGAACAATGGAGCCTTACTTTTTTAAAGTTCGGATAATATTCCAGTATTTGCAGGATAATCAAAACATACGAGACAAAAACAAAATCCAAGCTCCAATCCACCTGAAGGGTGTGGCTTGGGGTGTAAACATTGTATGAGTCTTCTTTGTTCTTTTCTTTTGGATAATATTATATAATTTGAAAACTACAAGTTGTTTTAGTCATTTTCTTGGTGCACTGTGAAGCAAAGGATGGGTTTTTTTTTTTTTAAAGCAAAGGATGGTTGGTTTTGCTGGATTTTGATTTCCTTTTGAGCATGTTGATAATGGAGATTCTTTCTATCTTTTGATGAGGAACGGTCTAGATAGAAGATTAGATAGTAGTCATACTTCACTGAACACCACCATGAATTTAGGAGAAGATTTGGGTAGAAAGGCTTTGCCTACGGATTAGATAAATGATTGAAAAAAAAAAAGGGTTAAGGGCCTGTTTGGGATTGCGTTGGGAAATAGAGCTTTTAAAGTCAAAAAGAGCTTTTTGGCAAAAGCTTCATTTTTAAGCTTTTTTTAAAAGTGCATTTGGACCATTTTTAGAATAAAAAATTAAAGAAATACTTTTGAATTTTTTTACCAAACAGGCTAACTTTTTGTTTGACACAGCTTTTTAGGTACTAAAAGTACTTTTTAAGCTCTCTAACGCAATCCCAAACAGGAAGAGTGTGAAACTCAACGCCTATTAAACTATAGGTTTTTCAAACGATATTAAAATGATTTAAAAATCTAGATTGTCTTTTATATCTTGGCGGGAGTTGAATCTTTGGTACCCTTGTCCCCAATACCCTCTTCCATTAATCATGCATAGTGTCATGACAAATTGGTGTCTGTTCAGAAAAATTATGATGATCAAATTAATTATGTTATAAATATATTTTTTTTATTTAAAACTTTCAAGCTTGATTATTGTCAATTTTTTTGTATTGTGGCCTTACAATGTTGGTTATAGTAGTCAGAATATTAAATTCACATTGTTTGACTAAAGTTGAAAACTCACTCACTTGGATTGATGAACAAATAATAAATTCTTTTGTTATCCTGTAATCCCAAAACTACAAGAAAAGGTCTTATAAATAAATAATAACGTATATCATTAAACTATATGTACTAAAATTAGTAGGCAACACATCTTATTTTGAAAACAAACTTCATCTTATTTTCATTCTCCCAAAAAAAAAAGTTAATGGCTGCATTTGTTAACACCCTTAACACACATTACATATTCTTGATTTTCACGTACTGCAGCTGTACACTGTTTACATACTGTAGACGTACACAAAACATTGGCTGGTAATTATTGCCTTATTATTTTTTCGATCGTCCAAAATTCCTTAACTTTTCACACCCACCAATACTGCACAGTATTTGTATGCAGTGTGTGAAAATTTCAAAAAAATGTGATAGACATTAAAAACAATGCACAACTTACGATAATATGTAATGGAGTGGTAAGAAGTTAACAAACGGTGCCAATATCTTTTCAAAATTATTAACAAACAATTTTTTTATCGCTTTTCTTTCACAAAACTTATTTTTTTACTTTATATTATATTAATCATTTTTTATTACCTTTAAGACAAAAATTTTACAACAAAACTCTTTATCAAATGATTATGTATCACTAGATAAATCTCAAACAATTACTTGATTGATTTGAGTCTCTTCCTTACATGTTTAAGTCCAACTAAGGATCGCCTAAAGGGTTGACTTAATAATCACGAAAAAAAAAAAGGGGTTGACTTGATAATAACAAGGGGCTTTACTTTCAAGTAATTAGGTGAAAAGGAGGACGTAAATATTAAGAGGGCGGTAAACAGATCCTTTTTGAGAGAGGGACACGGATCCTTTTTCTTTTAAATGAAATAAATAGTATTTCAAGATTTATGATCAAGATTTAAATTTATGCATATAACGAACTATATAAAGTTAATATTTATACGTCTTTTTAAATTTTAAATGCTATAACATCATATATATATATTATTAAATACACTAATTTAAATCTTAATCATAAATAATATTATAAATTTCAAATAAAATCATTATCTTGAGAGACTACTTGTAAATGGAAGCATTCTGCATTACTGTAGATAGAGAGTTTCACCTCTAGATATCTACCGACTTGCCTTTTGCTCATAAAAAGAACAGATATATATATATATAATATATATACTATTATATATATAATATATATATATATCCAACTAAGGGAAAACTACAAAAAAATTAAAAAAATAAAAAAAAAAAAAAGAAAGAAGGAAGGAAACTTAAACCTTATCGACTTTCATCACTTTTACAATTATTACTTAAAGTTTAAAACTTTTAATCTAGTGTATTCAACTTAAACAATTTCAATTTTACCCATCCATTAGAATTTCTAGTTAAAATTCTAACAGAAGTCTTAAAAAAATTACAAAATACCCCTATATTTTAAAAAGTAATTTTTTAATTTTATAAATTTTGTAGTGATATAACTATATAAGGTCATTTCACCAATTTGCCGTCTAGTTTAACCCCAAACTCTAAAGATAGGGGTGACATTATAAATTTTTTAAAGTTTGATACAAAGTAAAGTTTATCAAAAAAAAACCTTAGAAGAGTAGTAGAAAAATGAATAAATAAGAGAGTCTGTTAGTCTATTTAGGAATTAATTTAAAAAAACTTCATTTAACCCTCCTAAACTTTTATCACTTTTATAATCTCTTTTCTTAAGTTCAAAAACTCTATTTTTTGTTAAATCTTAACAGAAGCCGTACCAAAATACTCTTAATTAATTATTAAATCCTAATTAATTATTAAAATCCATGCCTTACGTGACTTGCGTGAGAGGAGTGAGAGAGAGAGAGAGAGTACATAGGTGCGGGGGGGGGTTTGACTTCTGCAAAAATAGGAAGATCGCTGCTGCTCCATTTATTCCTCTTCTTGTCCGAATGCTAAGAAAAGACGGCTTAAAACACCAAACCACAACAACAGAGCTCACAATCTCTCTCTCTCTCTCTGTCACTGTCTTGTACCCCAATCACACTGTTTGTATAACTAAGATTCAATCACTGTAAGTCTCTCTCTCCCTCTCTGTGCAATTTTTTTGATGCCCCAACAATTTCTTTCCTTTTACATATCTCACTTTTGAAGCTCTTTCTCTGCCTCACTTTCTTCAATACCCAGATCAACTTTTGCCTCGAAATGAGTCTTGGAAGCTCCGAATCATTGATAATTGACTTTGATGAGTCTGTTTTTATCTTTCTTTTATGTTCCAATGGTTATATTTACTTTTAATCAAATGGGTCAATTTTTGAATAAATTAATATATTTGTTTCTGTGAAATTAAAATTGATCAATTGAAGTTGTTATGGATCATATAGTAAGAGATAGAGTTGATTTAAGCCGTTGACTCTTGAAGTTATTTTATGCTTGTTTGCTTGATTTTTAGTGTCAAATTCTTTGTAAATTGAAGGTCTCATTTATGTATATGTGTGGGTGTGTAGACCATGTTGAGAAATGAGGCTTAGATTAAAGAAATGGGGTGTGTGATCAGTCGAGAAGTCTCCTCGGGTATAGTATCCGAGGCAAAGGATGACAAGAATCTGAGTGCTCAGTCTAATAGAAAGGTAGATGATCTTTCAGTAAGGAAAGTAGAAAGGAACGTTGTTGGGGCTCAAAACGGTGGGATAAAGGAGGAGAAGGATGGTGGTGATGGGGGTCAGAGGTCACCGGCGGAGAAAAAAAGGTCTAGGGCGAATCCCAGGTCGAGTAATCTACCAAAGCATTCACGAGGAGAGAAGGCTGTGGTTGAGTGGCCACACTGGCTAACAACCGCATGTGGGAAGGCACTTGATGGGTTGATTCCACGAAGGGTGGACACTTTCCGCAAGATTGATAAGGTGGGTACCTTTTTTTTTGTGGAAAATGGTTTGATTTGGGATTTTTGGATGCCTGTCTTGAATGATTTAGTCCTGGCCATTCTGCAGTTAATAGCAATAAATTATGTTTATTTTGTTTTGAATTGGGGGAAATGTGATGATGGGTCTGATTTTTTTTTTTTTTTTTTTTGTAACATCAATTGCCTATCACAAATGATGTGGCAGTGACAGGCTCAAAACTAAGGCACATTGTTGATCAGTATATGTGAAAATGAAGGGGAAATGTGACAGTTACATCATTTGAGATGGGCAATTCATGATGTATAGTGTTAACCTTGGTTTATAATATTACTGCTTTTGATTTTTTTTTTTCCTCGGAATTTCTGATGTTAGATTGGGCAAGGAACATATAGTAACGTGTACAAAGCAACAGATTTGTTGACGGGTAAAACTGTTGCCCTGAAAAAGGTTCGATTTGATAATTTGGAACCTGAGAGTGTGAAATTTATGGCTAGAGAGATTCTCATTTTGCGGAGATTGGATCATCCCAATGTTGTGAAGTTGGAGGGTTTGGCTACATCAAGGATGTCATGTAGTTTGTACCTGGTGTTTCAGTACATGGAGCATGACTTAGCTGGGCTTGCTGCTAGCCCAGGAATCAAATTCACAGAGGCTCAGGTTTGCCCTTGTTTGCATTGAAAATTTAAGTTAATGAACATGTTCTTTTCGTGCGCTTCATAATGTTCCTGTTATTCCAGGTCAAATGTTACGTGCATCAATTACTATCTGGACTTCAGCACTGTCACAACCATGGTGTGCTTCACCGTGACATTAAAGGATCAAATCTTCTCATCGACAATGATGGAATACTTAAGATTGCTGACTTTGGGTTGGCTTCTACCTTTGATCCAAACCACAAGCGCCCCATGACTAGTCGTGTGGTCACTCTCTGGTATCGACCTCCTGAACTTCTTCTTGGGGCTACTGATTATGGTGTGGGCGTTGACCTTTGGAGTGCAGGTTGCATTTTAGCTGAGTTATTGGCTGGGAAGCCAATCATGCCTGGTCGTACAGAGGTAACTACTTACTTTCTTGTCTCTCTTTGCTTTATTTGCAGTATCATATGTCAACTTTCTATTTCAATTTTGATAACCTTTGGTGTTTGGGGTGATAAGTTCTATAGCCAATATTATTTTGAATATCCATGTTCTTGTCTTATTATGATTATTCCAAATCATGTCTTACATTCTCTACACCAAATGGTCAAAGAAAAGATTCTTTTTTTCCTTTTCTTTCTCTTGGTTACTTGTAATTTTGATAGACGCTTGCAAATGCTGTATTTGTTGAGGTTCTTTTTATTGTTTGAGCACCTCTTTTCTCTTTTTCCTATTATATTATCTATTATTTATTTATTGTTGTTATTGTTGTTGCCTTTATGTTTATAGATTTTAAAGCCCTGTTATTGCCTTATTCCGAAACTTAATGTATGAGGGGTTGGATAAAATTGTGGTTATCTAGCTAGGTGATGTTGCCTGTTAATTTGATTTAAAATGCCTTTGCTTTAGTAGTACGTCCATATTTTTATTTTGGATGATTCAAAATCTTGGATAGGTCAGGTTTTGCATCTTGTTGGTTGGATTTCTTGTAGCTTAAATATCTAGCATTTTTTTGTATGCGTAAGAAACTTAAATTATATTTTGAATTTTAAATATTTTCTTTTTTCTTTCCCTTCTTTTCACTGGTGGGTAAGCAAGAGGTGAGAATGTTGTTACATAGCATATTATGGCGAGAGTTTGGCACTCCCTGTTGTCTACTGCATTTTGGACATGCATATATAATTGTTTGTTTAGAGCAGGTCTGATATCTTTACTGCTCATTTAGGTAGAGCAACTACATAAGATATACAAGCTATGTGGCTCACCTTCGGATGAATACTTTAAAAAAGCAAAGTTGCCAAATGCAACCTTATTCAGGCCCCGTGAGCCTTACAAAAGATGCATAAAAGAGACATTTAAAGATTTCCCTCCATCATCATTGCCCCTTATTGATACGCTTCTTGCAATTGATCCAGCAGAACGTCAGACAGCCACAGCTGCATTAAGCAGTGAGGTGAGTCTTGAGATATTCATGACCAATCTTTTTCAATTAAAATGCTTGAATGTATTCTGTTTTTGGCATCCTTTGATATTCATGGCTTCTCTAGACTTGACAATTTGAGTACTCTTAAATTATTTATTTATCTAGGTGTGAGTGACATAATAACTGGAGTTAATGAGTAATTTACCTAGTCTCATTACAGGTTTAATGTAATAGTTTGGTCCCTAAAAGTCATTATTGCGTATCAATGCTAATTGGTTTTCTTGGTCCATTACAAGTTTGCTCATACACAGTGGAGACTGTTATTTAAAAATCATGATAATTACAAACTCATTAAAGGTCAGGTTCTTAATCTTTTCCTCCTAGCTATCTTCTAAGAAGATGCACTTATTAAGACCCAAAAAAGTTGAGACAAGACTTGTTGTTGACAAATCTGGTCTCCTCACTAGCCCAATACCATTTTTGATTAACTGGAATGGACTCCTGCCCGTTGCTCCTCTTGTTGTGTTTTTCTATTGTAACACAGGCTTAGAGCACCTATCTTTTGATCTGGTAGTCCAGTAATCTGGTTTTGGAATTGGTTTTTCTGTTGAAGCTCTAATATAGATTTTGTTGGCTGTCTTTCTATTTGTAAACTCAACTCAACTATTCCTCAACCAATAATCACTAGTGAAATAGATTTAATTAGGTTATTAGGTCAAAACATCTACATATATGTCTGACATTTACCTTGAAGTTGATATTATCACTGTAAAAAAGGATTTGCTGTTGAGAAAGATAGCCTACTGATAACTGTTCTTCAAATCTTGGATGTAGTTTTTGGACAAAAGTATCTTGTTCTATATCATTTTCACCTTTGCTCTCTTTTGGTGTATTCCTGATCTTAAAAGATATGCCTAATGGATCTGGGATTGCCAGTTTGTTTGCTATATAAAACTCGGGTGTTTCTGACACCCATGGAAATCAAGCAGCTCTATCTTATTTGCCCTAGAATTTCAAATGAAAATGAAGCCATTGTGTGAAGTGATAGTCAACACCAAGGCTGGTATCAAGTCATTTAAATAATATTGAAATCCTAAAAAATTGATTGTGTGTGATGTTACATGCTTAATTTATTTATTTTCTCTGAATTTGTCGCTTGTCTGATATCTTTCTGAAAATGTTCTGTATACTTCCAATTTTCTTCTTTCCCCATTTTTTTTTTTTTACAGTTCTTCACAACAGAACCTTATGCTTGTGAACCTTCTAGCCTCCCAAAATATCCCCCGAGCAAGGAAATGGATGCCAAACGACGGGATGACGAAGCTCGGAGGTGTGGATACTCTAAACCCTCCTTTGTACTACAAATATTTGGTTCTTTATGACAATATTTTGAAATTATGCATATTGCTAAAGGTCTGATTGATATCAACCTGTGGGATCATATCCTAAGTAAGGGCTATTTTTATTTTAGGCTTTTGTATTTACTGCTTTGGTTAATATGGTTAGGGCCTAGGCAACTCCACTTTTTGTCTTAATTTACTCATGCTCTTCATCTTGGTATGTAAACATGTATATTACCGTGGCTTTTACTTTTTAGTAAACATTTCTACACTAAAGCAAAACTTAGACCCCGCTGTGGTTTGAGGCATGTTGTTTTCTACATTTGCTGGATAGGCTGGAGATGTGTTAATTGCGATATGGTTAAGAAGCATATGATTTAGAATCAAGAGGTCAAGTTGGCGATCTTGTTGCAGTCGGTCTCCATTTCAATTTTGTTATTTCTTTCAGTTCTTATTGTGCATTTATTCTTGATCTGTTTATGAGAGACTCTTTGTCTAGTTTTCTTATTGTTGGTATGTAGTGATTTGCATGGACTTGTCTTGCTTATATGAGGTATAAAATGGGAAGAATATTAACTGTTTGGTTGTGCAGATTAAGAGCTGCTAGTAAAGCCCAGGCTGATGGTGTAAAGAAAACACGAACCCGCGTTAGGTCTCATCCTGCTCCAGAAGCCAATGCTGAGCTTCAATCTAATCTTGATGTATGTTTGATTCGTTGCTTCTATCAACCATCCCTTTTTTTCTTTTCTTTTTTCTTTTTTAATATGTTTTCTGGCCTGTCTTACTAACCTACTGCATAAACGTGGTTCAAATTTTAGTATCCTCTATGAATAGCTAACCAGATGACAAGCTTTTCCATTATGTAGTGATTATGTTATTAGTACTCTGTGCCCCCTCCCATTATGTAGTGACTCAATATTCTTGCATCCCTGATGTTTGTAAGTTATCAGCTCATTTTACTTAAAAACAAATGTGGGAATTTAAGATTTCAATATTGTGCCCTTGAAAAAAAAAAAAAAAAAAAAATGGGGATTGTGAAATTAGTGCTCATATGTTTTGTTTGCAAATGAAGCCTACTTTGCTTATGATCTTGATCCTCAATCAGGTTTGGAGTTTCATATTTAGTCTATTTGTTAGTTTGTAACCAATTGCCATTTGTTAATTTTGAATTATTGGCAATGTTAACAAATAGCTCTAAATGAGACAGAAAAACTATCGTCTTGTTTCACAGGCTATAAGTGCAACACTCGGAACATTTTTTAACTTCTTTCTGAACTTGTAATGACTATGAACTCTACTTGAAATCTCTCTCTCTCTCTCTCTCTCTCTCTCACTTTACATTCACACACACAGATATTTTACTTGCACACATGTGCAGAAACACTAGGTAACAAGATGGATATGAATTAGATAGATGATAATCCAATACATTAAATCAGAGCTATTGAAGTTTCTTTCTTAGTATGCCATAGAAGTTGAAAATTTGTTCACCTTTACTGAGCTTGAGATATATGGGTTTAGCCAGTTCCAAAAATTTGATGAAGCAACTTAGGCTCCCTTGTTCTCACTCTTAGCGACATCACGAGTGTGTGAAAGATCTACGTGCATACATTATGCATTTCAATTTGACCAAATTTTAAAGTCACTCCTGACTCGGTTCATGTTTTAGTTCTAGTTTATCTTTCTTGACCGTTGGCTTTCTTCTGAAACAGAGAAGGCGTCTTGTTACCCAAGCAAATGCAAAGAGCAAGAGTGAGAAGTTTCCTCCACCACACCAAGATGGACAACTTGGCTTTCCCTTGGGTGCTTCACATCACATTGACCCTGCCATGGTTCCTCGAGATGTCTCCTATAGTTCAACCTCTTTGGCTTATCCAAAAGAACGGCACCAGACATGGTCGGGTCCGTTGGGTGACCCTGCTGGCCTTGGTGCTTCAAGGCGGAAGAAGCATGCTGCAGTCAATGAACGAGAACCGTCAAAACCACATACGGCAGCCCACAAAGATAGAAGTGCCGATGCTCGTGGTAAAGGAAAGAACAGCATAGTTCAAAATTGAGTGTTTACATCAAGATTCAGATCTGTTTAGCTGGACTGCCTATGTTCACATTGTTTTGATGAAGTCCTACTGCAATGTAATGCAAGCCTATTAAATCAGCCTGGCTTCTTTTCAAATTGAAGGATGCCATTGATTGGTTAAAGGTGCAGGGGGTATAATCAATTTTTCATCTATAGTCCCTTACCTTTTCCCCACAGAAAAGATAACAAAGAAAAAAATCCTGTTCCATTTGTTGGAACAGTGAAAAAATTCTCGTATGTATATCTTCATTTATTTATTTTAGTTCCAAGTTCCTTGTTTTGAAAACCGAATCCTGATTGGAATGGTTAAATAGAATCTAATAAAGGCAGCAGAGCCACATTCTTGTGTTTTAAGTTTTGTTCAGCAATCCATCTTCTCAGGCTAGATGCCTTTCAAATGCAGTAGACTGTAATTCTGTCTCTATTGTTCATTGTACTTTGTTTACATGCAACTTTTTCTTATCAACGAGTCCCATGCGTTGGAAATATTTATGTTCGTTATTTTGATAATCTTTCAGTACCTTTTGATCTATTGACATAAGCTTTGTCTGTATCAATGGTTATCTTACCCTCTGATATTTGGAAAAGAAAATAGGCATCATGATACAAGAAAATAAAACCAAGCAAATTACGCATTTTCCATAACAATAAAGGTGAAGTCGTAAATGTAACTAATTTGGAATCCAACCTGAAGAAGAAGAAGAAAGAGAATTCTTCAAGAAAAGTCAAAAAAAGGAAACCTATTGACACTGTGAGGAATGCTTTTAACCTTCATAACTATTTTACCCTATGATCCCAAACCTCAAAGTGGTATTTTATGATTTACAAAACAAAAAAAAAAATCCATTTTTTGAAAAAATCTGGTGTTTTCAACTTTATTATGGTTGGTGTTCCACGGTAACGTGTCATTCTTCCATTACAGGGCACAAAAAACTTAATTTGTACAAAATCTTTATAAAAATTATTCTCTTTTAATAAATAGATAGCCACATGCTCTGAAAATGATATACAAAATTATTCTCTTTTAAGGAGTTCATCGACCACCCATAGGAGTGGCTAGGAGGTGGCTGTCCAGCCACTCCAAAATAACTCGTAAAAAAATGATTTTGTGCTGAAGTACTGGCAGTACCACATTGCATTACTACTTCTTATGCGTAAAATGTGAGCAGGGCTAGTATAATCAACAAACAACTTTCAACTCTTCACTTCAAAAAAAAAAAAAAAAAAAAAAATTCCACTCTTTGCACTTCAAATTAAGTCACTCATAATCGCTCATTTAAACCCTTTACAATTAGAAAAATATTAGATCACTTAATCAAAACAGAGAGGGAGAGATTCCCCGGCACAAAACAAGGAACGCTATTCAACAAAGAATTCTTAAAACCCTTCTTAGAAAGCACTCTATTTCCCTAATCTACACACAATTCTCTTAAAACACTAATTTTTTTCCATCTATATATAATTAATATAGCCTTCATTATGCTTTCTTAAGACTTTACTTTGAGACTAGGGATATGAGGAGGCATAAGTTACTTTCGGCTAAAAAGAAAAAGATTGAGACTATTTGCAATGGTAGTACTTTCAGGGCAATCACGTGGCAGCACAGATTGTTTTAGGGACTAACAGTGAGAATTTAATCGAAATCCACCCTTGTATACCAAGGAAAAATGCATGGCATGCACATTTTACAATGATAGTGATAAAATGGGACTCGTCAAAGGGAAGGGTCTAGCTTTGACTGGCAGCCTGAGGAAGGGTAGGTGAAAAAAGTGTTAGATTTGATTGGAGGATAGCTACCTGATTTGGTATAAATGTGAGTTGGCAGATGGATGCTTCTAGCTTAAGCAATTCTCTCCAGAAACCCCCATAAACCCTCGGCTTATATAAGTCCCCAAAGAGCCAGGAGAAACTTTGTTATTGTTGTGTATATTGTGCAAGACTAGGTCTAAGGTCGTGAGAGATCAGCACATTGTTTTGGCGGAGACGCTGGTGGCCGGTGATTGGAGAGAGCTAGCTAGTAATGGGCCCAGGAGGACCAGGAGGAGGGCCGGGAGGGCCGCCAGGACCGGGTGGACCTGGTGGATGGGGTCCACCCGGTCCTGGTGCACCAGGACCTTTCTTCTGTGGCTTTTTTGACGTGATTGGTTCTTGGTATGTAAATTTAATATCAAGTTTTTTATTAGAAAAATGATATTTAGTAGACTCATGTATAATTGTGACAGTAAAATTAAAAAACCATTTTTTACTGTCACATCATTCAATTGTATGACAGTTATACAGGAGTCCACTAAATACAGTTACTTTTTTTATTATTAAGTCATTTTATTTTTTTTCACCATCATATCCTTCTGTAAAATATTTATAATTATTTTACTAATCCTGATTTGAAATTGGTTTCATTTATTTGGTTGTTTGGCTGCAGCCTGAACTTCTTATGCTGTTGCTGGTTGCTACAAGACTGCTTTGGAGGTCCATTGGGCCCACCTGGGCCTCCTGGACCGGGAGGCCCACCGGGACCACCTCCTCCATGAATCATCTGCTTCCTAGTTCCTTCCATACAGACACGTAGTGCTCCTCATGCTATCTTAATTTACATCTATCTATTAATTATGTGAAAAATAATGACAGCTTACCTCATGTATTCTTGAAAGACATCCCTGGTTTTTTGTCGGGTAGTTAAATGTCTCTTTTCCGATGGATGTTTGACATTTGTATGAATTGACTTAATCGTAACCGTCGGACCCAATCACCCATGGGTACTGTGATGTTATGATGATCGTAGTTAATCCAATTTCAATGCATTCTTTTGAGTTTATTGTGCGTCAGTGGTTGTTTGCAAATATTGGCATCAATTTTATTGTGTGAAGAAAATATATATATATATATATATATAAATAGAGGACAATGTAAATGATGTGAATTTAGAGAATTCTGGGGGATAGGATTGATAAATATAATTTCATGGCAATTCAGCTTGTTACATGCCGGTTGGTACAGGCTTCCTCCCCCCAACCCCCCCCCCCCCATTTTTTTTAATTTCTCAAAAAAAAAAATTATTTGAAGGAGAGCGAGGAGAAAGGCAAATTACATCAATAATAAACAAAAGATGGGTGACAACCCAAAAAACAGCTCCAAAATAGTCAAAAGTCGGTATGACAATCAATTAACAAACTAATCATTGATAATTGGTCAAATAAAATGATTCGACCATCAAGAGAACAAAAGCGGCCACATAAGACTGTTGACAGAAGCAACGCAAAAGGCTTCGAAATGAGACTTTTCAAAACCATTGCAAAAAAAAAACCACAACCCAACTGATACCAAAAGAGGCTAGATCGAAGCCATCGAGGAGCAACCAGACCCCATCAAACAAAACGAACATACAAATGCTAGAAGGAAACCCTTTCCCTTATTCATTTATAAATAAAAAAAATTAAAAAATTAAAAAAAAAAAAAAATGCTAGAAGGAAAAGTCTCCCCCAAACAGAAAATAATTCAACAAAATACCATGGAGATAAAACCCCAAACAGAAAAACAACAAGAGCGAAAAAACAAACAAAACAACATAAAAACAACAAAATAACCCAAATAACGACAGATCCGGCAAAGGGAGGGGCAGATAATTAATGGCTGGCGGAGAGTAGGGACCAGCGTGTGAGGTCCATTTAAGAAGCCACCAGTCCAGTTTTTTAAGACACTCGTAATCAAATGAAAAAATAAAGACAAAAGCAGAATAAGAGAAAATAAAAATGAAGAATTTTTAAGTGGTTAGGTATTAGGATTTGTTTAGGTTTATAATTTTAAGAAGTACGATTTTAAAATAAAGATTTTAAAATGTGTAATTTGAAATTTTGATTTTCAAAACGTAGTTAAATATTTAGCAAAATCACAGTTTGACATTTAAAATTATAATTTATACTTTAAAATTATGTGTTTTCAAAAAAATATTCACTTAAAAATGTAGAAAATATGCGTTTTGAAAATCTCATTTTTTTAAAAATACAATTCTAAATAATTCATTTTTTGCGATTTGATTTAAAATCATAATTTCAAACGCAATCTTAAATACTTACGTTCGGCACTAAAAAAGAGTCCAAAAGGGCAAAATTATATATGCACTTATTTTTTAATGATATTTTCAATACAAAACGCTAGGAGAGGTGAAGATAATACAAATCAAATCCAATTATCTTAAAGATTGGAGATTACAATCAAATTTAAAATCAATTACAATTAAATTTGAATACAATTAAATCTGATCATATATTCTAACAATTTTCTCCAACTTTTAAACTAGATACAAGACACTTGTCCAAATATAAATCTAAAGACTGAAGTTTTGCCAAATCAATACCAGCCAATCAACAACCAAACTTATGCGTTGATTGAATAAAATAAAATAAAAAATAAAAAATAATATAAAAACTTAATGCATTGATTGCTTAACCGTGTTTTTTTTTTTTCTAAGTTGCTTAACCGTGTTAGTTAGGTTGATATTGATAGACTGGCATGATGATGCGGCAAACTTTGAATATTTATATATATCTCAATTTGGACACGTGTTCATATTTTGAGTTTTGTCCATGTCTTTAATTAACTTATCCATTATTGCTTGATAAAGGTCGGTCCACGCCATACCGTACGTGAACGGTGAAATGGTGGGAATAAAATCTATTTGAAATGAAAGTATTAATTTTATCATTAAAATTTAAAGTTAACAAGTCTATCTGCAGTGTGCATAATCTCATATTATTTAAATTTTTTATAATATGTATCAACACGGATTGGTAACATCATCTATATATATCTTTACATACACCAATCTAAAATAAATATTATTTATTTAATTTAAAATGAAAAAAAAAAATCCCTTGTCGGAAATGATGAAAGACACCAACGACATTATTAACTGTGAGGGTCTCACTGCAGGGTGACACGTACGTAGGTGCATGTGCATAATTAATTCGTCAGAATGCGATCGAACGACGACTGCTATAAATATCTTCAAGTTTTGAAACTCCGACCGTTAGGTTTAATTTGAAACTTTGAATGTTTGGTTGAAAGAGAAGATGATAAAAATCTTCTAAAGTGTATATCCTCAACCCATCTAAACAATGCACGACTCTCTTTTCCTACAAATTCGAGAAACCACCGAATATAACTATTTCTTAACCATTAAGCGAGCTCTGTTTCTCCGACAAGAAAAATAACAAAAAACAAAAAGGAAAAAGAAAAAAATCTTTTTCTCTTGAAAGTCTATATAAAGAGGAGTCGTATATGCATGTTTAGTTCATTTCCATCAACTACATTGCAAGCTTATTAGCCAAAACAGTTTGTCAAGTTTATCAACTTGTGAGAAAGAGATGCCTCCGCCCGGGCCTCATTGTGGTTGCTTTGATTTTCTCTGTGGTGGTATAAGCCGCCTTGTATCATCTTGGTGAGTTTTTTTAGTTCATTTCAATCTGTGTGAGATCATGTTATACATATAATGTGCCAATCATGAAACTCATAGCATATCATATTTCTTTTTCTTTTTTTTTTTGGTCTAATCGGGGGTATTTTGTTGACAGTTTCTATGTTCTGTGCTGCTGTTGCATCTTCGAGAGGTGCTGTGGGCCACTGTTTGGTGGTCCAGGTGGTCCAGGTGGTCCAGGTGGCCCACATGGTCAAGGTGGCCACCATGGTGGTCCAGGTGGCCAAAATGGTCCGGGTGGCCGCTTCTGATCAGTAACTTCTAACACGTGGTGTTATTTCATGAGAGAATTTGCAGAAATAAAGATATTATATATGTGATTTTATCGTTGATGTTTTGGTAGTCAATTCAATATTCCTTGGTTGGTGTTTGGGAATGTGAGAATAACAATGAAAATGGGCAACAATTGTAACGGAACCAATCTTTTGGTTTATTTCTAGCATGCGAATTTATGATTTTACTTTCATATATATATAATATAAGATTGTTGGTTGTCCAGTTTCCTCCATAGTAACTTTTTATTGGTTTTTTTAGTCTTATGGTAGTTTCCAAGTAAGAATAAAAAAGAAAAAAGAAAAAGAAACAGAGAAGATCTGGTTTAGTTTTGGTTTTTATCTCCAAGAGTCCATTTGCAGTTTTGTAATTTTTTTTTTTTTTTTTTTTTTTAACCTTGTGGCGACAATAAATACTCAAAACAACATGAAAATAATTACCTCTGTATTATATTAGTCACAACTGTAATTCAGCCACGACAAGTAGTGAATAATGAGACCAAAAAAAAAGAAACAAGTGTTCACTAAAAACAGAAAAGCAAAAATTCATAAGAAATTAAGGATTGGGTTACACCACCCTTTTTTTATTTTTTTCTTAATCAACTTTGCTGATCATTCATCATCCAAAATCACTTCCATTCATTGGTTAATTTGCGTCCAGATTCTTCCCCTTATATGCAAGGTGTAACTACTTAAGCCAATGATGGTAGAAAATGCATTGGGGATTGCTTTTGTTACTATTCCTTCATAAATTTACATTTACGTGCAGTCNTTAATTTTATAGAAATGAGCAGTTGTCTATCAAGTAATAATTTATATTTTAATAGTTGACGTGATAAGTATTATAAGAATTATCATATTAATTTGTAAACCTAACAAATATTAGGTAAATTATCACATAGCAATTCACATTTTAAAAGCTAACATGATAAGTCTTACGTAGACTGTTATGTCAATTTATAAAGAATATATAGTAAAAATTATAATACCTCTAACAACACTTATCATGAAAGCACAAAATCTCAAAATAAAAGTAGAAATTTATGAGGAATAATAAAATATGGAAAATAAAATCAGAAGCAAAGAGAGATTAAAGAACAAAGAATTTTAAGATGGTTTGAGACACATACATCTATTACGTCTAATTGTCTTTAAGGATTACTTCTTACTCTTATTGACTTATTCTGATTACAAGAAAAAAGTTCTCATTTAAAAAAATTTAAAAAAAAAATTAAAAAATTTGAAATTATGGCAGTGAATACGTACAAATTAAGATTATGGTAATTAACAATTTCTGTCATTGTTTGACCTAATTGATGTCACCAAAAAACTATCATAGACCGTCACCCACCTAGACCCTTCCTTGGGGAAAGACATAGAATAAACCAAAATAGGTTGAGGTGGCCTCTCTTTAGCCCGCCACCACTCAGATCAACCCATTTTCAGTGTGCTACGTCTGTTTACCTTATATTTTATAGACATGTTACACGTGCATTTCCGGTATATTTTATGTACATTTTAAAAAATTAATTATTAGATATGTAAGACTCACATGTGAGTCATCTAATAATTAATTTTAAAAAGATATGGACATGAGATATTTAGGAGATGTTAAAAAGATCATTTCTCTATATTTAATTTTATAGCCATATAATCCTTATACTATTTAGGGTGCGTTTGGGATTGCAATTTCATAGATAATAAGTGTGATTTTAAATCAAATCGGCAAAAATTAAATTGTTTAGAAACTGCATTTTTAAAAAATTGAAATTTAAAAACGCAGAAAATTTGCGTTTTCAAATCACAGGTAAGAGGGTGTTTTTTTTAAAACGCAAAATTTTAAAGGCTAAACTGCAATTTTAAAAGTCAAACTATGATTTTGTCAAACGCTTAACTTCATTTTTAAAAATTACGTTTTTAAATCGCACTTTTTAAAAATCGCTATTTTTAAAATCGCACTTTTTAAAATCGTAATCCCAAACAGACCCTTAGAGTCAAGAAATAAAGAGAATTTTTTAGATGCTGTTTTTTATTTTTTTTAGTTGTGATGCGACACAAAAGTAAAGGTATTTTTTAATTTTTTTTACGAGTTTTTTGTGTTTTGTTAATGTTTTAACTGTTTTTGGCTAAAACAAAAAGACTATCATAAGAAGTGTTGCCAAACAAGTCACATTTTTCGACAAGTTTGTAGTGCACTTTGGATTTATAGAATATAAGTGGTTATAAAAAATTAAAAGTTAAACTAGAACTAAAGACTAAATTAAATTTAAATAATTTGAATTTATTGATAGAAAGAGGGATCCCTTTCATAAACACTAGTTATCCTCCTTTTTAAAAGGACAAGGAGTACATAATTTTGTCGAATGTAACCCATTTCATATTTGCTTAATTAACTCTCTTAATCTAATAACATCCTATGCAAGACAAATTTTATGAATCATGCAGTTTAACAACGGACAAAATATTATAACTATAAAACTTAGATATTACATGCATATTTGGGTTGTGTCAACACTAATTAATTAAATATTAAATGATAGAATTTTTTTATAAACTAGGTCGTAGCCCACTATTTAGCCTTTTAAAAGTACATGACATGTCTCTTTTAAGCATGTGAAAAATACATACTTTCTTATTAATACTATTGAAAAAGCATATAAGAAGCCCCCGCTATTAAAAAAAATATAAGTCGCACATGCTAAATAATACATGTCACTTCTTTAATTAGAGGCTAAGTTGTAGAAACTCCTACAACTCAATTTGTAAGAAATTTCTGTCCCACATTAAATTGACAAGTCATATATATATAAACTCACGTGAGAATTCACATGACACTTATTACATCACTTGTAGCTAACGTAATAAATATTATGTAGACTGCCACATGAGTTGGTACGAAAATTTCTATAAAAACTCTAGTGCCTCAAAAACATTTTCTAATTGATATTAGCCACAAGAATTTTTTTTTTTTTTCCTCCTTTCAATTCAAAGAAAAGGGAAATTACAACATAAAAAATAAAAATAAAGGGTAGGCAACCCAAACAAAAGTCCCAAAATAACCAACAAACAATGCAAAAATACCCAAAACTATTAAGAATAAATCAAATGACACGGCCTATATCGAAAAAAATAATACCACCACGAAAGCGGTTAACAAAAGCAAAATTCTTCAAAAGAAACAATCTAAACAAAAGCTATAACAAGCGAATAGCCGCTTCACAGCAAGAGAACATACACTTAAAAAGAGAGCGAAAAGGAGCCGCCGGTGATATGGGATTTTTTTTTTTTTCTAATTGAATGGAAAAAAAAAAAAAAAAAAAGGTTACAAATGGTGATAAGGAATCTTGAGGCTAATATATATATATAATTATATATACATATATTATATATATATATATACGTATATGAAACAGCTAGATGTGTGTTTTGTGCCCACACTGAATTAAAAAAAAAAAGTCTTTACCTAAAACCACTCACACGTGAACTTTTGACTATTTGGTATACAAGAAGAGTAGACGGTACTTATCCATTGCCTTTTGACAATAGAACAAGAATCCAAAGCTCACTACCTCTCTTTTTTAAATTCTATAAAATGCCTCCCCATACCTAACTACTTCCTACAATTTCAAAAATATACAAGCATACTCGCAAAAAAAAAAGAAAAAGAGAGAAGGATAGAAAGATGCCAGGTTGGGGACCGCCGCCGGGAGGACCTCCCGGCCCTCCGGGGCCATGTGGTTGCTGTAATTTTCTCTGTGGTGGTATATGCCGGCTTGTATCTTCATGGTGAGTTAGTTAACATGACCAAAAATCACTCATTTTTTCCTTTTTATTATATTATTTTTCTGGTTTATTCGCCTTAGAAATTGGTTAATTCTCAAAAATATATTTCTAAAATTTGTTTACCCAAATTCGTGTTTTTGTTGGCAGTTTGTATTTCCTTTGCTGCTGCTGCATCGTTGAGTGCTGCTGCGGACCAGTGTTTGGTGGGCCGCCGGGGGGCCATGGTGGGCCTCCTCCCTACTAAGCAGATCCCATTTCCAGTAGATTTGTTGTATATTCATGGTTAATCATGCATTATCCAGACCCAAATAAAATATGATGTGGTTATTTGTTACTGTGGATATGTAATATTTTGTTTTGTAGAGCAAGGAGGAGAACTTTATTATGTTTGACGCTTTTTATATATTTTTGGGCAGAGTCCCATTTATTTCTTCTATTTTCATTTTCCTCAATTTTTTGAGTGTCAAAAAGTTCTTGATAATATCCTCCGGGCAGTCCGGGCTGTAGATGGACTAGCCAATCGGTGCAATTTTTCACTTCAAACCCCTAGTAAAGAAAATCAGTGCATTACTAGGATAATGCTATTTTTTCACACTCATTTTATATTGGTTGACGTGACGTATTTTTAAGTTATTTATATAAAAAATCACTTAAAACATGCATGACATATCAATCGGTATGATAAATTGGCATGAAAGAGTATCGTTAATCTTATTTCTATTTATTTGGTTGTGATTATAAAATGTGATTTAAGCCACCTTTGGTACAAGGAGAATCCAATAACCACTGACCAAGAAATCAAACTATCTATAAACATGTTAAGATCCAAACAAATATGATGTAATCTAAAGAAGCATCTTCTGAAACAAAAAAAACAAAAATTAAAGATAGAAATCTCGTGTAAATTGAAGTAATTGCAATTCTAATGGCAACCTAAAAACTGATGGCTTGTTGGAAAAACTAATTGAAATCTTTCCCAGAAAAAATGAAAAATAATAATAATAATAATAATAAATAATGAGAGAAGAGTGAAAAAGCAATGTATTATGATTTATGCCCCCCTCCCAAAATAGGAGAGAAAAAGCACCATCTTAGGTGCACGAGTTGGGTGGGGGTCGGAAATATTCAATACGAGAGAGAGAGAGAGAGAGCACCATCTTAGGAGCAGGAGCTGGGTGGGGGTCGAAAATATTCAATGAATGAGACCGAGTGCACCATCTTAGGAGCAGGAGCTGGGTGTGGATCGAAAAGATTCAATGAATGAGACCGAGTTGCATGGATTAAGGTTAGAATAAATCTTGCATGGGGTTTCGGACAACAAGATAAATCTTGTGCAATATTTCTAACTTTGACCGTTCAAATTCTGTCACGTCAGTCAAAAACTTAAAAAAAAATTTCCACCCGTGGTTGCAACCCTCACCAGCCTCACTAGGTTGGCCGATCACCCCCTGTGGAGGTAGTGGTGGTCTAAGGCTAATGCTCTTAACTTTTCTAACATGACAGAATCTGAATTTTTCATTTAAAATGAACGGTCCAAATTAGAGATATTACACGATCTCAATCCATGTGAGCCAATGGAGAAACGTCGGAGCTCCGTGGGTTCATTTTCTTGGTTTTTGGTGATGGGAGTGAGCCTGCCTTGCCAACAAATATATGAGGTTGGAGGCATTCATGAGCTCCTCAGGGGTGGGGGTGAGCAAAGGAGGATTCTCTTCCCATTGAGGGACTTTGTTTGCAAAATGAGACTTTCCAGTTTCTCATGGAAATCCATAGAAGGGAGAGAAAAACTCTGGAGAGCTCTAAATAACGAGCGGACTCTTCTTCTATTTAGTTTGAGTAATCCTACTCTTCACACGCATTTGCACCGGCCGGCTGACATGAATAGTACACATGTTCAATGCTTTGGGATTTGTCATGATGAAATAAACTGACTGGTTGGCAACGGCAGGAGCAGCAAGCAATCGGTGAAGGCAGTTGGTCATTTTCAGCCTATAAAGGGGATTATTTTCCATTCCCTGAAGATTATTTTTTGCTGATAATCGAACCGCACACCAGAAAACACAGAATATTAGTTCCAGAGGTGATTTTTCTGCAGAACAAATTGACAAGCCAAGTAACAAATTTGAGAATTTACTTTCTCAAACCTTTCATTTTCATTCAAAATCACATGAAATCGTGTTTTTCTGGGTTCCCTCTATTCCTAAAATAGATGATGGCTCCTTCAAATTCAATGACCATGGACAAAACCCTTATCCCCGCTCCAAAAACAACTCCCTGAAAGATGAGACATCAATTCGATACTTATGACAGGATATCCCAGCCCCACTAAATTAGGTCTACAAATCAACTTCTCTCTAATCTTCTTTGACTTCTCCGTCTTCTTCTTCTTCTTCTTCTTCGGATGCCTCTCTCAACCACTGCAACCAGAAAACACATATGAAGATGCAAATATTATGATACAACAACAAAATCAGGTGAAGTCTAAGAGAGGATTCATCAATCTTAAGTTTTATTCCTGAAAAGTTGAACAATCCAGAGTATAGATGATGGCCACGCTGCAAGAACAAATAATTGATTTCTTTTCCCTTTAGAAAAGAGGAAAGGAAAACCATGAATAATAATACTTACTTTAATGAATTCTTCCGACTGCTTAACAAAAACTTTATCTAAATCATCAGCGTCTTTTTTCTCATCATCCCACTTCAGAATAGCTTCTTCTTGTATAGTATCTTTGTCATACAGAAGCCACAGTATCTGTAAAAGAACAGAACAATGACTTGAATCAGCAGAATAACAAACAATCAAATTCATCTACTTCAGCCTACCACTTGGGGGGGGGGGGGTAAGGGGGAATGAAGCACCCTATACAAAATAAGAGCAAAGCAAGACAAAAGCAAAAAGAACTAAGAATGCAAACAATCTCCATAATTTCTAATTACATGGCACCCATTTTGGCAAAGAATCCAGTTCCCTTTAGCCAACCAATTCACAAAGTTGAACAACTACAGAGCTAAAAAGTTCAATAGCCTTTTTGAGTAGATCAGAAAAGTGCCAACGACTTCAGTCCAATTGACAACATTTTCACTATCATCCTCCACCATTACATAAACCCTCCTTCTGTCACCAATATCCACCTTATTCATAGTTAACTTCACCAAAAAATTGGAAAGTGGAAAGAAGGAATAGATCCTTGAGGTTTCACATGATACCTACCCCAACACCAAGTTGGCCCAGGTTTCCAAGAAATAAACTAATTAAATTAACCTTCAAGAAACCAACCAGAAGAGGGCTCTCAAAGGAGATCACGCTGAAGTAGACCAAATAAGGGCCAACATCATAACTTTCCAAAGCCATCTTCAACTTTTGACTTTGAAGCAAGGAAAATAGAAAGAGAACACAGAGGAAAAGACAAAAATTGTGCAGCCACTCCTGCTGCCTGATTACACAATCATCTCAAGCCTACCAATATTCAAGATGCAGATAATCTTCATGTTAGGTACGTTGGTTTTTAATTTGCCACATTGCATGAGCTGCTGGGCAAGGCAATAGTTCTAGCAGTTTGATGACCACGTTGTGGTTTCTCCTACATTCATTCTACAGAGCGAAAAACCTCCCACCACAGTCAATAAATATTATAGAGAGCAATATCGATTAATTTTTTCTAAAACTTCCTCGAACTATCATATTTGTTTGCCAGCAATTAGCCAGGCCCCTAATGCTCTGGCAGATAACTATATTGTTGTGATGTCGTCATCGCGATGCAAGAACAAGCACAAAATTTGTCTTGGGAACCAAAATATCATCATAGGGAACCACAGCATCAAAGAAATTTATATATGGAAGCGGAGTGCACATCTCATTCTCCTCTGATGAGATCTACAGTATGAATATAAAGTATAACGATAAATATACCTTTGCGAACAATGGGGAGAACTCCTTGGTAGATTCCAAACACATTTCTTCAAACTTTAGTATTACTTCAATCTGCAAATTATTCAAGAAAAAATTTATTAAAAAGAATTGACTATGAAATAACGAGCTTTATTTTGGTAACAATCAAAACCAAGGGAACTGGATGCACAATATCTAATTACATTCTAGAACCAAGTTAATTATATTCCATGCGTAAACATATCTAAAACTCAACTGCAATGACACATATGACTCTGATAATACAATATATGAGAAATTACTCAATTGAGAACTTATAATCTACAGAAATAATTTAAAGATCTAAAATATAATTGGCACACAGGTAAATGTCGGTGCAATGCCAACACTTTAATTGATTGGAGATAAGGACAAAAGAATAACTGCGTGGAACTTAAACGTGAATTTAAGAGATGTTCCTATCTCTCTATAAAGAGGGGGAAAAAAAAACAGGGAAGAAATAGACACTCATTAGAGATTGTTCTATTGAGTGAAATATATAACAAAGTGATGGGCAGCACCATGCAAACTGCTTAAATTTACTGAAAGAAAAAGGAGAATCCATAATACAATATACGAGAACGACTAGATGCATAGTCTGAAAAATGATTGAGATAAAATCCTCCTACCAGACGCATAGCACAAAAACTCAATCGGGAGTCTAAATTTGTAAAAATTAACCTTTCCTCTTGCCTTATGAATTGACATAGGACAAGAGTATCATTTGAAATCACCTAATTTAATTCAAAACGAGCGATCTTACAAAGAGCTTAAAAGGAAGGACTCATTACAAAACACCAAGTTCAGTAGCACAAGCAAACATTGGAAACTTTTTTTTTTTTTTATAAGTAATAGTATCGTATCATATAAATAAATCGCAGAGGGGCGCAACCCTAATACACGGGAAGTATACAAGAGAAACCCTAATTTAATAAAAAAAAATGACAAAAAGTCAAAAAAATCTGCAAACTTAGCAACAAGTAAAAAGAATGACATTGGAAACTTTACGAGTCAAAGAAACGGCAAGAATTATCTAAAAGGATTATCATATACAGACCTGATCATCAATGTCAGTCAGGTAAGACTTCAGAAGTTTTTTCCATTTTGTAATTACATTCACTGCATTATTAAATAATTCACCTGAAAAGTAGATTTAGAAGAACCAAATTGTTCATTCCATAGATCAAAAGGCAAGGAAAATAATTTTTCATACGTAACTGAAATCTGTTACACAGAAAGTATGTATAACATTAGGAAGTATAAATGTACAAAAAGATATGCTATCATTGAAACAGGACTGAAACCATGACAAATTCAGTTGAACATATGTGTATCAACCTTACCCTAGGCTGGCCCTGGACGGAGCAAACCTCAATCCAAATCCTCACCAATCCCAAGTCCCTCACAAGACAAGGCAGCCGAATGAAAATACAAGGGAACAACATAATATGGATGCTGTATTGTATGACATAATATGGATGCGTCAATACAGCAAATATGTGAAACAGTAAAAACAAGAAAATAGGTTCTAACATAACAAGGACAGGGCAACAAACACAGAGTTTTCTTCAAAGTGTTGATACTTTTAACAACTTATTTTGGGCCAAAATAAAGGGCATAACTAAGGATCAAGATATGTAATGGACATAGTTTTTAACAGGAGTATATTTAAAACTACACAGTAAGATGATAAAGCCTTTCAGTTTTTATAAGATAATAACTGTAAAGATTTCTACGTATATAAAGTATTGATGAATGAGGATCCACAAATAATTAGGTGTTCAGTCATCCATAAACCTAACTCGTTCTCATCACACACATACAGAGAAAGAGAGAGAGAGAGCAGACTACACAACTAGTTATGGTATGCAACACGAATAAATAACTTGGAGCACAGAACGAATGTAATAACCACCCTTCATTTCTTCCCCTTCTTAGGCGGTCCTTTGTATACTTCCTGTGTGCCAGGACTGCGCTTTTGCGCTATTTATAAAATTGACTCTTACTTATCAAAAAAAAAACCACCCTTCATTTGTGATAATGCTTAAATAAAGAAAATAAAGAAAATGGAAAACAACAAGAGGCCACAATATAATTGTTTTAATAACTATAATATGATATAGGAGAGGTTCCAGAAATGTCTTTATTTAGTGTACGATTCGAAATCGCTGTCTTATCTAGGGTTTATAGGTTAATTAGGCCTTGAAAAGACAAGGATATATAATAAATTAAATTAATCAAGTATCCTAAAGATATGTGGTTGCAGGAACTTTTGGCGGTGGCTAATTTTAAGGGAAAATGATATCCACAAACCTAGCTAACAACTATCACAGAGACTTACTTTAAGAGCAATAAACTCTCCTTAGAAGCTTAGTCTTAGGCTTCCAACGGGGATTTTTTTTTTCCAATCAATTAAGCGCTATACCATTGGATAATTAGCAAATTGACTAAGCTTCTAACAGCTCTGGCACGAGATAGCTGCTGGTAGCATTCAGGCCATATGACTTGTAAGATAATCAAATACTAAAATGTTTTTGGAAGACAAAAACGTGCAAACTAATAGTTGGTCTTATCAATCATAAATTAAAACAAGCTTAATTTAGACATATTCAACAAAAGTCAGAGAAAGACACTATGACTTTCGAGCATAAAGAGCTTTTATTTGAAATCAAATCAGAATGAGAATCCTCTACCTGAATGTATATTAAAACAAGAAAACATAGAAAAACTTACTAGGTGAGCTACTCGGAGTTTCCAATGCCAATTTCATCATTGAAGAAAAAATAGCTCCAGCACAGTCTGCAAATAACTTATTGTATGACAACCTGCCAAATAAATGGTCAAGAAAGTTATATGATAAGAAACTAATCCACACTGAACAAAAGCATTATAAACTTAACTCGACTCAACTAAATCTCATCCCCCCAACTGAATATATATAAAAGCATTATCCCAGTAAATACATCCAAACATAGCCTAAAGAAAAAAATGCAGAAGAATCAAATAAAGTTCACATTTGGATGGAAATGGGGAGGGTTTGCAATGCTGATGTAGGACAAACTCTAAAAGCTGTGTATAATGACTTATTTCTTCAGCTAGGGTTTTGCAAACATAAGATTTTAGAGATTGGAATATCTGGTGAAGGAGCTCAACATTGGCATATTAGATTTTTGAGATCTTTACAAGATTAGACGCTTGAATCAGTTGACATTTTCTTGGAGCTAATGTATTATATTCCATTTGTTCAAGCGGAAGACAGAATGTGTTGGAGGCTTTCTAAGAATGGAAGGTTCACGATTATGAGACTTTTTTTTCATAAGTAATTGCATGTCATTAATAAAGCGCAGAGAGGAGAAAACCTAATACACAGGGAGTATATAAGAAAACCCCTAACCTAAGAAAAAGGATCGACAAAAAGTCAAAAAATCTGCAAAATCAGAAACAAGCAAAACTATAATGTGCAGCTATCCAAGTATATAACATATAAAGCACAATCTTCCGCAATTCTGTCACCGACGTCTCTACATCTTCAAAGTTCTGAACATTCCTTTCACGCTAAAGACATCACAATAAGCACAATGGAGCCAACCGCCATACTTCCTTAACTGTACCACACAATTACTTATAAGGGTTTAGCCATTGAATTTCCTTAGAAGAGTATTTGGTGTATCAAGGTACTGAGAAAAGTAGCATTCTTTGGATAAGCAGCTAATTTGGGTAAAATAATGACAGTTGATAACTTGGAAGAAAAATGGTGAATAGATGTTGCATGTGTAAGAACAACGGTAAGATGGTAGATCATCTCCTCTTACATTGCATTGCAGTAAAAGAAATGTGTTTGTTTGCCTTATCTTATTGAAGTGTATTGGCTGATGCTTCAGACTCTGATAGATGCGTTTACGAGTTGGAAAAGAAGACTTGTTACCATGAGTCCTTTGCATCATGTGGACAATTTGGAGGTTAAAGAATTAATCATACTTTCAATAATGTCAAGTTGAGCAGAAACTTGCTTAAAACTATTTCTTACACCTGTTAATTGATTTGTGCATTCTTTGGGAAGCATACACTGTGATTTTCTTTTGAATTACATTGCTCTTTTGAATTTCAATTGTAATTTACTGAGGTGAAAGCTCTAAATAAGCTTTAACTTCTAACTTTTGTCCGAAGCTTTAATACTTTTGTTTTATAAGTAATCAAAATATCTTTAAAAGCAAAAAGTGCTACTCAGATACAAAAACAGTAAACAAAAAAAACATCTAACTAAACGGATAAAAAAAAAAAAAGGAGAAGAACAAGAAACTAATGAAAAACCAAACACTTAAGGAGCTACAAACGCAGCTGTCCAAGTATAAAGAGTTAAAAATAAAAAGAACTCAAACTCTGCTAATGTCCTCTCGTGGTTTTCAAAACTTTTGTCATTCTTTTGTCATTTCTTTTATTCCAAAGACACCACAAGAGCCAAGAATGCACCATTTTCCACACAGCAACACCCCGAGTGCTACCACCAGTCCACCAACCAGACAACAAGTCAACTACTCTACTAGGCATCACCCAACACGACTAAAAAAGGCATTTCATAAGACACAAACAACCTCACAATGGAGAAGAAGATAGTCTACGGACTCCCCATTTCTCTTGCATATAAAGTACCTATCGACCACAATGGCATGCCGATTCCTAAGGTTGTCCATAGTAGGAATCTTCCCTAGGGCCGCCGACTAAGAAAAAAGGCCGCTCTCTAAGAAATCTTAGTTCGCCAAATACTATTCCAAGAAAAAGGAGTGCCATTATTACAAGCAATGACACTGTAGATAGAGCTAATGAACAACCCTTTTCTAGAGGGGGACTATTTGTGGTTTCCTTGTATACTTCTTGTGTACTAGGGTTTCACCCATCTATGCTTTTATATGATATGAATTATTAATCAAAAAAAAAAAATGTGACTTCTGAGAATAATTATCAGATCTGCCTTTTACATTATTTGTGATGAGTTTAAGTTTCATCTAGTGAAATGATCGAAAATATGTACTTCGATAATTTCAGGGGGTTGGGGGTAAAAAATCTGATACAGTTTAATCAAGGCCTTTGGGATAAGTGGTTGTAAAGGTATGCTACAGAGAGGGATGCTCTATGATGGACATTAAATATGATAGTTTGAGGGGAGGTTTATGTTCTAAGGAGGTTGAGGGGCCCTATGGTGTAGAAATGTACAAGGAGGGAGTGGGAAGGTTTTTCTAAACATGTGAGGTATGAGGTAGGAGATGGATCTAAAGTATAGTTTTGGTATGATGTTTGGTGTGGTGAGCAGCCTTTGAAGTTGTAATTTCTGGAATTATTCACTATTGCTTGTGTTAAGGATGCATGGGTGGCGGATCATGTGTAGTTCCGAAATTGAAACATTCATTGGAATATTTCTTTACACAATATATGCATGAATGAGAGGTGGAAGCGGTCTCTAGTTTCTTTGAGTTGTTGTATTCTCAAAAAGTATAACGACATCCAGAAAAGTGTTAGTCACATCTACACTATCACCCCAAAATGACTAGTCAATTTAAAGGTTCCTTAGAATTTTTTTATAAAACCCAATTTCACTTAGTATCTAAGAAATGTGGAATTAAGCACTTATGACTATCTTTATAAACTACTCACTTTATGTGGGCTACTCGGGACCAGAGTGTTACAAACTCTTCCTCTTAAACTCCTTACATCATCGTCAGGTCCACATCATGCAATGCTCCAATACCACATGGGTTGACGTTACTAGGTGAATTTGATACCATTTGTAACGACCCAGTAAAAAGACCACAAAAGAACTAATCAATTTGGAGGTTCCCTAGAATTTCTTATAAATTCAAGTTTCACCTAATAACTAAGCAATGTAGAACTTAGCACTCATGACTATTTTTATAAACCATTTATCAAATAGATAAGAAAATGGACAGGAAGAGGAGAGGAAAGGGAGTGAATAGCTTGTGGAGTACGTTAGGAATATAAGCTAGTAGCTGAACCAAACCAAGTCCAAGAAACATTCTGGGCAGTTACGAATATCATCAAGTATGTCACCATTTTTGGCATCATAAATTAAAATTCAAACACATTTCCATTTTTCCAGATACAAAATATTTGTCCAAAAAGTCTTTGTCCAATGAGCCATAGCTCAAATGGCTCCCTTTTCCCATGAAGGAAGAGGAAGGAGATTAAGGGTTCGTTTGGGTTTACGATTTAAAAATAACAATTTTAAAATGTGCAATTTAAAAACGTGACTTTTAAAAATACAGTTAAGCATTTGACAAAATCGCAGTTTAGCCTTTAAAGTTATGCGTTTTCAAAAAAAAAAAACATCCCTTTGCCTGCGAATTGAAAATGCAAATTTTCTACATTTTCATATCTCAATTTTTTAAAAACGCAATCTCAAACGATCCATTTCCTGCAATTTGGTTTAAAATCGCACTTTTTATCTATGAAATTGCAATGTCAAACACACCCTAAGGCTGTGGGGTCAAGAACTATTAGGTACGTGACTACCAATAAAAAAAATTAAAAAAAACATTATTAGCAGAAACAGGAAAAGAACGATTAAATGTAATGAAAGAAAATAGTAGAGGCACAATTACACAAACAACAGAGTGAATTGAAGCAGTTTAAAAGTGTAAATACAAATAAAAATAACATACCGCAGTGAGTTCACTTCTAAGATTAAATGGTCTTCTTTAATATTTTCATGCACTGCCCGTAGAAAAGTTGCTTCAACCTGCAAAAGATAATGGCTGAATAAATGTTCATTCTCTCAAATGCGTATCCACTAACATCATCATTTCTGGTTGATATCATTTTTTTATCACCTCTTTCTCAAAGTAGACAGAGTCATCTCTGGAATCTTCATTACCATCATCATCTGAATCGTTAGAGTCAGGTTTCAACTCTCCCGCAGTTGGGAGAACACTACCATCTTGGGTTGACAACTCCAGATCATTGTCAGCAGTTTGCATTGCCTCAGCAAGCTTATCTGCAGGAATAGGTGCAATTGAATGTCTCCATTCTTCTTCATGGCTTCCTTCACATACCGACCAAACATATCCAACCCCACCTGTACCAAGCTGATCAATAATAGCAACTGGTATAAGAGTCAATGACATATCAGTGAATGATCTCAAACATTGATTTTTTTTTTCCGGTTTTCTTTGATAACCAAAAATGAACAAAACAAAAAACAAAAAAACAAAAAAGAAGAAGAAGAAGAAATAAATGTTCATTATCAGTTATCCGTTCGCCAGTTACTGAAAAATCTGTCACATATGTGACAGAAATAAGCCCAAACAGCTAACTCTATCAAGCTATCCTGAGCAAATACAAAAACAAATTTGACAGCTAACCTCATAAGTAGGCCAACTTTGTTTCTCCAATAATTGGGATGTCATCGCCCCTTTTGACTCTTCCAATGTACTTGTGGTGGCTGCATATAAAACAACTTGTAATAACACACAACAGCACTTCAAAAAATTATATGCATCTTAACTGTCAACAACTAGTATAAGGCAGAAGAATTACAAGGCATTAAACAATACAGCTAGAAAGCAACAGTATAAAGAAGACACTCCGGTCCCATCTACCCTAACCCACATGATGTCTAAAACTCCATTTGCAATTCGTTTGCAGCAAAGAAATAAGTATAGCTCTAATGCTTCAGTCTTTGGAAAACACAATTCATACAAACACACACAAATAAGAATAGCCCCAAGTCTGACCTGGCCCCTTGATCAGTCAGCCAATTAGTCAGTAATTATATATATATATATAAATGACCATTTATTCCAAAAGTTTAAACTGATAGGAAAGAGTAAATTCAATCATTTAATCAATATCTTTCAATGGTGAGATGTTTTACAAATCCAAATCATTCAAAAACCTACAAACTATAAGGTGCATAGCTTTCAAATTTTGCTTAAATTAGTGAAGTAAAATGATTGATATCTTTACTTATATTTGAACAGTAATTACTATTACATGTATGAGTTAATAACTAAGGTTCACACGCATAGACATGTATATGGGAACCCCTGCCAAAAATTTTGTTATTTCCATACAAATGCTTAATGAGCCAATAATTCCTCATCACTTCACGGCACTCCCACTTTAAGGAAGCTAAGAGGCTTATATTATCTAAGAATTATTATCAATAAACTTGATCTCCTGCCCATATCATGATTAGATTAAGGCTACGCTTTGCAAAAACAATTAATCTAACTGTAACTTAACTAAACAAACCAGAAAAGTAGGAAAGAGATGGGATGCAGTAGAAGTTACATGAAATTTCTCCAATCCCACTGCTATCGTCAGCATACTCCAGCTCCTCATCACTATCCTGCTTAATTGGTTGTTGATGCAATGATACCTTTGAGTATGAAGGAACAACAAATTGTTGCCCTATTACAGCCTGGAGGATAAGAAATTTCAAAACACCATACAAACTAAATATAGTCATAATCACAAAAGGACCATAACTTTCAATAATTGTGCCTTGAAATTATTATTTGTCAGAAAAGAAAGATGAATTTTAAAAGACACAATTAATATATACCAATACGCTAATAATATCACGCTTGAGCATTACGAAATGAATCAAATAGGAAATTTAATTAATTAAGCTGATTGAAAATTGACCGATCAGGTGGATTTTGCAGCTAAAAAGGGATGCCACCACTTTGGAGTCATGTATGCCCCAACAGCATATGTCCTTAAGTTTTGCTTATTCGCTTCTTTATATGTTTTTACTGTATATCGTAGTCTTGATTACCCTCCTTTCTTCATGAGAAAGTGTCTGCCTTAAATTAGCTTTCATGCAACAAAGAAATGACAACAGAAATGTATGAAGAAGAAAGATAAAAACGCATTGTCAGTGATCAAGGTAATATTTAACTCAATGTATAGAAGAAGAGAACAGAAGCATAACAAAAAATTATGAGCTTAAGAGTCTTCAGCCCAATCTCATAACCAAGAACGTCTCTAGCAATCATTCCATATTGGTTGATAGCCAATGTCAGAACCCTATAAGTAGATCAACAGTCTTGGTTACATTGCACTTATGAAATTCCAAATTCATACATATATGCTGTCAATCAAGAAGCTTTCCAATCCCATAATAATATCATTATATCCGTTTCAAATGAATTTATTCCCTCGCAATAAAAATTTTAGTCTGACATATGGACTAGTGTTCAGTAAACATCTTGCTGACATGTAGTTTGGGAAGCAACCTAACAGTATGACGACTGGGGAAGAATAATAATTTAGCAGTTCAAACAAGGTATAGCAGGGATATAGAGACACATACCTTAAAAGATAAAACCACGCCAGGTTCCAAAACTGCTCCTGACTTCATAACCACTCCATCACATACTATTGCATGCATTATCTTACAGTCATCTTCAATAATGACATTATCCCATATATAGGAACCTTCTATTGAAACATTTGATCCTATAATACAACCTTCCCCAACAACTGAATTTGAAATTTTAGTGTTGCTCTCAATCTTGGTACCATTTCCAATAACGGTAAAAGGACCAATTTCTGCAGAACGAGATTGCACTACTTCTGGTGAAAAAAAAAAAAAACCTGAAGTTAATTCAATCATGTTTAATGGAGAAATTACAACAGAACATGTAAAACTTACAACCAACTACACAGATTATTGACCAATTAGATCTTTTGATCATTACCCAATGCTCGATACATTCCCTGTCTTTCAAGTTTGGTGGCAGAGTTCCCAAAGAACTTAACATCTGGCACAAATGGGTATGTCCACCTCTGGATTATGTCCTTACTAATAGTGTCGTAGCTTCGGAAGTTATCGATTCTAGCCGCATAACTTGAGTGAATTTCATGAGTGAATATTTTGTAGCCCATAATCTGATATAAAATATGGATATCTTAGAAGTGTGAAATGAAAAACACCAAAACCAATAGAAAATATGACTAATTAGCAGCACATGCTATCAACAAGAGCGAAGCAAATATAAGCCAATAAAATGTTATTCATTGTAAATGAGCATACTCAATGTTTTGAATTCTTTTAAATGTGCCAAAATGGAAAGAGATGTCTTAATAACATAACTACATACTAAGAAAAAAAAATAACGAAAAATATCTAAGATGCTGAAGCGAAGAAAAATGATCATTTAATTTTTTTGATAAGTAAGTAGAAATTTTATAAAAAGCGTAAAGCGCAGCCCTGGTACACAGGAAGTATACAAGAGTCAAAACTCATTACAAGAAGAGAAAAGAACAAGGAAGTCAGAAAAGCTTATCGCTAAAGGAGCTAGATAAGCAGTTGTCCAAGAGAAAAGGGTGAAAAAGAAAAAAGACTTGAGTTGTTCGAGCGATCTTTCTTGATCCTCAAACGTTCTGTCGTTCCGCTCCCTCCCACAGGCAGAATGATCATTTATTTTTTTTTTGATAAGTAAGTAGAATTTTTTAAAAAGCGTAAAGCGCAGCCCTGGTACACAGGAAGTATACAAGAGTCAAAACTCATTACAAGAAGAGAAAAGAACAAGGAAGTCAGAAAAGCTTATCGCTAAAGGAGCTAGATAGCAGCTGTCCAAGAGAAAAGGGTGAAAAAGAAAAAAGACTTGAGTTGTTCGAGCGATCTTTCTTGATCCTCAAACGTTCTGTCGTTCCGCTCCTTCATTTATGACTCTGCTAAGGAAACTTTTTTACTCAATTAATGAAAAAACATCTATAGTCATGCATGCATAAAAGAATGCATGTCTTTTTTCATTGAGTAAACAGAAGGAATGTAGAACACATCCATTCTGTTAACACCCTCCTATCCTTGATATCTACACAAGTTTGTGACAACTGCTGAGAAATGAAATAAAATTTCTATCTACATTTTCTAATCAAATAAGGTTCAATTTACATTTTGAAAACATACTTTAGAAACTAATACAGGGAGACATCAGTTGGCAGGGGGAGCCCATCATCTTAGTATGTCTCTGTGTCTTTGCAACACACATATGTAAATGTGTAGAAAGAGAGCACTTTTTTAGCGTACCAGCAGATTATTTGCACATGAAAGTAACTAAATTTAGCTTAAAGAAGATGTATAATGAGTTACACATACATCATCAACAAGCAATCCCTTGACAAAATGGCGTCGTAGATGTTGATAGTCAAAATTGTCTGTAAAGAGGCTAAGCACTTCTGGCGAGCAGATGTCAATATAGCAATCCTACAAAGAAGTCATTAGCAATTTAGCAAAAAATCTTGAGCATAAATTCGTATCACAGGTCTCCTTAGAGAAGAGACATATAAATGAAGAGAAAACTAATAATAATTTCAGATAGAATGCCAATGCATCTACTGAGAACAAACTGAAGCAGCCACAGCATGGAGGCTAAATGCAGATTTAGCCAGTAACAATAATATATTGCCTTCTTATGCTTGGAACACACACACACACAGCACTGAAAGCAACCAGCCATTCCTCAACAACAGTGCCCAAGGAAAGAGGGTAGGGAGGTGGGGAGAAATAAGCGAGAATGGTTCCTTAAAGTACAAGAAGCAGCCCATGCACATTCACTGCTTCAGCAATTTCAGAAAATCTTGGACTGAGACAACAGCAAGATAAGAATACCATTACTATATAAGGACAAAGAAACACTTTAAATACCTTCTTAGAAAATTGTAACAGGCAAGCATTATAATGTCAAGTAATATGGGCTATCAAAGTGAATCAAAACTCAAGCAATTTCTTTATTATCGAATTGATTAAATCCACTGCAGCATTTCCTTTCCTTCATCACTACAATAAATTTTGGTTGTTGTCATGTTAAAAATAACTTCTTAGAGAAACAGCTATAGTAAGGAGACAAATTAGTACTAGTTTGAAGACCAAAACAAAAGCCACAGGGAGGATGAATTTACCACTAATAGATTACTACTAATGCTGAAAATAAATCTTATTTTTATACGGTACTCTGAAAATAAAACGAAAAGATTTGAGGGAAAGATTCAAGAAATAAACCTGTGAATCGTTGTGTAAAGAAATTGATGGTTTATCAGTGAGCAGCAACTTATCAAGACATATCACCCCTTTTGAATAGTCTGCCTTGTCCTCGTAATACAAAAGCTGCTTAGTAATAGGATCTATTGCCATAAACAGCTCATCAGTACCGAGTCGAGATTGACGAGTAATTGGAGAAGGCTTTGACCGTCTTATAACCATGGTCATTACAGCATTACTATCTTTCTTCTTTCTCTCCTTATGTTCTTTAAGCACCTGTGTAAGTGACATGTTGCTCACAGTATCTCCGCTAATAAGGACAAAATCTCCATTTATCTTCAAAAGCCACAGAAGATGATAAATTTGTTACACTATGATACAGCAAGTTCTAAATGCAAGCATAGGTGGAACTACATTCATTAAGAACAAATAATTAAAACTGAATGGACCGAAGGGACTCAAAATTCCAACTTCTAGTAAAGACAAAGAGATAAAAGATAGGAAATTGAGACATGAACATACCACATTGCGCTCATAAATTACACGCAAAGCATCACCAGCACTGATAGAATTGTGGGATTCTATCGCCGTGACCGAGAAGTTTGGATGAGAAAACCACTCAGAACTCTCCAAATAATCAATCACTTGCTTGGAATGAGCACAACAAAAGACAATAACCTCTTCAACACCAGCAGATTCAAGCCATCCTAAGGTGTAATTTATCATCGGGACATTTACTAATGGTAATAATACCTTCAACACCAAAACACTTACATAAGTACAAGAATTGGCATCAAAAGAACAACAAAATCTTTTTGCAACACATACGAATTCACAAGTTCACCTCCCTAAAATCCCCGTCATTGCCTATATATAAAGTCCAAAAGAGTTTCTTTTTGTTTTTTTTTTAAAAAAAAAAAAGGTAACACTAAATATTGAAACATCTCAATATGCAAGTAACACAAGCAGTCATCAAAAACATCCAAATTTTAACAATGTATTTCTATTTCATTTTTTATCTACATATTCTTGTATGCGCTTTCTTGTGCAAGAAAATAAATAAATTAACCTCCTATAGCAGCAAAGATTGAGGAACAAATACTTGAACAAGACAGCTTATATTTTTTTTATCACATATCAAAGAACTCTTTTTTTTTTTTTTGATAAGTAATCAATATCATTAAAAATCGTAAGGCACCACCCCCTATACACAGAAAGTATACAAACGAAGCCACCTAAATAAAAGGGGCAAAAAGAAAAAGAAAGTCATGACAGTTAAACAAAGAACTCTCCCATTCAAGCATCAAATAACAAAAGAAAAAATATTAAAAATCCAAAAGCCCACAACCCCTTTCTTCTTCGATACTTATAAGCAACCAACAAAGAAGCCAAATTTATCAAATGAATACACCCACTTCATCTTAAAACAATTTTCAAACGAATTTTCTCTCTTCGTAATCACGTTAAGTTAGCCTATAAGGAAAATTTATGAAGAATAAAAATATCCCAAGCAATGAACATGGATAGCATATTTCAACAACCTACATAGATTCATATGTACCTATATATATACACATGCGTGCGTTCATACATTCATTCATATAAAACATAGATACCTACATCAACATGTATGTAGGTACATAGATACAGACAATCGAGAAAGAGAAAGAGAGAGAGTACTTTAGGGCGTTCGAGGGTAATGGGACGGAACTTGGTGGCAAAGCTATCAGCCAAGAGGATGGCCTGCAAGGGTACACGTGTCAGTTCCTCAGGGTCCTCTGAAATCCTAGTTGCGCCCTTTCTCTGGACACCCATTCCTGCTCCTCCTTCTTCACCCTCCTGAAGAAACTCTGGAAATCTGTTAGGAACCCTCTAATTATCTTATTGTTATTAAATAGTTAGTACTTTCCTTACTAGGTTAGGATTCCTCTTCCTACAAGGATTGGGGTTATTGATTCCTCTTCCTACTAAGATTAGGTTTATTTTCTACTCCATAAAAGCAATGCAAGTGCCTTTAGGCTTTTCATCCAATAACAATTCCAATTGCTATAAGCAATCTGTGGAGGCTGGACCCCCTCAAAGTGGTCGTATCTTTCTTTGTTTTGTTTAGGATTTTCTCTGATTTTGGGCGATTAAGAACTAAGGTTCTTATCATCTGATACCAGAGCAGTCCCTTCTTGGGTGATTTCGTTGTGCAGTGCCGTGTGTGATGCTGATTGTGCGGCAGTGGGTTATTGCTCAGCCGTTACCTGTAGTACTGTGCGTGGTGGTTGGCGTTTTCACAGTGCTTGAGCGGGACGGTGCGGCAGTGCTGCTCCGGTGGGTGTTGGCGACGAGCTGAATGGTGCGGCAGTGGGTTATTGCTCAGCCGTTACCTGCAGCTCCGTGCGTGATGGTCGGCGTTGTCCCGGAGGCTGAGCGGCGTGTTCTCTTCCGGTAGCGCCGGAGGTCGATGCAGCGGTGAGCGATCGGGAGAGGCAGCGTGTTGTGGTGCTGCGGTTAGGCTGCCTGGGCTGTGCGATTTGTGTTTTATTTGGGAAGAAGGGTGCTGTTGGTTGCACCATTAGTGGGGAGTTCCTTTCCAGTTCACGGATAGGTCTATTCCTGTACAGGTATTCTCTATTCCGGTTTTGGTGTAGAATTCACAGTTGATTGGTAACAAATTTAAGAGAGCCTTTATTCCAGTTTACTGTATTCCGAGTTTATCCTATTCACCTTTGGGTATAAAAAATTAATAAAAAATAAAATAAAATAAAGATTTTTATGCCATTTACTTGTAATAAGAAAAAAGAGCTTGGTATTACTGACTTTTAAGTCAATACGCCATGGTCTCTAGTAGCAATGTTTTATTGGATGAGAATTCCTTTGGGTTGATAATTTTTTCGAAGATTATTAAACAATTAAAGAAATTAATAGAAAATTCAGTTGAGAGAACAACCGAACGAGCTCTAAACAATTGAGGGATGAACTTTAAGTCAAACAAAAATTGAGAGTCACCGAAAATTCATTGATAAAAGGGGAAGATGCTAGGTCAAACAAAGATTAAGAATTACCAAAAACTCGATTACGAAGAGAATAAGAATATGGAGCTTCACATATGAAACTAAAGTTCTCAAGTTAGGATGATGGATATCCATCAAGATGGGTATCTAAAGTGAAACAATTCTTCAAATATCACCACACACCTACTGATTCAAAGGTGAAGACAACATCATATTAGTCTTTGATGGGAATGCCATATAGTGGTTTGATTGGTTGTGGCTTGTTGCGGAAAATCAACATGTGATGAATTTCTAGAAGCAATCCTTCTTTAATTTGGTCCTTCGAGAGATCTGGCAAAGATTCAACATACATCTATTATGAGTGAATACCAAAGCCATTTTGAGCGTCTCTACAACCAAACTCAAAGGTAGTCAGAAAAGCAGTTGGTGTGGACTTTCATTGAAGGACTTTAAGCAGAAATTCGACGAAAAGTCAAAGCCCAACAATCAAGGACAATCACGGCTACATTATCAATTGCAATAGTACATGAGGAAAGGCTTTGGGAGAAAAACTGCAAAACAACTAAAGTAGCGAACAAGAATGCTAGTGGAAGTGCTAGAGCTCCAAATTCTACTAGAAAACCTTTCGTTGTCCCGTTCACACAAGGAGAGCTCAAGCAACAATCGGCTGAGGGGCTTTGTTGGCATCGTGACGAGAAGTAGCACATAGGACATCAATGCAAGCAAGGAAAATTGTTAATGGTTGAACTTTTAGTGCAATATCAAAAATTGTGAGCTGATCTTTTTTCAGTTACCACTTGGAATTGGGAGATGTACTTCATAATCACCGATTTTTCTTTTTTGATAATTATGAAGTAGTATTGGGAATTGAGTAGATGTACTTTAGAATTTCTCAAAATTGATTATAAAGTTTACATTGAATGGGCAAAGAATGACTTTCCAAAGCAATAGTCACCGAATGGAGCGGATTCTTAAAGAAGAACATCAAATATATTTATTGCAATTGAAGCATGAGCAAGCGGAGGTGAGAGACAACAAGAAGACTGAGATAGAATCACTTTTGGAGGAGTTTAGAGATATATTTTCAGAATCCAAGACGTTACCTCCAAAGAAAGACCATGATTGTAATACTCCGATCCTATATTGGAAAGATAAGTAGCTCACATAGAGTATGTGATTTATAAAGATAATCATAAGTACTAAGTATCACATTGCTCAGTTACTTTGTGAAATTGAACTTTATAATAAATTATATGAAAACTTCAAATTGACTAATCATTTTGAAGTGATAGCGCATATGTAGCTAGCATTTTTTCATAAGTCATTACAAATCGTATTAGAGCCACCTAATAACGCCAAGTCATGTAGTACTAAAGCACTACAAGACGTGGCATTGACGAGGATGTTAAGTGCTGCATCAAAAAGATTGAAAAATCAAGTGCAAACTATCGCAGATAATAAATTCTCGATAAGACCAGAGTCAACTCATATGGAATGGTAAACATTCAAGTAAAATTCCAATTATCGTGCAGAAAAATAAAATAATTTTTTTCCCCCCGTTTTCCACTAAAAAGTGGAGTAATGGAGTAATTAAATTAACAAAACTAAATTACGTAAAATAGAGTTAAGGAAAAATTAATGAGAAAAACACTATGACTTTAAGGATTCACCTAGCATTTTATTACATATTCTTGAGACATATAATTATAATTCAACTAGATAAAAAATCAATTATCCTCATTGGAATATTTAACAATAAAACACTAATTAAAATTAACATCAAAATCGATTGAGCATGAGATTAATTGAAATTTTAATTTTAATGACATGTTAAGAGAGATTAAACATTCACTATAAATTCAAATCAAACAAAACAAGCATTTGGTATAAACAAAAATCATAATGAATCAAAATAAACCTGTCAACATGAAATTTTCCTCCAATTAAAATCATTCCTAACATTCAATCGTTGATCTACATTTAAGAACACATAATAAAAATTGCTAGGCTACACCTTTAGCCCTACCTAAAAAATTAGCCACTCATGACTATGGGCACAAAGCCCACAATCAAAGTGCTAAAAAAAAAACACAACAAATAAACTAAAAGATAAAAACTAAGGAAAGAAAAATATTGTTTCGGCAGAATGGAAGAGAGAACCTTGGGACCTGTTTAGCAACCAATTCTAACTCCAACTCCAATTCTAAAAAAAACATTCATACTTTTTATATCACATCAAACATTTTTTTATTACCATTCAAATAAAATATTCACTAAAAACAAAAAATTTCACTTTTTCATACAAAAAATTTATAACATTTCCTTCAACAATTACTTCAGCTACAGTAGAATCACTCAACATGAGAGTTGAGTCCTTTGCCAAACAGGGCCTTGGCTTCTACTTCCCAAAAAAAAAAAAAAAGGGTCTCCTCCCTCTAAGAATTTTCAGCAATGGAGAGAGAACCTTGGGACTTGTTTAGCAACCAACTCTAACTCCAACTTCAATTCTAAAAAAAAAATATTCTTACTTTTATATCACATCAAACATTTTTTATTGCTATTCAAATAAATACTCACTAAAAAATTAAAAAAAAATCACTTTTTCATATAAAAAATTTATAACATTTCCTCTCAACAATCACTTCAGCTACAGTGGAATCACTCAACATGAGAGTTGAGTCATTTGCCAAACGGGGCCTTGGCTTCTACTTCCCAAAAAAAAAAAAAAAAAAAGGGTCTCCTCCCTTCTAGAATTTTCAGATTGGCCAGCTCTTTAAAGAGTTGTTTTTTTTTTTTTTTTCTCTTGTTGGTCCCACGCCATTTGCATTTTATTTTTTCGTCCCAGCTCAGCTTGCTGGCTTTTTTCTGAGTTTGTCTTCTTTTCTCATTTCATCTTTTTCTGCCTTCTTTTTTCCTTCTCTGCTGGTTCTCTCTTTCAAAAAAACCGGGCCTTCATTGTAATTTGTCCTTTATTTGCAGCCGGCAGAGGAGAGTCAAACGAGACAAAGCACCAACTCTTTGCTTGTCCTTAAAAAAATCAAATCCCAGTTGCATGGCCACGAGAGCTGCACGAAAATTGGATGAATTGCAGCACCATTTTTTTTTCTTTTTTCTTTTTTCTTTTTTCTTTTCGCTTCTTGCAGCAGCTCGGTCTCTCTCTTTCACCAAAAAAAAGGATTGGGCAATTTTACTGCCAATCCTACAAAATATAATTTATTGCATTAGTAGATCATTTAAGCTCAAGACTAGTGATCGAACAATATTCCAAACTTATCATAAAATGTAAGAATTAGTATAAAATAAAATACAATAATGATTATTTTAATTAAACAAAAATTGTTAACATTTAAGTAATTATCATCATGAGTTTAAAATGTGGAGTTTGTAACATCTCATATTGGGTAGATAAGGAGTAGTTCACATAGAGTAGGTTGTTAATAAAGATAATCATGAGTAATAAGTTTCATATTACCTAGTTATTAGATAAAATTTGACTTTATAAAAAATTTTAAGAAAATTCTAATTGACTAATTAATTTGAGGTAATAACACAAATGTGACTAGTATTTTTTTTCTGAGTTGTTACAATGGTTGTCATAAACTTACAACAGCCTCACGTGTAGTGGCTGTTGTTAACTTTCGGCAACCTGCCATGAACTTCTAGCAATCCCACTATGGATGTCATCAACTTTTAATAGTGTTAATAATATACATAGTGAATGAAAATAATATGATTGTAGGGATATTTGGATTATTGTTCAATAGATGTGTGCGTATGTGAGTTGTGTTGTTGAGAGTTGTTGAAATATTGATTATTGAGTGTCGGTTGTGGTGATTGGGGTGAAATTTGAGAGAGTTTGTGAAGTGGTGAAAGTTTTAGGGTTAGGGTTTGAGGAATGTAAAGCTTTGGTTTAGTTATGACAGTATTAGTAATATGCATAGTAAATAAAATGATTGCAGCCATTATTTTATAATTATTGTTTTTATGCATTTTTTTTATTGATTACAATTATCATTATTGGGCTTTTTTTTATTATTATTCGATGTGGGAAAGGGAAAAAGTCAAAGATAACAAGAAAATAAAAAATAAAGGCGATTGAGTCATTTTAAAAACAGTTAAAAATGAATTAAATAAAGGAAAATGTTTGGTTTCTAACTCCATTCAACTTATGAGTTTTTTTTTTTTTTTTTGGAGAAAAATACAAAGTAAATTGAATGAAATTAAATAAAAAAAAATTGAAAACATAACACTCCTCTTAAATAAAAAAACTCATCAGATGAATTGATACCGCCAAAGAAAGAAATTAATGTGGGCAAATTCCATGAACGGAACAACCACTAAATGATAAAAAAGGACATGACAATTTTGAGACCTTTCAAAGCTTCAACCCTATCTAAATCTCTTTCTCTAGTGTGTAAGTGAGAGAGAGGTCGGTAGTCGATCATAAATTTGCACGTGTTGAACACTATCGTTGACTAGATATATTTTGGTATATTTTTTGTTTGATAAATGGTATATATAAAATATAATATATGGTAGGAAAACAGGTGGACGAAGATTAATGGCCATGATAATTAGATGTAACATGCAACCACATTAATGTTGATGTAATTACATGTTTTAAGAGCTTTTTTTGATGTTATTGATGTTTGGTAACAAAATTAAAAAAGTGCATTTTAGTTACAAAAATGACAATAAAAGGACATGTATTTTTTGGTTTTGTTTTTGTTATTCCATTTTATAGCAATTTTTTAATATAAAAATTGTTAATGTGAACTTTTTTC
>FXXK01000122.1:1089214-1135065 GCA_900184695.1 Betula pendula | reverse complement strand
GTAACAACCATTGATATGGGAAGGTGATGGGGACAGTCAGAAACTAGTCACCTGATTCAAGGGTGCAGAGCAAGCGGTGCGATGGGGTTGAACAGAGTCAAACAACAGCATTTGACAGCACATAAAATGAGTCCATTGAAAACCAACCTGTTTGTTAGAGTGCTTCATCGTTCTGTAGCTGGTTTGGGACGGTTAGGTGTTGATTTTGGTATTACTTTTTCTTGGTTCACAGATCGTGTTATGATTTTCGTCTCATCCTGGCTCTCAAAATTGTCTCTGTAAATTCTGTTTTTTTTAGTGTTCAGCAAGAAGGGAGCTGAATAGGAACTATTTTTACCATTGTTTTTTCTCTAACTGTCATTTTTTTCTTACCAAATCTTGAGATTGTAAATTGTTATGGGGATATGCAATTGCCAATTGACATAAGCCTCGAAATTGGTATATATATATATATTTTTTTGGGATGGTGGAGGACAGAGACTAGTAAAGAGTTCTTTCCATTCTCTTGGTCTTTGATGTGAATTGTATACGTACAAGGTTCTCTTATCTTGTTAGTGAGGACTAGGACTTATAAAAATGGGTGCAAAATAGGAAATTGGGTGAAAATCTTCTTTCTGTGTGTTAAAGAATAAAGGAACAAAATAAAAAGAAAAAACAAAAGACCATGCTAATAGTTTTGTTGTTATAAAATACTTCAGTTTTATTTTAGTTTGTGTTTATTATATTTTTGTGTATAATAAGAACATAGCATAAGAAGCGGAAAAAAAAAAAAAAAAAAAGTCGGCCATCCCAAAGATAACCTCCTGGCTCCGCCACTGAAGACAGTTCCTTGTAATATTTTATCTCCCTGAAATGGCCAACCATGGCATTGCTATACTTGTATTGGTAATTTGGTATCCTTTGATAGAATGCTAGATAAATCAATCGTGTAAAACCTCAAGACTTTCTTTATAAAATTGTAAATTATAGAATAGTATTGAAAGAGCCATAATGGGCCAGCAAGCATTAATGGGCAAAACTAAAACCTTTAACAAAAAAAAAAAGCCCACAGAAAACAATCCATAGCAAAAGCCCAAGAACACCATCCTCTATGTGGCCTAACAAAATGTTGGATCAAAATACAAAATAGAGAGGAGCCATCAGCGAAGCCTTCTTGCTTCTCTTTCGGACTCTAGCAGTGTAAGAATATCGCCTTCCCTCACGGGTCCTTTTACATTCCTCATAATAAAACGGTTCTGGTCATCAAGAAACTTGACCCGAACTTGAGTCACCTGACCTCGAGATCCGGTCCTCCCCATCACCTTCACCACCACTGCATGCTTCACTTGAGATTCCATCCTGCACAAGTAAAAGTACTAAATATAATCAGGAAAATTGATTTTTTCTTTTTTTTTTTGGTCTTTTATTTTACGCTCGAAAGACAAACACGTTATCAAACCCCTGAGCTGAGGTTTCCTTACAACAAGCAGATCTAGTAAATGTAAGAAAAACATATCCATGAAGAAGATTTACCTGAGCTGATCGACGGCGACGAGAGAAGACTGAAGAGAGGGTTTGCAATCGAACGGCCGCGCTCTATGGAACTGATAAGCGGAAACCTAGTCATGGGGGATTTATACGGAGTCGGGAAGTTGAATCGGAAAACAGATCGGGCCGTGGCCCGAACTGTTTTGGGTCCAGAAAGTACAAATTGGATTGGGCCCAAGTGCTATAGCTTAGCTTAGCTCAAACTTGCGCCTAATGTAGCCCAAGCTCTACACGACTCTTTTCTTTTCTTTTCTTTTTTTGTTTTTTTTTTTTATGTCAAGTTGGGCCTAGTTCGATAGTTTTTTTTTTTTTTTTTTGTAAATCAAATGAAAGATGAGCTGATTAATGTATAAATTATCTCTTCCACTCATTTTAGCAAATATTTCTTCAACATGGGACACGAAAATGTATAAGTGAAATAAAGAAAGAATCCAAATTGTAGATGATGGTCCTCAAAGTCTCTTAAACCTTTTAACGTGGAGAACTACCTCAAGTATATGTATACTTTGCTTTCAATATATATACATATATATCATCAAAATTATTTTTATTTTATTTATTTTATTCTTAATAAAAATTATTTATTTTTTTTAATATAATTGTCGTTTCATGTACCCTATACAATATATAAGGTGGGGGTAAATATATTTTCTTTTCTTTTTTCATAAAAAGATGTTAGAAAAGCTATCCAAATTTTTTTTTTTCATTTTCTAAATATTATTATTATTATTGGATCTATAAATTTATGTGAGTTCTATGTGCAGGACTTACAAATTCAATTGTGATAATGATATTTAGAGGGATGAAAAAGAAATTTAGATTACTTTTAGTTTTTTATAGCTGTTTTTTTTTTTCCAAAATGCAAAAAGAAAAATAAAAGAAGGAAAACGTTTTCTGACCAATAATATGCTGCCAAGTGCCAGGCGTGGGGGCTATCGATCATCCCTCGTACTTGACACAACCACAGCTCTACGACAAAACCCAACGGCCAAGTGGCCAACTAAGCCCAAAGGCAAAGAGCAATGCACCCACTATCCACAATCTTTGAATAACAATTTTTCTTATTTTCTCTCAAAATGATTTCTAATTTGTCTCATCTCCTTGAGGAATCATGAAGTGGAATCACAACCAACTCACTAATCAATCCTAATACATAAATAACAAAAGCCAGCCATAGCCGAAAACCTCCAATCCTTACCAAAGCGAACAACACCCAGGAACATGTCACTCTCCCACTCACTTTCCATGCCTGAATTTGGGTTTTCTTCTGTGCCTGCCAACCACAATTCCCAGTTTTTCAATCACCATAGTATCACAAAACTGGGCACCATAAGACCCACAAACCCAAAACACAAATTCAAGTTCTTTGTTAATCAAAAACCCACAGGTTTCTTCAACTCAGAGTTTAACAATTTTCAGTTTTTTGGTGAGTGTTATGCTATACAATCGAATAGTTGCAGACCCAGAAGTCAAAAACACAAAGTTTTATCTCTTAAGCATGCCAAAACTCTAGTTCTCAATGATTACCAGCCCTGTAGCATGGGTTCAAGGTTTTACAGTACCATACAGTTGGGCACTCTCAGACCCAGAAATTCAGAAAGCAAATTTCTCTCTGGTGGTGCCCTGACAACTCCAATTTCCAATAGTTTCAAGCATGGCAGTGGGAATTTAGGGTTTTGCGAGGTGAATTGGGTCAAAAAGAAATTTGTATTAAGGGCCAAATCGGTGTTGAGTGTAGATAAAGCGGTAGAGAGAGTCAGAGAGCAAAGTGGAGGAGAGCTGGGTAGGGAGAATTCTCATGATGCAATTGTTATTGGGTCCGGGATTGGTGGGTTGGTTGCGGCGACGCAGCTGGCGGTGAAGGGGGCTAGGGTCCTGGTTTTAGAGAAGTATGTGATACCTGGTGGGAGCTCTGGGTATTACCAGAAGGATGGGTACACGTTTGATGTTGGGTCCTCTGTGATGTTTGGTTTCAGCAATAAGGTCAGTTTTAGAATGGATTCCTTGTGTTCTTTCGTACATTGCACTTACTCGTTAGCTACTACTATTGGAACTTTGAGTTTATGATGAATTTGGTTCATATCATTACATTTACATGTGATTTTGAAAAACTATGATGGCGTGGGGTGATTTTTGGCGAAGTGGGAACTAGCGTAACTTGGACAAAGCCATTGCATTGTGATAGAAAAACTATCATAGTTGAAAGGAAATCTATTATTTGTCTATATGAAGAAATTATAATACATTACATGGCACAATCAAGAAGAATTAACGCCCTGTATCTTATTGATGTGAGTGCTTACCATTTCTTAAGTCATACTACTATTGATCACAATGTTTGGTGTTTGAGATGGCTTTCCCTTGACTTTATGAAGAGCTGCTGTGGCTTTCTTGTTTAGTATGTTCAATAGTAGGAACTTCATGGAAGTTTAAAATTTGGAAATCCATGAACAAGTTTGCTGGAATTTGAGGTTGAACATTAGTTCCATGGAGTTAGATCAATTCATGGTAATTTAGTTCAAGTTTAAGAACCATGTTATTGCCATAGATAATTTTATTCATGAGACTGTCACAGCTTGTAACTGTCAAGCATTGTTCTATATTGCTCTATGCCCTAGAGTTGGCAATCTATTGGAAAAACCTAAAGTAAATGAGAAGTGACATTACTAGATTAGTTTTAAGCAACTTGTTGGTGATGGAGATAAATTTCTCATACACTTCAGTATACGACGTGTGCATCTAGACTGATCCTATGTCTCTTATTCCTATTATATTGATAATGTAGTATTTGCAAAATGTGGGAGATATTATCTGCTTCTGTCAATAAACCATGATCATTGGATGCTTTTATGAGTTATGTAACTTATGTATGATTTATTGAACTTTCTTTTGGTTGGATTTTTTTTTTTGAAACGTTAGATTTACTGCATTTTGTCAATATATTAATAAATCAGTTAAAAAGATACCTTTCTCATATATATTGCACACACTTGCTTTATTTATTATTCCAAATGATTTGAGCTTCAACTTTTAATCTTCTTAATTGTGTACATGGGTTGCACCATCTTGGTGTTATCAGTTAAATTACATAATAAAATATACTTGATCTTCTTCGCTGCAGATGTTATTTTTTCCTTAAAAATTTTTTTGGCCTTTTACTGTAGGTTGTCTAGTTCTCTTAATAATTATCTACCTTTTTTTGGTTGGTAGTCTTACTCTTTATTTGTTCCTCAAATCTGGCAGGGCAACCTAAATCTGATAACCCAAGCATTGGCAGCAGTTGGATGTGAGATGCAGGTGATACCTGATCCAACTACTGTCCATTTTCATTTACCCAATAACCTTTCTATTCAAGTGCACAGAGAATACAGTGAATTCATTGCAGAACTTACTGATAAGTTTCCCCATGAAAAGGAAGGGATCCTCAAATTCTACAGTGAATGTTGGAAGGTCTATTTTAGTTTTTATTTATTATTTATTTTTTGGATTTGTGGAAGGTCTGTTTTAATTGAGATGACCACAACTTCGTCTGGCTCTTTTGCCTCAACTTATAATTTATCGCTCATATTAAGGAACTTGTGTACATATTGGGTAGATTTTCAATGCTTTGAACTCATTGGAATTGAAGTCACTTGAGGAGCCAATCTACCTTTTTGGACAGTTTTTCCAGAAGCCTCTCGAATGCTTGACACTTGGTAATCATTGTTTTCTTGATTTAGTTATGTAGCTGTGAATTGCAAAACAATGTCATAATTGTAGAAATTATTTGGGCTTTGGTTTATCTTACTAGTGCCAGTTGGGATATCTTTTGGGCAATAATTTTGATCAATTGCTAAGTGAGTAAGTGTCCCGTGCGTATGTATTAAGATCCTTATGTGGCAGTGGCGGGAAAAGTAATTGAGACAAGGAAAGCTGCATCTCTAGACCACTTTATACTTGCACTTATCTGCCAAAATTTATGAATATGCCAAAGACATTCTTCATTCAGTTTAATAGAAGTTCATCCACACTATATGAAGATGGGAATGTGATATTTAACTAAAGATCATTGCAGGACTACCATCATGTTTATTTTCTTGGTTGGTTATGAACTTGAGAACCTTAGGTTCCGTTTGGTTTGGGGAATAGACCACTGGAATGGAATGGCTATTCCTTTGGAATAGTCATTTTTATATTTAGTAGAAACCCACTCATAGGAATAGCTATTCTATGGGAATAATTATTTTTTTACGAAGAGGAATACCTATTCCTTTAAAAAATGAGAAGAATAGCTATTCCTGAAGGATTAGACAACCTTTCTTTTTTTTCTTTTTCTTTTTGAAAAATGTTCTATCAAACTTAAAAAATAAATAAAAATAAAAAATAAAAATTTGAAAGAAAAGTTGAAATGCAGTGGGTGCCTGGCCACCCACTGCAAAAGCCGGGAGTGGTCGCACCACTCCCGGAGTGCCTCGTGGTGGAGCCATCAGGGGTGGCCTGGCCACCTCTGATTCTCATTGGAGGTGGCCGTGACCACCCTCGAGGGACTCCGAGGGTGGCCAGCATCATCAGGGGTGTTGCGACCACCCCTGGTTTCTGCAGTGGACACCCACTACATTTCAACTTTACAATTTTTTTTTTTGTTTTTTATTATTATTATTAATTTGAGTTTAAAAACAATAAGAAATAAAGTAGGATTTTTTTAGTACTTTTGGTTCAATTCCTTTTTGAGCATGTGTGTTGTCACCAAATTCAAAAATAAGAATAACTATTCCATTCTACCATCTTCTATTTCTAGTAATAACTATTCATTTTCTTGATGGAATACTCATTCTACGTACCAAACGAGACCTTATTGTTGAGATCCTTGCACTTTTGGTCCCTACCATTTGTGTATGATCTTTGTTCGCAACACCTTGTTGGGGGACCTTCTTTGTGGACTATGGTACATATTTCCAGTATTTGCTTATTTTTACACTATTGACTGTGATTGCTTCCCAAATTTATAATTTCTGTTTAAGTGATCATGTAAAGTTTTTACATCTCTTAGTTATGGACTTAAATAGTGTTGTCCTCTGCAGCCTATTATTTGCCTCAAAATGCTGGAGACATAGCTCGAAAGTACATTAAGGATCCCCAGTTGTTGTCTTTCATAGATGCAGAGGTGGGTTGAAGTGACTTTTTGATCCTATTAGAATTTTTATTAAACAATTATTTAGTTATCTATTGAATAGCTCTGGCTCATCCCATTGATCTCATCTGAAAAAAATTTCCTTATTTTGTGTCTGCAGTGTTTTATAGTGAGCACAGTCAATGCTTTGCAGACCCCAATGATCAATGCAAGCATGGTTAGCTGTTAAATTAGCTTTACAGGCTATTTTCTGTTTTTGTTCTTATCTTGTTTCCGCATGTATTTTTTGTCCCAGGTTCTATGTGACAGGCATTTTGGTGGGATTAATTACCCTGTTGGTGGTGTCGGTGGAATTGCCAAGTCCTTAGCAAAAGGCCTGGTTGATCAGGGCAATGAAATATTTTACAAGGCAAATGTGACTAGCATTATAGTTGAGCAGGGCAAGGCTGTGAGTTTGACATTAGTCTCAAAATAAGTGATGCTTTAATATCCAGGCTTCATTCCATATGTCACAAGGATGTGTTTGTTGCTTATTTTATTTTATTCTGCATTTTGTAGGTAGGAGTTAGGCTGTCAGATGGAAGGGAGTACTTTGCCAAAACCATAATATCAAATGCTACTAGATGGGATACTTTTGGTTAGTTTTGGCAAGGAATTTTTGAATGTTCATTGAGAAATGCTACACACCCTCCCACACTTCCAATTACACTTCCTAACGTGGCAGTAAAAATCACCATTAAATTTTGGATGGATCACCATTGAATTTTGGATCTAATGGTCATTTTCACTGCCACGTCAAAGAATATGCACTTAGGAGTATGGGAATTAGAGTGTATGTAGCATTTCTCATGATCATTTGGATGATGATCCTTTGTTGCTATTTCATGTGCCAGTTTGCTTAGCTATCTTGCTGATAATTAAGTTGAACTTTGATTTTGTGTAGGAAAACTCTTAAAAGGAGAACGCCTTCCAAAAGAAGAGGAAAATTTTCAGAAACTTTATGTTAAGGCTCCATCTTTTCTTTCCATTCACATGGGGGTTAAAGCTGAGGTCCTGCCACCAGATACGGAGTGCCACCATTTTGTGCTTGAGGTATTTGGGTTATTTCAGTAGCTTCATTTGCTTGGAAATTTTGAGGGCCTATAAATAAGTATTTAAATTAATAATTTGTCTTCATTCAAAATTTCTTTTAGAATGACTGGACAAGATTAGAAGAGCCATATGGAAGTATATTTTTAAGCATTCCAACTGTCCTTGATTCATCATTGGCTCCAGATGGACGTCATATTCTTCACATTTTTACCACTTCTTCCATAGAGGACTGGGAGGTAAGTATAATACTGTCAAAATTAAATTGAAAGGTTATGTCTTATGTGGATCTTTGATTCCAACCCCGTCATCTTTCCCCAGCACCTGCTAATTTTTAGCTGGGGTTCAAAAAATATGTGACATTTCAAATAAAAAAAAAGCTGGTCTACTTTCTAGGGTCTTCCTCGAAAAGACTATGAGGCAAAGAAGGAGCTTGTAGCAGATCAAATCATAAGCAGATTAGAGAAGAAACTATTTCCAGGGTTGAGATCATCAATTGTTTTTATGGAGGTATGGGCCTTACTGTCATACCACTGAACAATATTGCAAAATTCGTTTAACAATTTGCAAAATGTGTCAATTTAAAACTGAACTTTAGTTGCAGAATGCTATATGATGAGATTATATATTTCTTTCCCCCCTTCCTCCTCACATTAGCTTTGGTCAGGCTACTTACTCTGTGCTGTAATGAGAACAAATTGAAGTTGATTCCTTCCAATCTTGCACCCCCAGTTTAATGCAGTTGGCTGCATAGGATTTCTGCAACTCCTAACTCTTCATAAATGATTTAAATTTGAACTTTCTGATCATGGCAGGTAGGAACCCCAAAGACACACAGGCGGTTCCTGGCTCGTGATAAGGGTACCTACGGACCAATGCCGCGCAGTACACCGAAGGGATTACTTGGAATGCCATTCAATACAACAGTAAGTTTAATTATAAGCTATGGTGGGTCAGTCAATAACTAGTTTTATAAGCATACTGAATTTTATTGGCTCATGCAATAATGGAAACTGCAGGCTATAGATGGTCTGTACTGTGTTGGTGATAGCTGCTTTCCAGGACAAGGTGTTATAGCTGTAGCCTTTTCAGGAGTAATGTGTGCACACCGAGTAGCTGCTGATATTGGTGAGCAAGAGGCCTCTTTCAAAATAGAATTAGCTTGTTAATGGCTAGAAATGATTTGGCTGATCCTCTTTCACAGTTTAACTACTTCTATTTAAGCTCATAGTTTTGACTTGGTATAAACTCACACTAGAAACGGAAGCTCAAATAAGATTGATTCCAGGATGAAGCTTTGTCAAATTTTTTAACAAGATTTTTGTCAACGAGCACTTTTCATTTGCCTAGATCTTTTCTTTGACAGGGCTTGAGAAGAAGTCTCCAATATTAGATGCTGCCCTCCTTCGACTACTTGGTTGGTTCAGGACATTGGCATGATATACCATATGGGGAAAATATGAGATTCCAATTACCACTTGGCTGCAAAATAATAGCTTGCTTGCCTAATGGCTGCGATCTATAGCAGGTTGAGGCATGAGCAAATTCCTATCCTTTTATTTTTTTCTCTGGAAAGGTCACCAATCATTGAAGCCAATTGAGGTATTTTGTGCAACAATGTTGGCTCACGGGATTGCCCTGTAATTCTTATTTGCTAAGCTGACACTATGCATACGAGAATTGTGGAGTTGTCTACATCATAATTATGTCTCTTTTGCTGATTGATTTGGTAGCAGATTGCTGATTCTTTTATGTATAGGTCTAAATGGTTACTCTTGTAATACACTGATGCAAAATTTATCAAATTTTGCCTTGCTGCATTTTCCCCTCAGTCTTATTTACTGGATTTTAAAATTCATTCCTAAAATCCAGTAGTAGATAGTAGATGCGATTACAAAAATCTACTTTTTACTCATAAGTTGTAGTCAATTAAAATTAACACAAAACTACTGTTTTTAATAGTAAGACCACCTGTTAACATGAGTTTGAGATTTTCCGAGGACATATTTGAGAATTCTGCATTAAGTGAAATTGACTTGCACGCCTGTGGAAACATGTAGCATTCTCTTAATGCTATCTATTTGAGATGATTTTTGCTCATCAATGAACCTTGCTAGCATTTCTTTTCACCTTGGCACTCAGGTCTTCGCAAGATAGCTCCTGGAGCAGCTCTCCAGATCTATGCTGCTTTGCAGATTGCAACTTATTAAGCGCCAGATTGGAGTTTCATCCTTCTCAAAGAAAGGTATGCCAGGAGACGGTAACCAAAAACCATGGCCACCAGGGCGCCAACCTCTGTCAAACCATTGTCTAGTCTCATCCCATTTATGCTGGGCGTAATGTGTTCATACTGCACCTTGAGAAGAAGCTTGTATGTGTGATAGTTGAAGGATAGATAGCGGATCCAAGAGATGAATATTGGAACTTTCTGCAAAATTGTAGAGAATGTATTGTTATTTCTGCCCTTAGATTCACCTAGCAGCTCTTGAGAGTAAATTTTTGTTAAGAATCTTGAACCGTAATATTTATGGTGAGGAGATCTTCCTTTTGTTTTGATATAATGCTGTATTAATCAAATTACATCTTGAAGGAAAATTTAGTTGTTCTGGCTTAGATACAATGAAGCATTTCCTTTAATTATATAGATGAAAGTAAATGCAGATTTTGACTTCCAAGTTTGCATGCTTGACTTCAGACCAATCAAAAAAGTAAAAATAAAAAAACATTCATGCTTACCTTCACAAAGAACCCACCAGCCAGCATGAAGGTCATCACAGTTACTGAAGCCAGAGTTGTTGCCCTCTTTAAGTCCATCAATGTAGCCCCAATTGCTAGTCCAAGTCCCTGTTTTGCAGCTAGTCATATTTAATTGCATACAGTATTGTATTTATGGTGTCATCTTAATCAGTAGCTACAGGAGGCATACCTGAGCTGCCACAATGCAGAGAAAGACTGTAAGCATGCTTAAGAAAAAGGGTTCAGCACTCCGTCTCAAGCCTGCCATAAAATAGACGACAAGATGGAATAGTACTGGTAATATCAGGTCAAGTGGAAGGTCGCTTGTAGTCCTAGCCACAAAATATGCACTTAGTCTATACATGTCGGCTGCCCGTTCTTTGCTCAGCATGGCTCTCTCTTGAGGAAATGTGAAGATTGCTGTGAAGACAGGAAAGAATCCCCAGAAGACACCAATGAAGAAAAGCAGCCCTGCCTGCAAGGAAGGCAGGTTATGTTCTATGTTTGATCGAATATTTCTGTATATATTACTTATATATATATAAAAAAAAAAATTAAATAAAAAAAAAAAAATCAGTTTATGCACAAGAACAGACTATACAGTTAATGCTTGCATGAGGATGGTTATACTGCAAAACGATTTAACCATTTAAAGTTCTTTTGACTAGGCTTCTTGAGATAGTACCATTGAGTAGCTTAATCTTGTTGCTTTAGAATCTCATTGTTCCCAATGAAATGGAAAGTTATGAACGGATCTTTACTTCAGCTTGCATAAATAGCTTCTTTAGAAAAGAAAAAGAATTAGAAATGCCTCTTTCCTTTTTGCTTGGTTTGTTTTCTTTTGCCCTTTTTATTACCCTCTGATATGTTTAACCGTCATCTTTTTCAACCATTCTTCATGGGCAATATGTAGTTTTATAATTAGACAAGAAAGTGAGAAATGAAGAAATCTTATGCATAAAGAGAAACAGCTCAGTTCTGAGAACAAAATGCGTCTATTGATGGCACTGAAGATGAATACTTAAGTAGATTGAATGCCTGATATGACACTGCAAAGGCAAAATGATGTTTGATAGAGTTGGTGAGAACATATATGGAGTATAAACAGATACCTTATCAGAAGCTATGGAATAGTAACAGAAAATGAAGGACTAGTGTAATAAAAAGCCAATTAGCCAATTTTTTGTGAAGACATACATGTCCAAGTTATTGCTCTTTCGGTACACATAAAAGCTGTTTAGCTATTTTGGTATAGTGACCATGATTGTGGTTTATTTGGTGGAAAGTAGAGGAGAGTTTTGAGTACCATAGAGGTCACTCAACTTGTATGCTTTAACAAGAAAATGGTTTACCTGTTCTTGCAGGTCTTTTTGGCTGTTACTATCAGACTGCCACCACAGTAATCCCAAGATAATTGCAGTGGAGAGAACTTGAGTGATTCTCAACAAGCTAAAATAGTCATGCCGTCGTTCTTTGATTCCTCTCCAGAACAATATGGAATATTGTTCCCACCAGCTTGCCCCCCATTGTCGCTTTGGAGAAGACACCTTCGATTTTACCTCTTCATCCAGGGGTATTGGAACCATAAGTTTCTTCTTTTCCTTTTCCGCAACCCGCGTCTCGTAGGCCTCCACCAGATACTGCTTTTAAATAAAATATTCATTAGGCAGAACCATAGATTTTGATGTCCCTGGAGGAATCACAGGTAGCACCTGCTCTTAGGACACAACACTCACAATTATGTGGAATTCGATCTTCAGATGAGGAACACTAATTCCACTTTTTTGCCACTTCAAGTTTTATGCAGGAGCAAATATATGGTCTGAGCGCCTAGGTTTATTGAGGGCATTTCCTACAGAGGGAAACTGTGTGCCACTGGAGGCAGCATTCACAGCCACCACTTTATGGATTTACTAGGAATTTTGTTCCTTTTTCTTTACTGTCACAATTGTTTTGTCGGACTGGTGGTGATTCTGGTCACTTGATCTATGAAGCAGCTATATGTTTTGAGCATGTCAAGGAGTGTCAGTGAAGGGTTTGAGCAATGCGAATATAACATACAATACATGGGAAAACATGCTTATTGTGTAAATGTCTGAATCTCTCCCTGGATACTTCTATAATTGTTGTTTTGGTGGATCAGTCTTTTTTATTCCTGAATCGTGTTGAATGCTGATAATTTAAACACATTTTAGTTTACAAGGAATAGAATTTTTCTCCTTTTAGTGTCTTTCTGATTTGGTAATTTTAAAACCAATAAAGACTTATTTTACCTCATGCACTACTATGGGAGATGGTTTCCCGTTCCTTGTTTCAGTCTCTGAATTCTCCATTTGAACTCTGTCCTCTAATTCTGATGGTACTGAGACATCGTTTAGGTTTCCATTTGCGAGGTCTAGCAAGAATTCTGCTGGGTTCATGGCAATCAGAGGAGAACATCCTATGGATGAGAAATAAACCATTGCTTCTGATGCTTTTCCGAAGTACAGCAAGCTCCCTTTGCCAAGAAGGATTAACTTGTCAAATTTGTGGAAGAGCCTGCTTGACGGCTGGTGAATCGTTGTTACCACTGTTTTTCCAGCCTGCCATAGATTTGGAACAAGGTATTAAATACAATGTCTTTACTTTTTTGGGATCACATTGCCCCATAAATTTCTGGTGATATTAGTTTCCACATGAAACATGCTTGGTTTTCCAAGGTACATTCTAAAACCTTTTCAATTTCAGCATGGATCTGGGCATCAAAGAGATTGACTCTTTGAAAATGTACAGGAAAGAAAATAATGGTTTCTTAAAATACCTCTGCAATGTCGTGTAACATCTGGACAGTCCTTAAAGCAGTAGTAGAATCCAAGCCTGAGGTTGGTTCATCAAGAAACAAAAGGGACGGGTTGATTATAATCTCATTTCCAATACTCACTCTCTTCCTCTCTCCACCTGACACTCCACGAACAAAGGAGCCACCAATCATAGTGTCTTGGCACCTGTGCACATATTTCTCTTACTGCATTAGCTTTCAAGAACAAGATCAACTAATGGTTGTTTGCTTCAGAACCCCTTATTTATATCAAAATTCTCTACGTTTACCAAGAGAATGAATGCTCCAATGCTTAATACTTGTACAAAAGAAACCCCAAGATTCAATGATGGTATTGGTGGGGAAAGAAGTAAGCTTACCTCTCCAAACCTAGCTCATGGATTACATCTACTGCTCGTTTTTCCTTTTGCTCTCTTGTCAATGTCTTTGGGAGTCGTAGGAGGGCAGCATAAGTCAGTGTTTCCTTCACTGTTAGGTGAGGAAATAGAACGTCGTCTTGAGTCACAAATCCTATCCTGCCACATGTTACACGTTATTATGATGCGTGTTTAAGCTTTAATTCCTACATCTCCTTTCCATTTTGGAGCGATTTTATGGTCAAAATTTTGTTTTTGTTGCATCTAATGTTGCACATGGTATCACATCATCAAATGGCTCTCCTATACTGATGCTTATTCTAGGGTTCCTTTAGATAAAACTTGAAAATTTATAGTAGCAAAAACCTTTTATAGGTTCTTAATGGAAAACCATTTTGATTACTAGAAGGTTAACCAAATCCCTTATGCTTAAGATTTTTTTTTTATCCGAAGTGTCCATTATTACTGCTCTTTCATTTGATCTGACTGTTTTGATGATCAATACCTTTATTTTAAGTTATTAATGTTGACAAATTCTTGTAACTGCAATATTAATGCATTAGCTGTGCTCTGCAGAAGATTTAGATTTTACTTTTTGAAAATATATAGCAAGAAATTATTGACTATTTTCTTCTGACAAAGCAAATTAAGATGGCCAGAGCTCATATTTAGCAATTGAACTAAGTTTAGATTCTGACCTGCTTTTTAGGAACTTGGAGTAAGGCTGGTCATTGTAAGTAATGGAACCACCAACAGTGGGCTGCCTCAACCTGCCACCAAGCAGATTCAGGAGTGTCGTCTTTCCACTTCCCGAAGGTCCCATCAATGCCAAAACCTCCCCAGGACTCACTGAACCAGTAATGCCATTTAGGATATCCTTCTCCTCACTTGTTCTTATTCCCTTGAGAATTACCTTGTATGTCACATCTGTGAACTGCAATTTCGAAAATTACAAGAGTAAATTGGTCACATATTGTTGGTTTTGCAGTTTATAAAATAATAAAATTTATAATCTCTGTATGACATATCATATATCTTTCCATTCCATATGAAGTAGCTAGAGTTATAAAACACCATTATATAGACACGATGCTTACAATTAGAATTGAATATCAGCATAGTGGAGAAATAAACTGCAACATAAGCGATAGTTTAATCACAAAATCTAAAAGAGAGAATTAGTAACAGTCATTTGATTTAATGGGTTATAAATGTTTAAAGTTTAAGGCTAAGTGAAGGGGAAAAGTCTTGTACATAAATATCACATAGGATGAAACTCTGTACAAGACTGAACCTGGGCATGCTATTGCTAGCCATGCATCATGCATGCATGTTTTATGGGTGGGCGTTGATGCTAAATCAATCTCCATCATGGCCTGCCCAAATACATAGCATAACATCAATCAATCCATGCATGCATATTTAACGAACAGATCGAGGTTTGAACACCGGTACTTGCTGTAGCAGATCAGTAAAGAATTAATTAAGAAGGGTAATTAAAGGAGAAGATGCAATAAGTGTTGTGTTGTTACCTTGAGATAAATTGGCAACGTTGGTTCTGCTTCAAACTTGAGCTTGCATGTGCCAGCTTCAAGATCCTCAGCTGCAATCACATTTGATGTTGCTAATTAATGTTAATGTCTGCAAATTCATTTCATGCTATGCAATCATCACGAGCTACATACATGGGTCATGTGCTATGAAAACAGCTGAATATGTCATCATTCGTGCACACCTTAACTGTAGTTGCAGATCCTACAGTACTGTAAAATTGTCTAAGAATACCTTTTGAAAGATGGAATGTGCAGCCACTTCGGAAAATGGTATATTCACTCTTTGTTGATGCCATCTTTGTTTGTATAGTCACATTACTAACTAATCCATATGGAAACTCTTAACCGCTTTTGTTCTTTTTCTTTATCTTTTTTTAACATTAAAAGAAAAATGCTAAAAACAATAATTTTATCTCATTTTGTTAATGTGGCACAGCCAATCAACCTTTAGACTAGCACTTACTAAAAAATAAAAAATAAAAATAAAATACTGATATGCAATGTCACATCAATAAAGTAAGATAAAAGTAAGGTGTATAATATTACTCATATTAAAAAAGGCTAAAAAAGTTATTATTGTACATCACATCCGTCCATATAGCGTAATAAAAAAAAATGTAAAAAACTTAATATTATTGTTGTTGTTATTATTATTATGTTCCGACCCCATTCACCTCAAAATGAATTAATTTTAGATTAAATTGTACATTTTTACCTCAAACTATTCGAGTATATATAATGTTTCACTAAATTTAAATTTGAATAATTGACCTCTTAATTAAATTATGACAGTCTTATACCATTTAAAATTTTAATTATATTTTAACATCTCTAAGATTATTACGTGATCATATAAATATATTATAAAATTTGAAAAAGTAAGGATCATATTTTTTTTTAAAAAAAAAAAAAAAAAGAAGAAAGAAGGAAAGTGTTAATGAAAATATCTCCGTGATTTTAGCTATGAATCAATATGAAAGAGACGGTTCTATCGCTATTCGCTACCACTGAAGAGCTGGAATATCTCCCAATGTAAGATTTAGGTAAAGCTATTAGTATTAGGCATCTAATTAAAACGTCTTGATGAAGGGAGCATCCGAGTAGGTTATTATTGGTCGTCAAATTCAAACATCTGGGGCCCGACCCGATCATCGTTATCAATCCGGTATTAAGATTAAAGCCACATAGCTTCATAGCTTCACCTATATTTTGGACCCACTTATGACTTTTTTTTTTGTTCGTTACCGCACTTGGTCCACCAATATGTGACTCATCATTGAGAGTGTGACGTAACGATCATAGATATTTTACATATACTAATACTATATAGGAGACTCGTAGAATTAAAATGACGTGTTAGTGTGAAAATTAGTATTTAATTATTAATAATAAAAATAAAAATTAAAGACAGATTTTTAGTGTTTTGTCATTTTAATTGTATAAGTTATTTCAGTTTACTAACGCTAAAAATATTTAAGTTAGAACTATCAGAGTTATTTTGGGCCTTCAAAAGGGTTAATAATTATTAGAGTTGACAATTTTTTACACGACCTGATTTTATATGAATTTAACATAAAATTAAAATATTAGTGTTGAAGAATCTGATCTTTTTAATTAAATTAGTCGAGTTAAAATTGACTTATATAGTTTTATACAAATATTTTGATACGACCCGAATTCGATACGTGACATAATAACATTTTATTTTTGACATGACTCGCAAATTCGACACAAACTCAATATAAAATTAGAGAGTTAAAGTTGAAGAATTTGATTCATTTAATTAAATAAATTATATTATAATTAACCTATATAGTCTTATATCTAAACTTTGACACAATCTAAATCAAACCCGTATCAGCCACGTAAATAATAACTGTCACCCTCATAACCGCTAAATGATGGTTAATTTTAGAGGATATATAAAACAAAAAAGAATGAGTGCGGCAGACAGTGGGTTCGTGTCATGGTAGGTAAATAACTAAAAGCTATAAACTAAACACCACACGATTCAGTTCAGTGTTCATTTAATATCAACCTACGAAAGTGCGACCTTTGACAGCACAAAAAAGCATCAAAATATGGATTTCGTTGATACAAACTTCGTAGAATTTACTTTTGAAAATTGGTTTGAAAGAGAAACATATTTAACAGCTTATATATATATATATATAATTAAGATAATATATAAATTATTTGAGATACTTAAAATTGTAATATACTATTATGCTTTTGAATTCGATATTTACGATGACCTATTCTATTCTATAAATCACTCATTCCGTGACTTGAACTTGTAACATAGAACTTAACTTTAACATCAAAAGATACAAACTCTTAATAGAATTCATCTTTAAAAGATGACTTGTAAAAAAAGAGTGTTCAAAAGTTTATACATACAGTTAAGATAGACTTAAGACTTAAGCCTAGAATAGATAAATAAAAAAAAAAACTTAAGCCTATGTATCAGAGGATGTCTATTGAAATTTAGGCAACTTAAGAAAATGATTATGAGATTCATTTGTTATAGACAATTAAAGATGTAAGACCGACTTATTTTGAATAAGTGAACCCGGCAATCCCTCTCTTAAATTGTCCAATTTTTTTTTTTTAAATATCAATCCTCAAATACATTTGAGACCATATATTCACATACGGTTAAATTGGAGCCTTGATAGGAGTAAGGATTTTTTCTTTTTTTTTTGGTTCTTTGAACTTTTTAACCCAAACTTCCCAGGTAATTGGGGAAGTGGGGGGCCATTCATCACAGGAATCACATTATCCAAGTCGCTATGAACCTTTATTAAAGTCATAAACCGGCAATTTCTAGTCATTAATTTTGGGGAGTGAAATAAAAGTTGGGAAACTCCCTTGGCCCTTGCCTCACCTTTTTCCCATCATCTCACATCAATCATTTGATCTACCCTGGTGACTCACCACCCTCCACCTCTCTTTCCCTTTTTCCAAATTTGTCTTTCAAAGAATAGAAAGACCAAAATACCCCCCAAGACCATTAATCAATCTGTCTGAAACTATCTTTCAAACACTCGTGTTTCTTATGTTTTCGACAAGTACTTGAATTATTAGTGTTAACATATGCATGATTGAAAACAAAAACGACAAAACATATGCACCCACGCACACACAAAGTGCTATGAATAGTATTTCCCCATTAATCAATCGTGGAATCCAAGTGGCCTTGCAAGCACCAAATATATATAGGTGCTGTAGCCCATGTTAAGTGACCTCAAGTGGCCACCAGATGTTTTCTGTTAGAAAAAATTCTTTTAATTTAGCATATAAAATTAACACATGCATTAAAAAAATATATGAAAACTAAATTTCATTCGGTAAAAACACATATTAATTTAATAAACTACGAATTTTCTTAACCTAATTTGTTGTAAAAGTACTTTGTCTCTTCGGTGGGAATAAAAAATGCACAAAGAGTACTTACGGATGTCATCGTCGCTAAATGGCTTGGAGTCAGCTATTTCATCAGGAGGCATGGTGAAGCCGGTGAAGGAGAATGAGAAGCCCAAGCTGGCACTAGAGGCTCGGCTTAGAGCTGCACCGTTGCTCAATTCATCTAAATCAAACTTCATTTGGGCACTCCTTGACTTCCTAATGTGTGCGTTTTTGCCGATGCTATTAGTGTGCCCTGGTGATGCCACCATCATGCGCTTGCTAGACTTTTTCGACGGGGTTCCACCGCTCTCCCCTGCCGTTCCCACAGCTTCACTTGACATCGACGACTTGAACGCTGCCGCCACTGTCTCCATCACCAATTGATCGGATTTTGCCCTTGACAACCCGGATGTATTCGTTTTCTCCATGTTGATGATCACCACTGGCAAAAACACCCACAAAACAACACAAGACTCATAATGCTGCCGTACCAAATTGGCAAAACAAGATAATGTAACATATATATGTGTGGTTCGAAAGTTGTCTTCCCTTTACCAAATTGGCAAAACAAGATAATGTAACATATATATGTGTGGTTCGAAAGTTGTCTTCCCTTTGCACTGACATGCCAAAACTCTTTGTTATATATTAGAAAATGAAGGTCACATAATTTACACTTAATTGTAGTCATATATACTTCACTATATATGTATAACCGGATTAACTTTTATAATGGGATAATTAATAGCTAGCTAAAATGGCATGGATGTGTTAATTAGTAACCACACCCGAATGAGGCTTAAGGTATATATATATCTCACTAAAGATTTATAAGAAAAAAATTGAAGAAGACCAAAGATATCATAGGAGGAGGGGTGGTTCTTTTTCTTTTTTTTTTCCTTAGAGGAGGAGGGGTGGTTCTTGAACAGAAACCAAAGATCTAAACAGTCAAAATGATGACTTTAAAGTACCGTGATTTGATTTTTGAAGAGTACTACAAGAAGAAGATATATATATATATATTCTAAGAAAAAAAAATATCTATATATATATATATATAGTTTGATTATCCATACCTTGTGTGAGTAAAAGGGAAGAGCTAGAGGCTAGAGGCTAGAGGCTAGAGTGGAAGAAGACCTCAAGAAGAAAGCTGTTTTAATTTGCAGGTATGATATTTTCCAACTACAGCACCCTCATGGTGCGGCTACTGTTTATAAAGAGCAATTAAGAGGAAAACGCAAAGTTACCAAAATGCCCTCCTACTTTTCAACAAATTAATTAAAGATGTGCATGTACTGATGTAGTGTACAGTCTACTCCCATAATTGTGATTACGAGTTGACGGACGACATAAAGACATGAGGATGCATCATGATCGATGATGATGAGATCTATCTTGCGTTTCAAATTCACTGATCAGTCCAAGCCATACTTGCCGTACACGTGTTAGGACATTTTTGGTTCCTATTTTGCATGGAATTTCTTAGTTTTGGTAGTTCACGTATTTTCATGGAATCATGGGGTCGACTTTGGTCGAGCAACGAGTCAATTAGCCGACTTTTAACATTATTAGAGTGGTTGATGTGCCTCGATCCTAATCAAGTAGCGCAGTGCGAGACAAGAAATGTGGAATTTCTTTGCTATCTCGGAGGGCCTGCATGCCGGAAACATGAGGCCATGGTTTCATCTTAGATTACCCATTCGACAGGGAACCACAATTTTTGTAGTTTTCTTTAAACTCATGTGCGTGTTTTTTTCTTTCGTATTGGATTTTTGTGCGATGTCTAAGCATAAATATTGGCTATTTCTGCCATTACGTACGTGCAGAGGATAATGAAGAAAAAAAATGATGTATAATATTTATTCGCTTATCGTCATCCTGATATAATTATTGTCGTCATCATTATTTGAATAATGAATTTATTATTTATACGTAATATTCTATCAAATTTTTACAGGAAAATACTCGTATGAATTTACAATGGCATGGATTTTTCAATGTTTTATTGAAAAATACTCGTCTTAATTAATAATGTTGCTAGCTAGTAAAAAATTCCATAAAATGGCATGGATTTGTCAATGTTTTAGTGATCTTGCAAGTGAAAATTTTATTCATCCAACAAAAAAAAAAAAAAACAGGGTTTTAAATCTCACGTACGATAAAACTGTATAATAATTTGGTTAAAGAGAAAAGGGTATAATTGTAATGTAGTGTGGGAGTCTTTTGTTCAGTGACGTTGACGGGGCACTGAAGAAATGACTCAAACGAGAATGGACAAAATGGCCTCAAAAGGACAATTTTGGTGGATCCTGATGAGAAGGAGCTCTCTTTGTCTGTCAGATGGATGGTGGTCGGTCACACTCGGTCCACGAAGACTTGTCGTGTGGCATTTTAATAATTTTATCTTGAACAGTACTTTAAAATGTACTGTCTTATCATTCACTACAATTCAAAAATTATTTTGTCACCTAATTTAAAATATACATTTGATAAGTCTATTATAAGTTATTATATATAAAAAAAAAAAATCTAAAAGGTTGTAATTCACATAATTCTATCATCAATCATGATATTAATCCCAAGTATTTATTATTCATGTATGATCAGAATTATATATCCTCTTTATCACAAAATTTGACATTTATAATTATTAGCTTAAGTATTTATTCGGATATTAGAATTTACCTTGCTAATGCCAAAAAAAAAAAACATTCTTGTATAGCATGTTTCGTTTTCCTAGGCTGCTAGTTGGTAATCGTTACATTAATGTGCAGGGACTTTTATTATATTATTGATAATTATTTATTAATATGTAAAGAAAATAATATTCTTCAATTCATTTAAATTTTATAGAATTAATTATATTAAATGCCGTCTTTAGCAAAATGAAGGTCCTTTTCATCCTTTTTTTAAAAATACTTTCCATTTCTTTCACAAATCAGAAAATCATTGTCACTTTCATAAAAAAATTTTGGACAAAATCTTGGTTCGTTTCTTATTCTTTTTTAGTACTTTTATTTGATTGATCACTGCCTTCGGCCCTTCAGCTTGATCATGTTTGTCTTCAGAGCAGTTGAAGGTTTGGCACATATTTAATAAGTTTTTAATTAACAATAATTTTGTGGATGCAACCTATTTATTAGTTCATATGCTATTAAATTTTTTGAAAATTTGTTTGGATAATTATCCATCTTTGAAGTTGTAATTATCTTATATGCTCTGTTCAGAAAAGAAAGTATGCTGAATTAATAATTTTTTATAATTTATCTCTTTATAAAACATGTTTTTTTTTATAAGTATTTAAAGATTTAATCATAAATTAATTGCTAAAAAAATATATTTTATATTTTATTTTAAAATTACACTCGTTCCCTAAATAAACATCATGATTTCATCCTTAATAATGTGCATTGCCGGGGGAAAAAATTATCATACTAATGTTTATAATCATATCTCTTAACAAATAGAAACGCACATACGATAGAGTAATTGTTCATCTTAATTGTACACAAAGTAATAGGGATATGAATTATTCTAGAGAAACAAATATGTTGGTTTTTTTGGCAAATTCAAAAAAATTAAGGATATGAATTATTCAAATCTTCAAATTACAAAAATATCTATCTCAAAATTGAAAGATTATTTTGATCATATTTAAAATTAGTATTCTCTAAACAAATCTTCTTTCTTTAAAAATAATAAAAAATAATAATAATATATAAAAGCTTTACATATAAATGTAATGCAAGCCGACGTAAGAAAACAACACTCTCTCTTTCTCTGTTTCACTAAAAAGTCTTGAGAGGGGCGGTGCCGCCCCCGGGAGGGCAAGCCACGTGACAAGGACGTGCTGGTGAGAGACTGACAGAGACGGGCAGTACTCTTTTGGTCCAGCCCCAATTTCTCTTATCAAAAAGCGACCAGCTTAGCCGTCATTCCCTCACCACGTGTACAGTCCAAAAATGGCTGTGGACAACTCACCACGCGTTGATTGGCTTTGATTGACCACCGCACATGACTCGACACGTGGGCGTACAATCCCATGCCCTGTCTCTCTCTTCTTCTTCCACGTGGATCCTTTTCATAACGTATGTGATGGACCAAAATCTTTTTCTCCTCTTTCGGCCTCTTTTGAGTTTTGACAAGGGAATTATCACGTTTAAAAGTTAAAATATAGGAAGCAGATCATGAAAATCGACATGCAAGAATTAGCTTGCAAGCTGTTAGATTAATAATTAAATCATTACATTTAATTTTTTTATGTCGGAACTCATTTATTTTTATTTTTGTTAATCTCTCCTTTTTATACGCTAACATCACACAAATAAAAAACTAATTTTATAGGTTCTTCGATCTATTTCTTTTTCAGAAATTGATAACTATCAAGCATTATTTTCACTTTCAAAACTCCTCCACTGAAGCTGATTAGGATTTGAGCAAGAGTCTCTAGCACTATGTCCTGAAAGTCAGAGGACTGAATAAGCGAATCAAGCTCTCTTTTTTCAAAATTATTGTTAAATTATTATTTATTTTAAAAATTAAAGTCGATAAGTTTAACATTATTTTAATAGATGAAGCCCAACACATAAAATATTTAATTAAAATAAAAAATGAATAACGAAAACTAATAGGTGATACTGAATACATAAAATATTTAATTGAATAAAAAAGAAATAATGAAATTTTTTTGAATTCGTGACCTCTACTTTACTACCATGATAAAATTACCGTTTATTTTAAAATATTGAGTTCAAACACTAATTACTATATCTCTCATTTTAATTAAATATTTCAAGTGTCAAATCTCACTTATCGAAAAAAAAGTTTAATTAAGTTCATATGTTAGAGAGCATTAAAATATATTTTAAATAAATAAACAAACTCATCCTCAATTTCCTATAAACTTGATATTTTGAAATAAATTGTAACCTCTTTAATTTGACGCAAGCATGTGTAACCTAGGAGAGAGAGAGAGAGAGAAGCTTAATTAATGAATGACTTGGTTGACTTGTCGTCATAGAAAAATAAAAAAAACACGTACTAGGCATTATCTGCATGCTGTCCGCAAGCTGTGATATGGTGCTATACGCTGAGGAAGCAATATTATTCAACGAAAAGGTGTACAACACTCTCATCCACCAGCCTGTATATATATATCCGTTTTCTTTCAATTTATTCACTGTCAGACAGTGAAAAAACCAGGGTGGTCCTAATTAATAATATTGCAGATGGATCTAGAGGATCGCAGAAATTGACAAGCTGGGAAAGCTGCTAATGGTGTTGGCTCACACCTTTTCCTTCTCTTACCAGATATTTTTTCTCGAAATAGAGGGCTTGAAAGTGAGGGATGAATTCAAAAGTTTGTGTGATGGGGATTTTGGAAAAAGTCGAAAAAAGGTTTACTTGTTATGAAAATGATGGTGTGTGGTAGGTCGAGTGTCATGTGCCTCTGGGTGATGGATGAGAAAAAGGCATTCCCAGTTAATTATTGCATGCAAAAGGCAAATATCAGATTTTATCCACACTTCATTTTTTGCATCTTTTTTTTTTTAAAGGATAAATGAATTTTTGGTCACTATGGTTTGCAGTTTTGACAAATAGTATTTCGAGTTTTAAAAAGTGACTAATCACTTCTTAGGATAAGCAAAAAAGAACAAATTAACCCATGCCATTAGAAAAGTTAATAGAATCCATTAATATACTAAATGAGGGTGGTTGAACCACCTCCATGGCCTTTGTGATTGTTCGGCCACTCTCTTTAAGTATATCTAGAAGTGACCGAACAACCTCATGGCTATTGGGAGTAGTTCGGCTACTCTCAATTTTATATATTTATTTATTATTATTATTATTTTTGCCATTTTGAAGTGGCCAAATCACTTCCAATTGCAAGCCACCTCTTCTAACCAGCCTGAATTGTGCTAATGTAGTACATTAATGGATTATGTCAATTTTTTAATGATATGGACTAATTTATTCATTTTGCTTACCTCATGGAGTGATTAATCACTATTTAAAACTTATGGAGTTATTTATCAAAACTTCAAACCACAAGGACTAAAAATGCATTTATCCCTTTATTTTATTTTATTTTAGAATTTTGTTGCTTTATCTAGAATACAGTCTGTTTTGGTCTTTGTCTCGTTAATTAGTTACCTTTCATTATGTGCTTAACCTTCATGAATAAGTAAATATATAGGTTATTTAGTAATTACTAAATAATTATAAGTATAACTAACTATAGGTTATTTAATATTTTTGTGTATTATGTATGTATGTATGTATGTATGTTTGTATGCATTATTATTATTATTAACATACTAATTATAGTTAGTTAATAAAATTAACATATTAACTAAGTTAATATATATATATGCTAAGTATGTTAAGTAAATATAGTTAACTATATGCTAAGTAGCTGCACTTGGTGTGTAAATCTCATATTGTTGGGGAACAACCAGCGGCAGAGCTAGGATCTTGTGCATGTAGGGGCGAACTAATAATTAATTAATAAAAACAATATTGTATTTTAATACAATTTAGTAAAAAACCAACATTAATACTTTCTTATTCCAAACATCCAAAGAATTATTGCATGGCCAATTAATTGTTTCTAATATTTAATTATTTATCAATGGCAAGAATTATTTTAGAATTATTTATCTTCATTGTGGCATCTAATACATTCTTTAATTAAGATTCTAGGCTAGAGTAAAGTATACGACTACATAAGAGTAACATGACAAAAGCATAAAACTAGTTACTCTCCTGCTCAAGCAAGTAGAAGATAAGATAGTCATGATTGGCTTGACCTAGGTTTCAAAAAAAGCTCTCTACCAAAAAAGAGAACAAATTCAAAATCTGGATAGCTAGGGGAGGAGGGATCTCTTCCCTCCTTCCTCCTCGCTCTCGTCTTCCTTTTTTCTTGCTCATTTTCCCCCTCCTTGTAACGTCTCGCCATCTCCATTGTGCCGGCCACACCATCCACCTCCATTGTCTTCCTCGGCTTTCCATCTTTTCATCGTTGGCCTCTGCACCTCTATGCGACATCTTTGTTGCCACGTGTGGTTCTCACACGTCAGTGAGTTGTTTTTCGCTCACCGGCGTGTGGATCTCACGTGTTGGGACTATAACTTCCTACTTTCTTCCGCTGCCTCCCCTACCGCCAGCGCTACTGTGTTTTGGGGTTTTTTTGTTGATTTTAATTTTCGTTGTTTGTATTTTTTTTGTTCTTTTTGTCTTGTCTTTTGGATGATTACGGTTTTTTAATCTCCTGACATTTAGGTCGAAGAAAAGTAGATTGATCTGAGAAACTATCTCTCTAATAAATTTTATGCGAAATTTAGCTACTCATATCTTAGATCTAATCTGCTCGGAGCAGATCTGTTCTTTAACCGGTATTGTATATGAGTGGGAGTAAGATGATGTTATAGATAGTTTTTCTATGACTGTGTAAGTTCATAGTATTTGTACTATGTTATCTTGGCTCTATGTTATTTATGGTAGTTAAAGCTATTGATTGTAAGAGCTTTTTGTTTATGATCTGTTATCAATGAATTATGGAAGATTCACACTAAAAAAAAAAACATTCTTTAATTTGCTTCCCCAAAGAAAGGTAAAATTATTTCAAAATTATTTCTCAAATTTACTAGAGTCTCTATCATATCAGTTGGTATCTTTACTTCACATTTAGAAAATATATTTTCCATTTTCTAGTATTTTCAATATTATGATGAGATCAATTGATATAACACTACTTTTTTATCAAGTCATTAGTCAAAGTAACAATTTTAGTAACATTTAAGAGTTAATCAAACTACACACTTAAAAAATCAAATCTTAATTTGCATTAGCCATAATTATGTATGTGGCCAAACCTTGTGTTTTAAATAACACTAAGCTAATTGTGTTAACCAATTTTATTGGTACTTTAGTATATGTATTTTGCTAACACGTTATCAGCTTCAAAGTGACTCTAAAAAGCCTATCAAAGGCTCTAAGAAGTTATTTTTGTTTTTCTTGTTTTTAGGTTCTTTAGGCATCTCATGTAAGTTTCAAAATTTAATGAATAAATACAAGTACATTGTAAGAAAATAAAAATATATATTGTATAGTTTGATGCCTAGTCACAGACTATTTGCAACTGCACCACACCGTAATTATTTATGAGTGTAAAAAGAATAAGTAAACTTCAAACTTCACAAGAGTAAATGTGACTTTGGCGTGTTAAACTAGCAACGTTTTTGACTGATGTGAAAGAAATGAGCTGTTTTTCTTTCTTTATGTCAGCAACAATCACACTCTATTTTTCTTTCTTTCTTTCTTTTATTCCCATTGTTTCTCATCATGATATCACGAGGCAAGCAAAGAAGAGGGGAAAGCGGGCAAAGGCAGGAGTCACAGGACACCTCAGACTCGGCAATGGCAAAGCAATTAGTTGGCTTATCCAGTCAAAGCAAAAATTATTGGCTTATCCGGTTAAACAAAAACTATCAAGAAGAAGAAGAAGAGGAGGCGGAGGAGGAGGAGGGCCTAGAGGAAGAATAATAGGAGTTGGTGCATAAGAAAAAACTAAAAAGCTACATGTAGAATTTTGTTTTCAAGATTTTTGTATGGGCGAGCACCCCTGCCTGCCCCCCTCTCCCTCTGCCACTAAACACATGCAATCAACTATAAGAAATTGTACAACACTTACCATATCCAAATTCCAATCAAAGTTTGCATTGTCTTTGTAATAAAATCTAACATGTTATCTTCTGTCATCGTATTTCTTCCTAGTAAGGCATGATATTTTGTTGTGACTATATTTTATACAATGCCCACATTTGTTTTAGTTGCTCCCTTTCTCATGGTATAAGGATTTTTTGGTTCTTCAACACTTCTTTGTCTTACATTTTTAGGTCTACCAAGTGTTGCCCTCTTCTTGGGTGGTTCAATCTTCGGTTGATTGCATCTAGTTCATTGTTCTAACTTGGCATTGGGTAGATGATGACTTTCTATTCTTTCTAGTAGTTGTAGCTAGTAGCTCATGAAGCATTTTAACATCGAATTCTTGGCCGTATCAACATACCCGGACTGGTTAGCAAACATTGTCCATGTGTCGCTTTTTTCCATGCAGTGAGAGAATCGGGCTCTATGAAAGAAAGGAGTTGACTTGGCCCAGACTTAAGATCTCTTCTGTATGGTGGGAGGTTAATTTGCCTTTAAATACTTATCATTGATATAATATTCTTTAAAAAAATCAGCAAGGTTACCACCATCGTATAAAATGGCTGATATGGCATGACCACATGGGATACCAATAACTTTTCATTTTCTACATCCACATGTTCTGGCCTCTATATTTACTGCAAAACGTTTTCCTTGGCCATCAACCGCAAAAATATCCTCACCAGCATATGTACAACAATAATAACTGGCATTATCCTCTGTTTTTTCCAATTTGGCCACAATTTGTTGCCCTAAATTGCTCTCCATTGCAATTATCAACTCAATTTTTCTTACATACATTCGCATTAACTTACTTATTCCTAATCCCTTTCAACTTGCTCAGTATTATCTTGTCATGGACCCTTTTTATCAAAGAGTTGAAACTTTCACAAGTGTTGTGGTGTAAGATATTAGATTTTGCATCAGTGTTGAACCATCCCCTACACCAAGTGTTGGGGTCAACATTTGAAAGATAAGCATGCGCATCCTCACTAATCTTGTTTATCTCATTCATTAATATATGGAACTCAGTCTTAGTGTAAGATGATGCAGCTTGCCAGAGTAGATTCTTAAGTAGCACCCATCGGTGACCTTCATTTTTGAAATTTACATACAAGTGCCTAACACATGTACGATGCTCAAACGTAGGACACACTTACTGCAAGCTAGGTATTAGGCCCTACACAATAGTTGAAAATATGAATACTTGTTAGGCTGATACAATTGATAAAGAAAAATAAATAAGTACTATAATACCTTCTGTTGATTTGAAATGAAACTCCAACCTTGTGGACCACTTGAGGCAAGATCTGCAACTAGTGTCTCGAGGAACCAGGTCTGGCTATCTTGCGTCTCTACCTCTACAACAACCATGACAATTTGGTACATATTATTGCTGACATCCTTTCTAACATATCCACTAATTACTCCGTGTACATTCCCTTCAAGAAACATGGATCTACACTTATGACAGGTCTACACCCTTCCTTAAATCCATTATTCATGGCTGCCAAAGACATAAAAAACCTTTGAAATTTCTAGGGCACCTCGGGCATTGGTCTTTCAACTATCAGAAGAATACAACTTCTCATATTAGTGCTTCTAACAATGGAACAATAGTCTCATAAACGATGGTACTGTTTACTCAATTTTTCATAAATCATATCTCGTGCCAATTTCCTTACCATGTACAAAGAACTCACATGAACATCAACATTCCACTTGGCTTTCACCTTTTTTGGTATGACCTCTATGAGCATGTTTGACTATTCTCTAAATGAATCCATGCACCAATCAGCAATTCAAGTTGAAATGATCATGTGATTTTTGTATCTCTTAGTGTAAGTGTGTTTTGGCCTCAATGATACTAGAATAAATGACAACTCAACCTTCATCTATCTCTCATAAACCCTATACTTGCACTTTTTGTCTTCGCATGCGACCACAATCTGTTTCCTTTCATTTTTCTTAAATTTCAAATCCTTTGCCTTCATAATATTTTCTTGCCTAACAGCTTTTATAAACTCAACAACATCATGAAATATGTTCCCTACAACCAACACTAGATTTTTCAATTCAATAGGATTAAACTGCACATTCTTGGTCACATCACATCAAATTAAGGTCATAACATTATGTTCATCACTAAGAAGGGGGGGACCTAAGCACATCACTTTTTGACTTATTTAAACTATCATCATAATCTTCCTCACCTCTAGCTTCATCATCATTTCCAACATTCTCATCCCCTTCCACTTTTGCATCTAATCCCAACACGTCATCATTTCCAACCTCTACATGTAATCTCACATCTTCATCATGATTGTCTAAACCATCAGGAATCCCTAAATCATGATTGTCTATAGAATTTACCTCATCCTGCTCATTGGATTCACGAGCATCAATGTTATCACTCAAAACCTTATCTCATAAATCATTATTTCTAATTACAATCTCTCTCTCATTTTCTGCATCTGCATCATCTTATTCTACATCAACTACATCATATGTAACTATATACAACTCAACAAGATCATGCCCTTCATTGTGTGATATCATTTCAATTACATCATGGTCAGATGACAAAAGTCTTAATCTTTGGTCTAAAGACATAGTCTTAATCTTTGGTCTAAAGACATATGTTATAACTTGTAAGAAATAAGGTCTCCAGGCTTATATCCATATTTATTACATATGTCATCTACCTCAAAAAATGATAGTTTATCTCTATCATATGGGTCCAACTAGTCATTAACATTGCCACTAACATAAATACACATATTTTGGCTATTAAAGGTGCCCCTATAATGCACCTTAAATATCAATGAATCTGGACTCATCATGTGTCCTGCCACATTGATAACCATCAATGAGCATTTACTCTATTAAAATTTAAAACTTACTTTACAATTTATATTTACATATTAACAATTTGGAGTGCCAAAACACAGGCCAACAAAACCAGAATATAGATTTATTCAATCAAAGTTAAACTAAAAGCTTGACTTTTTAATAGGCAATAACATAAAGATATAGCATCCAAATATTTAAATAAGACACATGCCTTTTTTTCACTTCTACACTAACCATTTAATGCACATAAAATGGGTCACCACTATTATAGTATAATATTCACGTAGATTGATCCCATACACAAGTACTGAAAATGGACCACATTGCAATTATATTGAACTTCACTTCAGACTAGCCACAAAACAATCAAAAACAACTTGACAAAATTGTTAGTACTCATCAATGAGAACTTATTTTACAACAGACACAAAACAAATTACTGAGATTTCAAGGAATGAGATTGTGGGTTCGTCAAGGAACGATGGCGTGAAGTTGAGAGTGAGTGTTTGAGTGGGAGAAACAAGTGAAACCAAGTCAACTATGGGGTATAAGGGTAGAACATCATTTAAAAAATCACGTGCAGCGCACGTGTTGACCTTTCCGTTAGGATTTAACAGAAAATCCTACCAGAGTTTAGTAATTGAAAGAACTTAGAAGTTCAATAGCCTAAATTAAGAGTTTTTGAACTTTAAGAGAGTTATTTCAACCGTGTGGAAGTTGAAAAGGGTTTTCTAAAGTTTCTCCTAAAATTTTTCAATAAAACAAAAATACTCTCTAGAAATTTGAAAAAGAGGAGGGGGGGGGAATAAGGTTTTGAGAAGATAGAGATAAACCGAAACTGTACGGAAGATGCAAATCTCTGTAGAGTCCTTGAACATATTTACCCCATCATGATTTTGATTGTTTGCAATTACATGCTTCTGGTTTGACTCCTTTAATAGATCTCGAACTTTTTTACTCCTACGTTTCTACATCTATATTCAACTTCTTATATATAAGATTTTCTTTCTTTAAAGCATATGATATCTGGTTTAGGAGTAGGTAGTTTACTTATATATATGCACTATCTATTTCTAAGACCAACTACTTTATTTTTTACTTTTTTCTTTCTTTTTTTAAAAACATATGAATTTTTTTATTTTTTATTAAGGGTATTTGTGTCATTTGGAGGACATTGCAAATTGGGTGTTCGCTTGAGGGTGTATGTGTGCTTTTCTCATATATATATTAAACATAATCATATATGTTATAATATGTTGTAATATTAATTATTCTTATAACCTATATATTATGTAGTATAATATTATATACGAATTATATGTTATAATTATAATTTATAAATATATGTGTATATATGTATAATATATAATTATACATTATATAACTATAACTACAAGTATGTGTAAAATAACATAATATAGTATATGTATATATGTATACAATATAATATTTATATATGTGTATGTGTGTGTTTGTAATATAATATAAGTAAAATTACATAGTATAATTATAAAGTATAAGTATAACATATACTATAAAAGTTACATAATATAGTGTATAACATATAGTCAACGATCAGGATTTAAGGTTAAAATTTCATAATTTGATCGAATGACCCATATTGCATCGCAATATTACCAAGACAATAAAGAAAAATGGCCAAAATTTAATTTTAAAAGTCAGAATATAATCGAACGACAAGGATTAAAAAATGATCGAACAGTTGGGAATAAAAAAAAAATTAATCCAATGGCCACAATTACACCTTGTTAAAAACGAGGGAGTTTTGAACCAACGATCACAGTTGGATCTCGTTAGAATCAAGGTGATCCAACAGCCACAATTAATTTTTAGGATTCGTAATATGATCTAACGGTTGATAATAAAATAAATTTTAATCCAGCGGCCATGATTGTATCTCCTTAAAATCAATGGAGCTTTGATCTAACAAATGCGATTGGAGGTCATTAAAATCGAGGTGATCCAACAACCACAATTAAATTTTGAGATTTGTATTATGATTGAACAATTTGGATTTTTTTTTTAAAAAAAGAATTTAATCCAATAGCCGCAATTGCATTTCGTTAAAACTGGGGGATCAACCACGATTTAATGTTGAAATTGGAAATGATTGAACGATTGGGAATAAAAAAACCTTTAATCCAACAGCCCCAATTGCATATCGTTAAAACCAATGAAGCTTTCATTCAATGACCATGATTTCATATTAGAATTCGAAATGATCAAACGGTTGGGAATAAAAAAAAAAAATTAATCCAACGGCCATGGTGTTTCTTTTAGAGAATCCCGCACCCTTTGTCCACCGTTCGTTCAAATCGCTTTATCTTAGTTGTCTATTCAAAATCACCACATTTAATTTAGTCTGTCATGCGTGTCCGCCTAATCAATCTCTTTGCACATCTGGTACATGTTCTATTTAACAAGTTTATGAGGGCGAACATGCCCCACTGACAAAAAAATATGGTAAATTGTTAAGAATGATTGCATATCCACCTATCACATAGATAATAATAAGTTGAATTGTTGAATGGTGTTGATAAAGATAATATAACTACTAATACGTAGACCTCTGCTTAGAGAGTTTCATATATGGTAGTGACTTATCATTTTGTGGACTTTGGTTGGTTTTTAAAAAAAACAAGTATTGAACTTTTGTAACATACTGCCTCCCCATAGTGGTGTCATTATTGATGATGATCTTCATAAGTGTTTTGCAAAATGGAGGATTGCAAACAAAGTCTTTACAACAATAGTTGGAAATGCCATAGCTAATGATGTTTCCATCATTAGAATTTTAAAAAAAGATTTTAGGTTGAAAAAGTCTTGCATGTTGGGGGTGGTCAGTTGTTCCATGCGAGTTGTTGTGCTCATGTAACTAACATATTGGTGTAAAAAGGACTTGGTGAGATTGGGGGCATTATTAATTGTTTTCAAGAGGGTATCAAATATTTGGTGGCATTTGAGAAGTGGTTGAGGCTATTTAGTGAGATTACAAATTAGTTGTAATTACATTTAAAAAAAAAATGGTTTTAGTTGTTCCCACACGATACAACACTTACTTGATGTTGGTGACTGCTATGGAGTTCAGAAAGGGGTTCCCTAGGTTCGAAGATAGGGATCAGTCTTTTCATTGGTTATCAACTATTGAAGATTGGGTGAAGGTAGAAATGTGTGTCAGGTTTTGGAAGTTTTTCAATAAGGTGACCAATATTGTATCTGAAAGTGATTATCTAACTTCTAATTTGGTTCTTCCCGAGGTGTGATGAATGAAATAAATATTGGCTAAGAAGTGTAAGGATGAGAATGAATACATCATAGCAATGATGTAATTTATTGATGGCCATAACCGCGATGTTGGATCCAATATACAAAATGGTGTTGGATTGAGTTTTGTTTTCCTCTAATTTATCCAGAGCTAGAAGCCTTTTACAAATATTGAATTTGTTCTCAAGGTTTTGCATGAGTTGTATGATGAGTATATGAAGGCTCATAATTCAGTCCTTTTGGAACAAAGTGTTCAGGAAAGTGCTTGTGAGGATTCTTCTAGTGATTCTTCTACCAATGCTGTGCTGTTGTACGAAATGTGTCTAGTGGTCGGCCAATGTTTCATTGTTTCATCAATAGTGCTGATTCTATTCAACCTCTTAAAACGATTTGGATGTATATCTGAAAGAATGTGTTTACATATTTGATGATGGTACAAATATAGATATGGTGTTTGAGGCTTTAGAATGGTGAAAAGTTAATAATCTCAAATACTACATCTTGTCTATGATGGCGCGGGACATACTAGTAGTTCGTATATCTACAATTGCTTTAGAGTCAACATTTAATGATGGTGGTAGAGTCATCAATCCATATCGGGCGTCCTTATCAATAGAACAACCAATGTTGTTATATGGGGCAAATTGGGTCAAAGCACTTCATGAACTTAAGAAAAAAACAATAATGGCAAGTGTTACTTTTATTTTATGAATGTGTTCGCAAATTTTTTAAAGAAGCCTTTTCTTTTCTTTTTTTTTCTAATCTCTTTTGTTGGTTTTTGTAGAATGAGGAACCAACATTGGTAGAAGTTGCCAAAAAAACATGTTATGTAATGTGAATATGTGATATTGTATTTTGAACCGATACCCCCATCATATTTTTGAGCTTTTGTTGTACAGTCTATCTAGACAATTAATTCAAGAGGTTTAGCTAATGTACTTTGTTCCCTAATATGAATTTTTAACAAATTTTGTGTCATTTCTTAAACCTCATTTCACATGTTTATCAAGGTTCAAGAACTTTGAGTAAATAATGCAATGGAGTAAAAATACCTAACAATTTTTTTAGTGCATGCAGGGTGCTACTGTGAAGTTCACAAAGCTTTCATTTGTATTTTTTTCATTTTTATTTTGTTTTGTATTTTATTCATTTATGTAAAGTTCTTTATTTTTATTTGTTTTGTAATGTATTTTTTTTATTTTTCATATTATTGTTATAATTGGTAGAATATTATCAATGAATAAAGTTATACTTTTCTGAATTTTTATGATTTAAATTTGTTTTTTTTTTTAACTCGAAAAATTAATAAATAAATAAACAAGCCGAGCTAGTTAAGTACTCGACTAGGTTTCTTAGCCGAGTTCGAGCTTGAGCTCAGCTTGGCTAGGGCCTTTAAATTTTTATTTTATTTTTTTATTTAAACAAGCCCGAGTCAAGACGAGCTGGTCGAATTTCATACTCAACTTAGATGGGTTCCATAGCCGAGTTCAAGCTCAAGCTCAAATATCTAGCCTACTAGTTTAACCGAGTTCGGTAGCCAAATACTTAGGTCGGCTCAAATTCGGCCTTAGTTGAGATTAGAATAGGTTGCCTAATGCCATCACGAAGACAGAAAATTGTGAGTAAAATCTGTCCGGCAATAGGTAGCCTAATCATTCTCTTTCTGGAACATGGTGACAGTTTCCTTCATATTGACGTTCATATTTACGATCATGGTCCTTGTCACTTAAGCTTAAATCTTTGATCAATTCTATCACATAAAACTCTCCTCTAATGGGAGATGAAGAGGAATTGAACGTGGATTAGTTTGAAATTTCCTTCCAAACACAAAATTTGTGTATCATCTGTGATTTTATATATATATATATATATATATATATGATTTAGAGAGAGAGAGAGAGAGAGAGAGAGAGAGAGAGAGATGTGATTCTTTTGTATACCCTTCATATTTACGTTCATGGTCCAATCCTTTTGCAAATCATCATTACGCTACTCTCCACAATGCCCTGAATTTATTTATTTAAAATAAAAAATAAAATAAAAAACTTAAAAACTAATTTTGAGGATTGTTTAACGAGGTTGACATAATATGAGGCATTAATTAATACAAACGATTAAGATTGTAGGGATTCCACGACAACGAAATTTTACTTGTTGATGCCCATGTCTAAAAGGCACAACACAAGCATGGTGTAAGACAACTCTATTTAGAGAATGGCTGGCATCCAACTTGGTTACAGGTTGACACATGGGGTACTTGTCTCTTTGCAATAACATACGAGTTCGACAATGAGGTTACATATGGTCTTCTAAGATAACTCTATTTATAAAAGAGACGTATTTTGTATCATTCTGCTATACATCTTTTGGTTATCTTTTTTTAAAAATTTACTATTGAATTTGTGAAACTTACATGTAAATTTCACATATTCAATAGTAAATTTACAAATCACTTATACGAAGAAAATAGACATGAGATGTGCATTGTGCAAAAAAAAAAACGCATATTCTCTTTAAAGAATAGCTGCCATCCAATTTGGTTTACATACTGTTCCAGCATGACACGGCTTCCAACAAGATACGAGTTCGACAAATCTGGACTCTTGGACTCGTGTTGGACACGGCAGCCCTTATTGAAGAGTACCTCTATTGAACACAACAAAACATAGTTAATGCAAGTCTGACATATTGCTGTTAGGAACTCGCAGCATTGTCATTTGGCGAGTAAATGAAATGAAAGGAAATGTCTGGGGCCCAAAAACTAGAGGAACTTAACATAAAAAATAACATGCAAGGATTGCTTGCTCTATTCTTTGTTGAGTAAAATAATACAAGGTTCTACTAATTAAAAAAAAAATCAAACTATTCCAATATAATATAATCAACGGAAAACTGAAAGGAAAATACAAGAAAACACTATAAATGAGCAAAAGACTCACCCTCTCTCTCCCACTCTGAAGCCTGAAGGCTGGTTGATCTTTACAACACTATGCGCTTCAAATTTTGTAAAGCTATGAAAGAGCAAAATATTAGCTAGAAAATATATATCAACTACCAATTCTTTTGTTGATTTGTCATTCCGGGATCAGGTATTAACTCTCAAATGTTTCGCAATGCTCATGTTATTTTGCAAGCCCTTCTTTCCAAAACCAGTGTCTTGCATCATAGCCACGAACTCACTGTAATCAATGCGCCCATCCTGTAAAAAATGCAAAGTGTAAATCACAGAGAAATATGATAAACTACTCCAATAGCACCATGCAATTCCATAGGTAAGTCACTTACATTATCCTGGTCAACTTCACGTATTATATCTTCTAGGTGAACGTCTTCTAAGCCAAACTGCTCACAGGCCTGCTGTAGTTCATCTGGAGTGATGTATCCACTCCCATCTTTGTCAAAGTATGAAAAGGCAGCATACAAATGATCCTCCCTCTGAACCTGGTTTAGATGGAGCATTGCTGCTATGAACTCGCCATAGTCTATGGTACCACTGTTGTCAATATCTGCCTGAATTTTTTAGAAGAAAAGGGAAGTTTCATCAAACAAAATAGAAGACATGATACTAAAGCTGCTAAGAACTTCAGTGACTCAAGGCGAATCAAAGAAGCATTCTATGTACGTATGATAAAGCTTGGTCTTAGTAATCCAAATACTCATTCAAGCCCGCGTAGGACATTTATGCTAATTTTGGCCATTGACAGCTAGAACACAATTTGAACAGAGTAAGGAACTGTGATGCTTTCCAACCCCAGCGACAACTGGTTTACCTACAGACACCTGGGGGGAGAGTCATGTTTCTACATGGGCACAGAAAACTCTCAATGTGCATATCAAAATAGTGCTTACTGCTTGCATTAGTCCACTAATCTCAGAATCCTTGAGAATAGCTCCCACTCTTTCCAAACCGTTTTTCAGTTCCTCAAGGGTGATTTGTCCACTGTTATCTGTGTCTATCATCTTGAACATTTCTTTCAGACCTGCAATTTCCTCTTCAGACAGACTTTCAGCAATGACCTACAAAATAAATAGAAATCATATCGTACCTTAAAAAGATATAAGTGGTGATGATGAAAAGTTCACCGGAACAAATGTTCAGATGCAATGAACAGCCATAAATATTTATAAAGTTGTTTCCTTTTTATTTATCAACCATTGACAAAGATATATATTTGCACTTTTGAACTGTGGAGAATTTCATGACTACCAAATGATGCCTTAATCATGAAGTACTATATGCTTGTATTTTGTGATACAGCATATTCAGAATGAAACAGCACTTCTTCAGGCATTTTAAATGAAACAGCATTCCAACATTCCTGTCTGACATGTACTATCCCTAAATTTTAGGGCTGAAGGATAAAAAGTGCTCACTCTGATGACTATTTTCTTGAGCTTGTTCATGGCAGAGAATTGCTTCAAGCGACTTAGAACAGCAGAATCAAGAGGCTTATCAGGAGCAGCACCATCGACCTGAACCCATGGGTGGCCTGCAGAGGAACAAAAGCACGTATTAAGAGAGTAGAAATACAGAAAACAAACAGGTGTAAGTGAGTCAAATAGTTTAAATAATTAACTGATGTTAAGACCAGCAGCTCTTTGACTTAGATTTTTTTCTTTCGTAATATTATTTATTGCTTGACAAATAAGTTAGTCATATATCCTCAGACGATATATTTAGAATATGTTAGGCTGGCCTTTTAATTAATACTTCTTTTCCCCTATAATTTGAAAATAGAAAATTTATGAGCCACCTTCCTACCATGAGCTATCCAAGCCAGAACAGATGTAATTTAGGAGGGCAAGGATTCTGTTACAGTATATGGGACTACTTATTAACTAGTGTAAGTTCTTGCATATGCTTCTTAACACCCAGGTGGTTCACTGCTTCAACCTTATTTTAGAAGATATTAGAGAGTAAAAGTGGAGGAAGACTAGAGCTTAAGGTTCAAATGGTGACGGTTTCATTCATCATGCCCCACTAAGTTCCACGAGGATGTGCTTGGCTAGTTGGAAAGATGTACTTGTCTAAGGGTGGTAAGGTCACCCTGCTTAAGAGTACACTTTCTAATTTACCTATGTATTTCCTATCCCTCTTTCCTCTATCTGTGGGTGTTGCTAACCTTATTGAGAAGCTTCAACATGATTTTTTATGGGGTGGGCTAGGCGAAGAGTTCAAATACCACCTAGTAAGTTGGTCTAAGGTTTATTTTCCGGTCTTGAAGGGAGGGTTGAGGGTCCAGAACTTGCTGTTGTTTAATCGTACTCTCTTAGGGAAATGGCTTTAGCGCTATGAGTTTGTGCATGAGAGACATGCTTAGTGGAGAGTTGTGATAGACTCTAAATTTGGTTTTTCATGGGGTGGGTGATGTTCTAATAAGCCTCCTGGGACGTATGGAATGGGATTATGGAAGAATATTATAAAGGGTTTCGAAAATTTCTCCAGCCATATTAGATTTGATGTGGGAGATAGCTCCAATTTTAGTTTTTGGCATGATCTCTATGGTGCGGGGAGTTGGCCTTTAAGGAAGTCTTTCCGGCTTTATATGACATCACTTGTGCAAAGGATACTTTTGTCGCGGATCACTTGAAGCTTTTGGGTGACTCCAATAAATGGAATGTAAGTTTTGTTAGAGCAGTTCAAGACTAGAAAATAGATGTATTTGCCTCATTCTTCAAGGTATTGTATTCAGCTAGAGTGAGATGGATAGGTACAGACAAGCTATGGTGGGTTCCCTCCAAATGAGGTTTGTTTGTTGTTAGATCCTACTACAGTGTCTTGGTTCGCAATATTGCTCTCTTTTCCCTTGGAAGAGTGTTTCGCGGACTAAGGTTCCTTTGAATATGGTCTTTTTCGCTTGGTTGGCAGCCCTAGGTAAGATCTTTACCATGGACAATCCAGGGAAATGGCATGTCATCGTGATTGATAGGTGTTGTATGTGTAAAATGAATGGGGAGTCCGCCAACCACCTTCTTCTCCATTGTGAGATTATCAAGGCCTTATGGGACGTTTTCTTCAGCCAATTTGAGTTGTCTTGAGTTATACCTAAACGAGTAGTCAACTTATATGCATGTTGGTGGACAACTAATAGCGCTCGGAGTGCTACTGTGTGAAAGATGGTGCCTTCATGCTTATTGTGATGTCTATGAAGGGAAAGGAAAGACATAAGTTTTGAGGACCATGAAAGGACTTTGGAGGAGATTACAGCTATATTTTCTATACTTTGTATTTTTGAACTGCTTTTGTTTCTCCTTTGGTGATTAGTTATCATGACTTACTTACCTTTTTTTCTCCTTCTAACTAGATATTTTCTCTTGTATATATCATATGTAGCTAGGTTGCCTTACACTTTTAATGAAAATTCAATTACTTATAAAGAATAATAAAAATAAGTTCCACAATGAGAAGTAGTACGATGGCTATCTTGTTTCACCATTTCTTCATTACAAATTAAAAGTACATCCTGAAAGCATTACAAAGACTTTTTGTTTCCAGAATATAGAATAGTAGGAATTGGGCAAATAAGGATCTTGAAAGAGAGGAATGGCTGCTGTATGTGCCATCTGCTGCTGTCTTGCAATGTCAAATTCAACGAGAAAACAAAAATCAACATTCGATCTTGAGAAGCAAAATACACTTACTTTCTAAAAAAAAAAAACCAATTTAATAGAGCAATTTTCTTCCCCCAGATAAAGACGGGAGGGTAAGCCACAGCCTCACGGTTTCAATCCCTTATTGGTGCGTGCGTGGTGTCCTCCTATAAAGAAATTATTAAAAAGATTTGGCCAGTTCCCCTATTTCCATCTATAAATTCAAATGGCCCCCAAAGAAAATGCCAATGACTAGTGCCCCAAAAGGCCAAAGGCCAAAATCTCATCATCCACTACTCAAGTGTGCAATTTGCCGTGGTATTTACCAATTGATTTATCAAAGACACTCCACCAGTTTGACATAGTCAATCGTCAAGCATCAAAATGAAGTATGATTTCTGAACATTAAACAAATTGAGCACAAAAAATGTGCTTTGTCATTTTCATTTTGCTAAGCAACTAACTGTGCAGGTATCAGTTGATACTTTAGATTTAGTTCACTTTCATGCCTTATCATTCCACTGCAGTCCTCATGCATCACAAGCACCCCCCATCAAAAGATTAAAAATAAATAAATAAATTTGTTATTTAGTTATTTAAATGAATCCTCTCTCCCTAATTTAATCAGGCTCCTTAAAGAAAGCATGTCAACGCCATATTTTCATGAGTCTTTACGCCATCAATTTAACCTCCATGCCTTATTACATTTATTATTTTAATGCCTTGTACGACAATACCCATCATAAAATCTCTTGTTGCTGCCATGGACACAAACAATTGAAACAATTTTTTTTTTTTTGGTGGGGGGGTATGGAATAATACCGATACAAATAATACAAATATCCCTTCCCTAAACAAGCACCAATTAAGCCAAATCCTTGTTATAACCCCATGTTGCCAACCCGAACTTCGTAACAACATGATGATGGCATGGGCACCCTTGGGCCACAACATCATAATTTTCTATTTTCAGCTGAAAGATACATTTGCTAAATTACTTAAGACAGATGCATGTTTACTGCTACTTTGCAACAAAAACAACAATATAATATATGCAAGGTACTCAAATTGCATATCCAAAATAATCCTATACAGCATAACTACATCGTTAATTTAATATGACGAGCTACTAAATAGGCATCTCTAACAAAGTAATAAACAGTTTGATAATTATGTCCAAGGATAACATAATAAAAAGATCAAGTCATTGAGACGTTTATACTCACGAAGAACTTCATGGGCTGTAAGCCGCTTTTTTGGATCTCTTACAAGCATTCTTCGAACCAGATCCTTTGCACTTTCTGATATACTAGGCCAAGGTTCTGATACAAAGTCAAGTTCGCCTTTTAGGACTTGCTCAAAAATTCCTTGCTCCGATTCTGATATATAACATAACATAGGGAACCAAGAAATTAGATGTAATTGTCCTATGCCTATTAAATGCACATCATGACGAGAAAGCTTTGAAACATGAGATTCTCACCATCCCAGAACGGAGGGACACCACTTAGTAAGATGTAAATTATCACCCCGGCACTCCAAACATCACATTCTGGACCATAATGCTTACGCAACACTTCTGGTGCCACATAATAAGGGCTTCCAACCACATCCGTGAAAGTTTCACCTGAGAGGATGAATTAAATTATCTAGATCAGACATAGAGGAGGACTAAATCTAAAGGAGTGAGGAGGAAAAGCAATGAATGTAAACTAAGTTCAAATTAAACAAAACCAATTGTGAGACTATAAGAGCTACAGACAAATATATCAATTTCAAACAGGAAAATTGACAATATAAGACATACTAACATGCAAATAGGAATTCAAAATATCATTTGGCATAGTCAACTAATTGAGAAATGGCGTATATTTCTATTTTATAGATCAATATCCATGCATTCTACCAGCTAAGCTAAGATGGCAGCATAAATAGAAACCTTATAAACAAGTCTACATGTCATACATTTTGAAAAAGCACCCCCCCCCAAAAAAAAAAAAACAAAATAAAAAAACAACCCCACTTTATGGGATCTACAGTAGGAATGCTTTCACATTCACAATTTGACCATCAAGGCATCATTTTAACTTACTTGCATGTCAGTAAGAATTCTACTAATTAAATGGTTTGCAGCATGTACTTAATTGTTTTTAACAATTGCATGCCAAAATGAGGATTTTAAGTTCCTTCCGCATGCACAGTATAATTATGCGAAGTCAGATCGACATAAAAACATGTTTTTAATAAATTACTTGACTTATGAAGACAATAGGCATATAGTCATGAAAGTCACCTTGACAGATGCAAATTTAAATAAGAGAATTTTACCAATAAAAACAAATGAAAACATAAACTTCACTATACATTCATACACCAGCTGTTTGTGCATCACAGTATAGATCTTTGCTTCCTATATGTATGACAGCTCTGAATTCTATAATAGTACGAGAAAGCTCTGAATTCTGAATTTTATACTATAATTACTAACACAAGCATAATATAACCAACCAAGAATGTACCTGGCCGAAAGAACACCGAAAGCCCAAAGTCTATTGTTTTAAGGGGCGACTCCTCTTCCTGGTCGACAAAGAGAAAATTCTCTGGCTTCAAGTCCCGATGCATAACACCCAAAGAATGGCACGCTTCCACAACACCAACTATAATCCTTGCAAGCTCAGCCGCTTTTCTTTCCGTATAATGCCCCCTCTGTATAATCCTATCAAAAAGCTCTCCACCCGCACAAAGATCCATGACAACATGAACCGCAACAGCATCCTCATAAGCACCCACGATTTGAATCACATTGGGATGACCCGCCAAGTGGTGCATTATCTGAATCTCCCTCCTAACATCTTCCACATCCTCTTGCGTGGTCAGTTTCCTCTTGGCGATAGATTTACAAGCAAACTCTTTGTTAGACCCTTTCTCTAAGCACAGAAACGTCGTCCCAAACTGCCCTTGTCCCAGCTTCCGCCCCAATGTATACTTCTCCTTCAAATTCTCTGTTTTCCTCCCTAACACCGATTCCATTTGAAGCCCCGCACTTGACACTCTCTTTATATGGGTGGGTTTCTTGGGTTTCCCAGCATTCTCAGCCTTATTCCCCTCCTCTTTCACCACCTCCGGCTTAATGGGCTTTTCGGGTTCTTTGGGTTCAACTTGCTCATTGGCAGCAATCTTCACCGGCTCAGGCGGTATGCTCTGAACTGGCATTGGAGGATCGGAAACTGTGGGAGCATTTGAACCTTCAGGGGAATCTGCACCGGTTTTGGTGCTCATTTCGGCACTGGGTGCGGGAAGCTGGCCCTCCGGTGGCCGGGATCGCCAAACCGCATCACTAACAGATTGGAAGAATCCAGTAGCACTGAGATTTGGACCTACACATGTGTTCCCCATCAAAATATGCTAATTGATCTTCCTCTTCTGAATCCCCAACATCCTAATTGATCAGATCAAATAACGCTAAAAGCATTCAAGAAGCTACCGCTGTGTGTATGATTGCTCGGATCAGAGACCTCGAACAAAACCCTAACCCTAACTCTTAACTCTACGCGTTTCTTTTCTTTCTCGCTCCTAAAGGCATGCACTATGGAAACCTAATTGCACCCACCCTAAGCTAATCCTCCTTAGGAATCAAACCCGTGGATTCTCGAAATTTTCAAGAATTTCTCTACAATTTCCACAAATAATTACAAGAATTGCTAAATGAAATGAGATGTCAGGGAAAAAAGTGTGGTAGATCTCGAATTTCAAAGAATAAGAGAAAATCTACAACAAAATAATGATAATTACAACAAAATGGTCAGGAAGAAAAATGCAAATAATGGAAAATAGTACAAAATAGATAGTAGAGTTTGAGATTATAAAATGGAAAGAAAAAAAAAAGGGTTATTGTAAATGAAAGGTGAAAATGTGGAAATGAGAGAGAAAGGAAATGAAGGAAATGGGCCTGCTTAGATTGAGAGCGGCGAGCAGAGTCGTCGTGAAGAAGAAGGTCTGACCAAACGATCAGAGGCTCCGGGATTTTCTTTGTTCAAAAATGGAGGAGACGCCATGTCCAGGTTGTTTAGCTAGGGAGAGAGACAGACGAGGGGACAGAGAGAGAGAAATTGACGCTAAAAAAAATCCACTGATTATAGCATAGGATAATTTTTTATTTTTTTTTATTTGTGAGTACATATGTTAATTATTGTGGCTTAGTATTGGGACACATTTTTGTGCTTGCATGTTCTTTTTTCTTTTTTTTGGAAAGAATGTTCTTTTTTCTAGTAAAAACATTTCTTTTTTTTTTTTTTTTTTTGTAATAGAGCATAGATAAAAAGGAAAGGTTACATGGGGGAGGGTCCTTTCCACTACAGATGGGAAAAGACGAAAGAGGGGAAATGGGAATGCAGCCAGAAAAGATTCTGGTCGCGGTCCAGTTTGCCACAGAATAGGCACAAAAGTTTGCACTTCGGTTTACATGACACGCTTCCCAGCTGGAAGTAGATGGAATAGAAGATATTATGGTGGAAATAATAGACGCTATATGCCAATCTTGGGTGATATCTAGCATTTGAAAAGCAAGAGTGACTGTCAAGGAATCTCCTTCCAAGATGAAATGGGATAGATTCATAAAAAGAGTCAACTTAGATGCCAGAAGTGCAGCTGTTGCTTCTCCAATAATGGGATCACAAGGTGGGCTAATAAGAGAGAGACCTTTGATGATGACCCCCTTAAAATCTCGATAGATAGCAGTTTGAGCCGACAGATGGTCCCGAATGGCAGTATCATAATTTATCTTGAAAAAAGTCGGCTGAGGGGGTTTCCATATGGCCTTGGGGATAGATAGCCTGATATGCCAAGCCGAGTGATGTTCCAATACTAATTTATTGATGACCCGGGATAGAGATAAAGGGTTAGGGAGAAAATCTTCATGGTAAACTTTGTTCCTGGTAAACCAAATCTGATCACATGCTACAGCAGCAAATATTTGAAATAAATGTGTATTTGCCAAGGGGATTCCTAGGCTAGAGTGGGGATTGAGAATCATTTGCAACCAATCAAACATGTTAGAAATATTAAAAGCTAGAGAATTTAGAGACCAAAAAGATTGGCGCCAAATAATTCTAGCAAAAGAGCATTGGAAGAACATGTGAAAACTGGAGTCTGTGGCAGAGGAGCAGAGAGGACAAGAGAGATCAGGGAAAAGAGAAGGAATATTTTGAGAATATACGGTTTTTGGGGGACAATATTCAAGCAATTTTCCAGAGGAAAAGTTTGAGATGATCAGATAGGTTTAATTTCCAAAGGGCTTTCAGGAAGAGGATGAAAGAGGAAAGAGAGGTGGAAGGTGAAAAGAGGAATGAGATGGTGAGCGGATTTGTTGAGAAAGAGCCCAGAGGAGGAAGGGTCCATAGAGGGTGCGGTGGAGGGATGGAAATGGGAATTTCAGGATTGCAGAGATTGTAGCGGGGAGAAAAGACGATGGAGAAGGCGAGAGTTCCAGGATCGGATAAAGGAAGGAGAAGGTCAGACAGAACTAGAGGATGAGAGTCAGGGGAGGAGGGTGAAGGAGAGATGGGGAAAGAGAGGAGGGTTGGGATCCACAAGTAGACCAAATGGGAAGGTAGAATGCAGATGGGGGAGTAAAAACAGGTACCAGCTTCAAGAATTGGTTTAGAAGCTCTGAATGATATTCCACATCCAAGAACCAGGACTAAGGTGTGAAGATAAAATATCTATTTGATATACTATACAACGTATTGGTTTAAACCCATAGACTATCGATGGGAGAAGACAGCTATCCACCAAAGCTTGATAGATGAGCGAAAGAG
>FXXK01000122.1:1074114-1086669 GCA_900184695.1 Betula pendula | reverse complement strand
GAGAGAAAATAATAAAGTCATCAGCAAATAACAGGCGATTAATGGGAGAGCATCCTCTAGCAATTTTGAACCCTTTAAGATTTGAAAATAATAAACGAGAGAGCACCTCTGAGCCAATGATGAAAAGGAAAGGGGAGAGAGGATCACCTTGGCAAAGACCTCTAGAAGGAGAAAAAGATCCAAAAGGGCTGCCATTTAGCAAAATGGAGAAAGAAGTAGTAGAGATACAAAGGCGAATCCAATTGATCCAATCAGGGTGAAAACCAAGCTTTGAGAGGATAGCTAGAAGAAAGACCATTCCATTTTATCAAAGGCTTTCTCCATGTCTATTTTAACAGCCATTAGACCTCCACGACCTCTTTTAGATTTGAGAGTATGGAGAAGTTCATGAGCAAGGATGGAATTATCCTAAATACTGCGACCAGGAACAAAAGCCGATTGATAGGGGAAATGAAGAGACTGAGAAGAGGTTTGAGTCGATTTGCAAGGATCTTGGAGATAATCTTGTAGATCAGATTGCATAAGCTGATGGGCCTAAAATGATCGACAGAGGAAGGTCCAAGCCTCTTAGGTATAAGAGTGATAAAGGTATAGTTATGAGCTTGGAGCAGATGGTTGTTCCTGAAAAAATCCCAAACAGCAGATAAAACATCAGTCTTAATGTAACTCCNAGTACTTCATATAAAAGAGAGAGGTAAACCCATCAGGGCCTGGAGCCTTGGAGGTGCCCAAGCTGGCAAGGGCCTGATAAATCTCATCTTCAGTTGGAATTAGGCATAGAGAGGCATTGTCCTCAGCTGAGATAACAGGATCCAATAATTGCAGTAACTCTTCATGTTGGGGAGGATTTGAAGAGGGAAATAAAGATGAGAAGTGAGTCTCAAAACAAGTGCCAATATCAGATCTGCTAGAGAGCCAACCACCAGAGGGGGATTTGAGAAAATCCACTGCATTGCGACGACGCCGAATGAGAGTGCTCGTATGAAAAAACCGAGTATTGAGGTCCTTACAAGTGAGCCAAGATTCCCGAGATTTGCTCTTCCAAAGGGATTCTTCCTGTAAAAGCAAATCGTTTAATCTGGTTTTGAGCGAAAGTTCGAAAGCCAGATTTGAGTCAGATGGGGGAGCCTGCTGAATTTAATCTAGGAGCTGATAGGTGGAGAGGATATTTGATTGAATTTTGCCAAAATAAAATTTATTCCAGGCAATAATGGCAAATTTGGTCCTTTTTAATTTGTTGGATAAACGGTAGAAGCCGGAGGCTCAAGAAAAAGAGACATGCCCACAAACTTAGAATCACACACACCCAACATGAAGCGATCTTACACCAAAACTCTTCAAAACGGAAAGGCAATGTAAAAAAGGAGTAAAAGACTGTGACTCAACAGGAGAATGCGGTTGTGGTCAGCAATTTCACGAGGCAGGGACGATGAGTGAGCGGGAGTACTGCGAGGGAAAGAAAGAGTGAACCAACTTAGAACCACGGCCCTATCCTAGTCTCCTCACTTAAGTGAGATTGGTCCGTTTGACGACTCGGTCAGACCCAAGGTAATGATACCTGAAAGCCCAGATCAATCATGCCCAAAAGTACAAAAAAAATTTCCAAAAAAAAATACGCTTAACAAAGCCTTTTGCCAAAAAGAGGAAACCTTAGGCAAAAAAAAATGGTTCCCCTAAAAAACCTCCAAAAATTTTTTTTAAATCCAGTCCCTGACATAATAATAGCATTTCAAATCAGCCCAAACCCTTTATTAGCCATGAAACATCCACCCAATTTTTTGGAAACCCAAAAGAAAATTTAAGAAAATTAAATTCCCCAGAAAATTACCCGAGGAGGGCAATTTTTCTGAATTAAAAGCGGCGGTCCAAATAAACAAAAAAGAAACCCATCCCAATTTTCTTTTTTTTTAGTAAATCAACAAGCCAAAGGAACTTCCCCGAAAAATTAAAAACACCCCAAAAAACAGGTAAAATAAATATGTCATAAATAATCAAAAGAAAAAAATACACGGTTTGCGCCAAAAATTATTAAACAAACCAAAAAAAGGCTTTTCCTCAAGCAAAAAACAAAAAAAAAAGACCTCCTCGTTAAAGAACTTTGAAAAGGGGGAGGGGCCCAGAGAAAATGCAAAAGAACAACACACGCAGAAAACCCGTAAAATATCCTTCTCTTTGTAACAGCAAAAAGGAAAAGGAAGAGTTCTTTAAGTTTCCGACCAAAAAAGATTTACAATTCCCGGATTATGGGTTGGCTAAAATTCCAAAAAAAAAGCCCGTTTTAAAAAACTTCCAAATGTGAGGGAAGGGTTGGCCTAAAGCCCTCTTAAAAACAAATTCCCAAAAAAAGGAAGAAAAATGTTGAAAACCTTCATTGGACAAAAAGCGAAAAAGGGGGCAAAAAAGGGCCCGACGCCCTGCCGCCCTTTCCAAACTTTTTTTTTTTGGAAAAAAAATTTAAAAAAACTTGTGTCAGGAGCCACCCTTTCCAGTGAAATGGAGGCCGTGGGACGAAGTAAGAGCGAAAAGAAACTTTTTTAGAGCCCAAACTTAAAGGCGAAGACAAAGCTGCCCAGTACCGTAGATGTATCCTCATTTGCCAGAGAGGAAATTGCCCGTTCTTTCTTTTTTGAAAATCCCCAACAACTTCCGGGGAAAACGTCTGGCCCAACTTTTTGTTAGGACTTTTCCCTCAACTGGGCCCAAAAGCCCTTCCCAAAGGTTGCTTCAGGAACGGTTTTTTTAGGGGGGATTCCACAAAAGTCACCCACAAAGGGGAAGGATCCCAAAAGGAAGCTTTCCCAATAAAGCGGCTTTTGACAAAAAAACTTGGAAGCCATCCTGGCCAAGCCATCTTGGGAAAAGGAGGAAACAATAAAATTTTTGCAAATGGTTTTTTTGGCAAGGCAGGGGGCCCTTTTTTGGAGGTTGGGCCCCTTTCCCTCAACAAAAGCAAACTTTTTTTTTTTTGTTTTTTCTTTTTTTTTTTTGGAGGGAAATAGGGTAAAATGGGTGGAAAAGAAGTAAATGGAAAGGGTGAACCAATTGGGGGGGGGGGGGGGGGGGGGGAAAGGAAGTTAGGGGGTGGCCCTGGATTAATTGGGGGAGGGGAAGGGGAAGAAAAAATCTTTTTCGAAGGAGTTCGATTTGATTGAGGGCTTTTTTTTTGAAGGGTTAAATGCCCCGGCCTTGGAGGAAAGCAGCCCAAGTGAAAAGTTTTGTTTGTGGAGAAGACAAAAATGACGGATTTATCCAAATCAAGCGGAAAGTCAAAAACGAAAGGATTTTTTTTTCCTAAAAAGGAGGGAAAAAGAATGTTTAAATTCGGTGGGCACATTTTTTTTTGGGAAAAGAGAAACAACCCATTTAAGTCCAGCAACTTTCAAAATCAGACTTTTCTTTTGGGGAAAGGAGGGGAAGGAAAAGAAGGGGGAAAACGGCAAAGAGGAAAATGGGGGAAGGAAAAAGGGAAATTGGGAAGGCTGGCAATACAAGTGGGAAAAGGAAGAAAAGGGGGGAAAAAAATCAGCAGGGCGAAGAAGAAAAGATTTTTTTTTGGAAAAAGTTGTGAAAAAAGCTTTTTGGAAACCCAAAGAGAGGGTTTTGGTGGGTGGGCCAGGGAAAAAAGGAAGGAGAAAAATGGGTGAAAAGGGCAAAAGTGGTAGTCTGGAGGGTTTTGAATGCAAAGGAAAAAGGAAAAAAAAAAAACACGAGAAAGGCCCCCTTGGGGGGATTGAAATTGGGCCTTTTGTTTTTTTTGGTTGGGAAAAGGAAAAAAAAAGTTGGGTTTTTTTTTTTTTTTTTCAGAGTCCCCCCCAGGAAAAAAAGGGTTTGGAAAATTTGAGGGGGAGTTTGGGGGTTTTTTTTTTTGGGTTTGTTGTTTTTTTTTGGGGTTCCGGGAAAAAAGGTTTTGGGCCCTCGTTGGGGCGAAAGAAGAAGGCGGGGAAAGGCCCAAGAGTTGAAGGGGGGCGGGGGGGGGGAAAATTTTTTGAAAGGAAAATGAGATTGAATGGGTTTAAACATGACGGGCGGAGTTTTTTTTTTTTAAGGGGAAGAGAAAAAAGCCTTTTTCCGGGGAAAAGAATTTTTGCATTTGAGAAAAAAAAAACAAGGAAAAGCAATTTCTTTTTTTTTTAAATGGAGGAAGGAACCTTTTTTTTTTTTTGTTTACTCTTGCATAAAGGGGAAAGAATTTTTGGTGCCCCAAGGGGGAAAATTTAAATTTGTGATCCCAAAACAAAGGGAAAAACAAAGCGTTTGGGGTCCCAAAGAATGAAAAAGATTTGGTTTGTTTGCTTTTTGGAACTCCACCGGAAAAGAAGGGTGAAGAAAAGCAAGAAGAAATTTTTTTTCCTTGCAAAAAAGAGAGCCGTTTTTTTTTTTTGAAAATGACGACCGCGACGGTGGGCGTTTGGCCTTTTGAAAAAAATGGTGGATGGGAAACGCTAACTGGGCTCTTCTTTTTTTGGTACCCCGAGCTCAAAAGTAAGAAAGCCAACGCCTTTTTTTTTGCCCATTCCCCCCTATAAACCAGCGTTTCCCTTTTGTTCCTTTCCAAAAAATATTAAAAAGGAACAAAATTTCCGAAAATATTTTTTTTTTTTTATCGCAACTTTAGAAAGAAATTTTTTTTTACATTTTTTTTTTTTTTAACCTTTTTCTCCGCACACCTTTTTTAATTTTTTCCAAAAATTTAAAAATTTCAATTTTTTTTTAAAATCTTGACGTTTTTTTTTTCTAAAGCCTTTTTCCAAATTAATTTAAAACGTCCATTTTTTTTTTTTTCCTTTGAAGATCTTCCACTTCATTTTCTTGAAATTCATAAGGCTAAAAATATGGGCTTTTTTAAATTATTCACGTGCTTTTTATTGGTCATTTAAACAGATTCTAATTAAAAAAACAAGCAAAATATTATTTCAGCTTTTAATTAATTCTTTTTAACCTAATGCCCTTCTTAAAAAAAATATTTCCTTTTGGATTTTTCAGCCTTTTTTTTCCCTTTTTACCTTTTTTTTTTTTTATTTTGTTTTTTTCAAAAATCCCTTTTCTCCCCCCGCTTTTCTTCTTTAAGACCCACGGGGAAAAAAACCAAAAAGGGCCCCCAACAAAAAAACCCAAGTCCCTTATATTTGTATTTTTCCTCAAAAGAGCGTTAAAACCAGGGCAGAAAACTTACAAGTAAAACTCTTTTGGGGGCAAACAGTTTAATTTTTTTTCAAAAAATTTTTTTTTTTTTTTTTTTTGTTTTTTTTTCTAAAAAAAAAAAAAATTTTTTTTTTTTAATAAAGTTTTTTTTTTTTTTTTTTTAAAAAAAAATGGAAAATAAAATTCTTTTTTTTGTTTTTTAAAAAGTTTTTTTGTTTTTTTTTCTTTCTTTTACCCCCCTAAAAAAGTTTTGTTTTTTGTTTTAAAGGTTTTTTTTTTTTTTTTTTGTGCCCCCCCCTTTTTTTTGCTTGAATTATTTATTTGGTCCCCCGCCCCTTAACCAAAAAGGTTCCTTGAATTTCAAACTTTGAAAAATTCCCAAGCAAATGAAAAAAAAAAAAAAAAAATTTTAACAGTAAAACCATCATGGTGAAAAGAGAAAAATTCCGTTTTCTTTTTTTAATTTAAAAAAAGCTATTTTTTTTTTAAAAAATATAAACCATTAAGTTTTCTCCCCAAAACGTTTTAACAAAAAAAACCAAATGGCGTCCAGGTTTTTTTTTTTATTAGAACAAGAAAAAAAAAAAAAAAAAAAATTTTTTCAAATCCCAATTTTCAAGAAAAAGTTTTTTTTTTTTTAATCCCAAAAAATTTAATAAATTACAAACGCAATTAAATAGTTGGGAACATCTCAAAAAAAGCCCCAAAAAGGAAAAATGCCCCCAAATTTTTTTTGAAATGCAAAAAAGACGAAGGAAAAAAAAAACAAAGAAAATAAATTTTTTTTTTTCATTTTAAATAAGTTAAAAACAAGAAAGAATCCACAAGAATTTCTTTTAAAAAAAAAATAAAAAAAAAATTGACAACAGTTGGGCACTGTGCAGTTGTGCAAACATTCCCATCTGTAAATCGGGTTATCCAGAAACTTTTTTTTTCAGTTTTTTTTGACAAGCAAAAAAAAATAAATAGCAATTACAAAAAAAAATGTTAATGAAACGGAAGACCAAATACAGGGGGGCGGAAACATTAAGGCTAAAGGGGTTCTGGGCGGGTTTCAACTTTTAAAGCCCCCCGCAAAAGTTTTCTTTTAAAAAATTTTCCCCCTAAAAAAAATTTTTAAAATTTTTCTTCAAAAATTAGATGTTAACCCCCCCCTCTTAAAAAAAACAAATTCTAACTCCCGTACCCCAAAAAAAGTTTCTTCCTTTTTTTTCGTTTTAAAAGTTTTTTGTCCTGTTCCCCACTTAAACCCGTAAAAATTTTTTTGGGTTTTCTTTTTTCACCAACACCCTAAATAAAAATTGCAGGTATAGCTCTTTTTTTGGTTAAAAAAGACAAAGCCTTAAAATACGGAAGATTTGTGTCAAAATTTTCTTTTTTTCACTTTGTAAAAACTTTCTTTCATCAATCCCCCAATCAAATTTTCCAAATAAAAAGTTTTCCTGATTTTTTTTTTTTTTGGATTTGAAAATTTCAAAAAAACTCAAAAATTCAAAATTTTTCTTTTTTAAATCGTGAAGTGTTGGTTAATAAATCAAAAAAAACCCACCTGTCATTATTTTTTTTAAAAAAAGTTCCTTTTTTTTTTGCAAAAAACATTCGTCAAGAATTTTATGGTTTGGGATTTTGGGGAGGGGGGGTTTTTTTTGAAAAAAAAGGAAATTTGCGATGGGGCGTTTCCCCTTCGTAAGTCCAAAAAACGCTTTTAAAAAAAAGTCTTTTTTTTCGTTTCCTCCCTTGGAAAAAATGTGGAGGCAAAATCAGGTAAAAAAATTAAAAACGGAAATGAATGGCCAAAAGGGCCCCTTTCGTAAAAGCCCTACAATTTGAAAAAACAAAAAAGTCCCTCTCGGTTTTTTTTTTGGGGCCCAAAACGAAAAACAAAGGTTCGGGAAATAACTTACAAAAAAAATAAAAATTAAATTTATTTTTTAAACTATTTTTTTTTTTAAAAAATTCAAAAAAAAAAAGGAAATTTTTTTTTTTCTATGCTGTTTTATCAAAAGAAGAAAAATACCTTATAGTAAAAAAAATATGTAATTTTCAAAGTTGATGTCCTGAAAAAAAATGTCAAAAAAACAAAAAAAAAACAAAAAAGAAAGACAAGAAATCTAAACATTTATGTTTCCAAACACCAAATAAACTTTGAAAGTGGAAAGCCGCCACCATTTTTGCATTAAACTTCTGAAGGAAAAGGGGGGGAAAGCGGAAAAAAAAAAAAATTGCAAAACCCTTTTGGGAAATATCAAAATCCAATGGTCCCTCCCCAAACTTTTCTTAAAACCCACTTTTTTTTTTTTTTTTCAGGCGCCAACAGGGTTATGTTTTTAAAACAAGGTTGGCTTTTTTTTCCCCTTGACGCCCGAAGACCCAAAAAACTTTTTCTTTTCAATGTCCCCTTCTCAACAATCCTCTTTTTGTTTATTTTGTCCTCCGGTTCCCTCCCTGGCCAAAAAAACGGAAATTTTGGCCGGGGGGAAAAGATTCAATCTTCTCTTCAAACAAATTTTTGTTTTTGTAAAAAAAAAGAAAAAAAAAAGTTAACAAAAAGAAAAGACAACCGAAAGGGAAAATTAAAAATTTCCGAGCCCAAATAGCGGCAACGTTTTTTCTTTATGGGGAATGTAAAAGGTAAAAGTTTAAAAGGGAAAAGAAAACTACTGTGGTTTTGTGGTGAAAAAAAATGGAAGCACTTGTTTAAAAAAAAGCCCCAACACTTAACCGTTTCAGGGTCCAAAAAACGTTGAAATAAAAAACTGCCGGTGGGTAAAAGTAAAAAAAAAATAGATTTTGTGAAAAGAAAAAGTATCAAAAATGTAAACTTCTTTCTCTATTTTTTTTTTAAAGATAATCTCTTTTTTCCTCAAGCAAGAAACATTGTTAAGCGGCAAATCCTCTCTTGTTTCCAAAAATTAAAATTTGGTGTCTTTTTTTGATTCGGAAAGTAAAAAATTTCGGCTTTGGGAATTGAAATTTGGGGCCCCAAAATGGTTTTTGAATAAACGTTTTTTTCGGCCAGAGGAAAAGCTTGCCCATTTAAAACCACCAAATTGGTGTATTGGGGAACTTAAAGGGTTTTTTTTTTTTTGGAAACGATTCAACAAAAGCCTGCGGTTTTTTATTAACCGTTCTTAAATTAAAAACGAAAATTCCCAAACCCACAAAACCTTTTATACGTCTATGGGAATTAGTGGGTTTTGTTTTGGTCCCCCAATTTTTTTTAATTTTTTTTAATTAAAAAATTTTGTTGTTCTTTTTTAACTAAAATAAAATTAATTTTTTAAGAAAAAAAATAAAATTTTGTTTTTTTAAAACCTTATTAACCTCTTTTCTTTGAAATTTTTGTCCACTCATATTTTTTTTTTTATGCAAATGTCTCTTTTTGTCCCCCAAAAAAAATTTAAAAGTCCTTCCCTCAATTTTTTTTTTTAAAGTTGTAAATCCCGAAACGTTTTTTTTAAAAATTTATTTTGCCAAAAAATGTAAATTCTTCAAATCTTTAGTGTATATATATCTCATTTTATATATTCACTTTTTTATAAAATTTTTTTCAAAAAATATAATTTTCTCTTTTTTTTTTTTTTTTTTATTATATAAAATTAATTAAATATTATATATATATAAATATTATATATTTTTCTTAATTTCTGATTTTTTATGTGTTGTGTCGATAATTTTTTTTTTTGCTTATAATATTTTTTTTTTTTTTTGTGTAAAATCTTTCTGCATCATAATATAATCTCTCCTCTAAAAATTCCCCCCTTTTTTTGCAAATTTTTTTTTTTTTTTTATTTTTTTTTTATTTTCTTTTTTTTTTTTTTTCTAAAAAAAAAGAAAATGGATAAAGCTTTTTTTGTTTGAAAATTTTGACACTTTTTCTCTCCGTTTTAGAATGGTTTTTAAACGAAAACAATTCTTTTAAACGGAATTGGGAAAAAAAATTTTGAAAAAAGTTTTTTTTTTTCAAAAAATTACACTAAAAATTAAAAGAAAAAAAAGTTTTTTTTAAACTTTTTAAAAAAAAAAAAAATATTGCCAAAAAATGGGGGTTTTAAAGTAAAAAATTTTTTATGGAAGAAAAAAAAGTGAAAGTTTTTAAATCCCACCCTAAATAAAAAATTTTTAAATTTAAAATGTGGTTTTTTTTTTACCTAAATAAAATCGAAAGAATTTATTTGTCCCATTTTTTAAAGAAAGGAATTTTTTTCTTTTTTGTCCCACAACCTTTATGGTCTCTTAGTTGGGCCTAATGGAAAAACTACTTGCCCAAAAGTTTGTTTTCTTTGCCAAAACTAAAACTTCTCCCATGGCAACCTAAACCCCAAAAAAAAAAAAAAACGTTAAGAAATGGAATTAGGTTTTTATTTTTAATCCAAATGTTCTCTTTATTAAAACGTTTTTCCCATCATTTTTCTCCAATCCAAAATATAATAAAGCCAAGCAAAACAAAAAAGCAAAAGTTAGAAATTTTTCTAACTCGGCGTAATAGAATAGTAAAAAGCCTTTTTTTCTTTTTTTTTGGTTTGTCTTTAAAACCTTTTTTTTTTTTTTTTTTTTTTAATTTAAAATTTTTTCCTTTTCTTTTTTTTTGTATTTGTCTTCTTAATAAAAAAAAAAAAAATAACTTAACAAAAATAAATCTAAAGACAAAATAATAAACACAAAAATAAAAATTGCTAGGGGGAAACTTTTTTTTCTTTAACAAAATTTCCACCTCTTCAAAAATCCTCTTTTTTTTTCTAATGAGGTGAAAAAGTGAACAAAACCTTAAAAAACCGTTAAAATTTTTTTTTAAAAATCAATAATTTAAAACGATAAATTGGTTCCAAAAATTTCCCAAAAATTCAAGACATTTAAAAGTGGGGAACCCAAATCTTTGTCCCCTTTTTCATAAAAAAGAGGAATGGAAGGAATTTGGGGAAGAATTTTTTGAAACAAAGGAAGTTTTTCCGTTCAACATTAACCTTCAAAAATAAAAAACAAAAACCAAAACAAAACCTATTTTCAAAAACAATTCAACCTAACTACAAAAAAAAAATCAAGGTATTTTTAACCGCATTCCCAACTTTAATGTTTAAAAACCAAATAACCCAGCAAAATTTTTATTTTTTTTTATAATATAAAAATCTCAAAAATTAGAACAACTTTTTTTTTTTTTCTAAATAAAAAAAAAACCAAAAAAAAAACACCCCTAAAAAAAAAAAAAATTTAAAAACCAAAAAAGCAAAAAAATGGGTTGTAAACAAATTGTGTCTTTTTTAAACAACTTTTAACTTATGGTTGGGGGTCGCGCAAAAAAAAAGAATAAACGCAGCTTTTACAACATTAAAGGGATTTTTTTGGGGGTCCCTCGCTTCCAGTCTTCAAATAAAATTTGGAAAAGTAACTTCAAAGTCCCCTTTTTTTTAATAAAAAAATGAGGGAAAAAAAAAATTAAAATTTTTTTTCTTTAAATCCCCTTTTCAAAACCTTTTTTTTTTTTTTTTTTTTTTTTTTTTTTTTTTTTTTTTGTAAAAACTGTCCCCCCTCGATTTTTTTCTTAACAAGGAAAATTTTTGTGGATAAACATCTTTTTCATGAAATTTGGGAAAACGAAAAATCCAAAAAATTTCAATTTTGGGGAAGAGGGGGAAAAAAGGAAAAAAAAAAAAAAAAACCAACTCCCAGGCTTTTTTTTCCCCAAAAAGAAAAAGAGGAACGAAGAAAACCTTTTTTAAAAAAATTTTAAAGGACTTTTGAGAAAATTAGAAATAATTTTTTTTTTGGTTTTTTGGTTTTTTTTCTTTTTTCTTTATTCTTTTTTTTTTGTTTTTTTTTTAATGAAATTCAAGAACTTTCTCGTAAACAAACACCGAAAAAAAGAGGTTAAAAGGGGAAATTTTTTGGAAAAAAAAACCTTTTTTTTTTTTATTGAATGAAATACAAAAAACTTAAAATTTTTAAATGAAAAATAAATAGCTAACATGTTACAACACGGTGAAGAAATCATTTCCAAAATCCTTTTTCCGCCCCGTTGCCAACCTGTTTCCCAAAACCCCCTTTTATTTTTTTTAGAAGGGAAATAAACGTTTGGAACCTTTGGGCCGGGTTTTTTTTGCTGAATGGCTTTGCAAACCTTAATAATTCGTCCCAAACGCCTTCCCAAAAACCCTTCCACCAAAAAAAACCGTTTCTTTTCCCCCATTGGAAACCGATTACCCCAAGTTTTCCAAATCCCCTACAAACATATTCCCTTTTTCACAATTAAAATTTTAAAGACAACCTTTTTTCTGACTTTAGAAAATTTTTCCCAAGATTCGGAATAGGACCAAGAAAAAAAAGCTGTTTTTTTCCCCCTCAAAATATTTCCAAAAGTTTTTTTTTATCTTTTTTTTTCTTCTTGTTTTTTTTAAAAAATTTTTAAAAATTATTGAATTTTCTGGAGTTTTGCAAACATTTTTAGCAAATTTAATAAAAATAAAAAAAATTAAAAAAACCGGTTTTTTTGGAATGAATAAAATTTTAATCCGATTAAATTTTTAATTTTTATATTTCGAACCTTTTTAAAAACTTTTTTTGAAAAATAAAAATTTAAATTTGAAATATACATAGGGATGTCAAAAAATGAAGTTGTTTTTTCGAAACCTTTTTATTTTTTTCTAGTTTTATCTTCCCTTTTCCTTCTTTTTAAAAATTTTTTTTTTGGGAAAAAAGTTTTAAAAAAAATTTGCCCTAAAACAAAAATTTTTTTTTATTCCTTAAACAATTGCAAAATGTTTTACTAAAGGAAGATTTTTTCTTTTTTTGAGAATGAAAAAGTTGTTTAAAATAATTTTAATTAAAAAATTCAAAACTAAAATTTTTTTTTTTTTTTTTACACTGGCTTTTTTTAAAACTTTTTTGTTGACAAAAAACAAATTAAGTAAAACAAAAGAACGTACCCCAACTTAAGCCAAAAAATCGTTTTCCTTTGTTTTTTTTCACTTTTTTTTTTTTTTTTTTTTTTTTTTTTTTGAGGGTAAATAATTTTAAATATCAAAAAAAATTAATAAATTAAAATATAGTCAAACACTACTTTATTCATCCAAAAACACCTTGTTTTTAAAATTGCTTTGAAAATTTTAACATTGCAAAATTTCAATCCTTTAACAAGACCTTCATCCCAAAATTAAATAATATATTTATACTGGGAATTTACGAAATGAATAGTTTGGATTTTGGTTAAAAATAAAACTAATATTATTAGGCATAATTGACTTATTCAGCTTTTGAAATGGTTTTTTAACCCGTGAAACTTCTTTTTTAAAATTAAGCGTGGGGTTGTGGGGGTTTGTGGGAAGTAAATTTCGGCAAAATCCGCCTTTTTCTTTGGGAAAAGATTTTTTTCCCAAAACCCAAAAATTTTTTTTTGAGACTTTCCAAATCCTAAATGTT
>FXXK01000122.1:928323-1074089 GCA_900184695.1 Betula pendula | reverse complement strand
CAAAAAAGAGCTAAAGCCTGCCAAAGAGGAACTAGCAAACGGTCTTCCACCAAATTTTTCTGTCTGACTAATAATAGCATTAAAATCACCCAAACATAGCCAAGGAATATCCACATTGGAACTAAAAGAAGATAATAAATCCCAGAAATCCGAGGAGGATTTATGAGAATGTGGTCCATAAACAAAAGAAACCATCCATTTAGTATCAGCAGGATCCAATAAAACCCAAACAGTAATAATATTTTCATATATGGAAATACAATCAATATTTACACCAAGTCTCCAAGCCAACAAAAGACCTCCTCTAGAATCGGAGGGGGGGGCCAGAGAATGCAAAAAAAAAACCAAGAGATCGTAGTATCATGGTAGCAGCAGGAGAAGGAGTCTTAGTTTCAGACAAAAAGATGACATCCAGATTATGGTTGCGGATCATACCCCTTAAACTACGAATTGTAGACGGTTGGGCTAAGCCTCTACAATTCCAGGAGATAAACTTCATGGAGCAGGAGGGGGCAAGGCCGAGCCTGCCGCCTCAACTTTGGAATAACCTTGGTCAGAGTCACCTTCAATGATGGGTGTCGGTGGAGATAGAGATAAGCCACTAAAAGCTGCAGTTTTGGAGGTATTATGCAAGAGGATAGTTTGGGTCACACTTCGGGAACGTCTGGTAGCTTTGTAGACTTTCCGCAGCTGGGCAACCTCCAAAGGTTCAGGACGATTGGGAAGATCCACAAGCACACAGGGAGGATCAGAAACTTCATAAACAGCTGATAAATCAGGGGCATCCGGCAGCAGTGGGGAGGAAGACATAAAGGCACGTTTACAAGGCAGTGGCCCTGGAGGAGGCTCCTCAGCAGCAACTTTTCATTTTTTGGGAGGGATAGGAGGGTGGGGAGTGATGGAGGGGTGATTGGGGGGGGGGGGGGGGAGGAGTAGGGGGTGGGCTGGATAGGTTGGATAATCGAAGGAGAGGAAGGGAAGACTCTTCAAAGGAGTGGGTGATGATAGGCTTTGGGTGGAAATTTGGTGGAGGAGCTGAGTGTGTAGGGGATGAATGGCGGATATCATAAGGGGAGTAACGGGGATTCCTAGGAGGGAGACGTAACCGGTGCCATTTGGGAGAGACACCATAGTCGGCCTCATCAGACCTAGGGGGATATGGGTACGGCAGAGAGGAGGGAAGATGATGGATGCTGGGAGGTGGGTACGGCAGAGACGAGGGAGGAGGATGGAGGCTGGAATTATGTGGAGGAGAGAGGGAAAAAGCAAGGGCAAGGGAAAGATTAGGAGGTGTAAAAGCTTGGCCCAAAGAGAGGGTGGTGGTTGGCGGGGAAGGAGAGGCAATGAGAGTAGAGGGATCAGGAGGGTTGATGCAGGAAGGGGCACGAGAGGGCTTAGGGGATGAATGGGCTGGTAAGGATAGGGGTTCAGAGTCCAGAAAAGTGATGAGGGGGTGGGTTGGGTTGTTTGGGTCCGGGAAAGGGTGGGCTGGGTTGGGAGAGTGGGATAGCCCAATGTTGAGGAGGGGGAATTTGAGGAATGGGAGGATGGGTAATACGGTGAGTTTAGAGAAGAGAAGCTTCGTGGAGAAGTTATAGAGAAAAAACAATGAGCATTTAATGAAGAGGTCTTACTGTCAGAGAATGGTGCAGGGATATTTGAGCCAGCGGGACAGGTGTCGGAAGAGGATTGGTTGCTTAGGCTCCATGAAGTGTGAGAAGCAAGATTTGCAGAGGTTGATGACGCTCGCAACGCATGTCGAAATGGTGATGACGTAGGGCTGGACCGAGCTTCAGAAGATGCAGCAATGGTGGACGGCCGGAAGCATACCAGCTGGTTGGAGGGGCTATCAGTGTCCATAACCATGTCCATAGAACTCCCAGGAGGTTCAGAAACCAAAGCCTCTTGAGGAGGTGAAGAAAAATGAACTTCCAACTCCTCATTACCAGATGGGGAACTAGAAGAACCATAATAAGATGCAGCTTTCAGGGAACTGCTATAGGGACCCGAAGCCAGAGGAATAAGGGGAGAAGGGCAAGTACTTCGGAGATGATCAAGAAGCCCACAATTATTGCAATAATCCGCCAAACGTTCATAGCGGAATTGAATCCGAGCAGGGGGAAGACCAGGCCGATTGAGAAGAAACCCTGGCATAAAAGGCCGACGAGTATCAAGGGCAACTCTAATTCGAAAATAGCCTTTGCAGATAAGTTCAGGAGAGGCAAAGTCGTCAACCTCAAGGAGAGTCCCTAGAGCTTTGCCAATACGAATAGCTGTTGTGATCGTCATACCCAGTAGAGGAAGCCCGTGGATTTGAACCCAGAAATTGCAGAAATGGACATCGATTTCTTTTAAGGCCAAAAGAGGAGACCAGCGCTCCAAAGCCAAGAGGGAGCCACGGACATTCCAGGGAGCTTGGGCAAGAATCCTGTCAACATGGTGTTTTTTCTTAAAAGCAAAAAGATACCTAGCAGGGGAGATTTCTTCCATGGAGAAAGATGGGGCAAAAGGCCAAGCTTTGATTGTGGTGTTACGGACCACAGAGGATGCATGAGGATTGGTGGAGATAAGCTGACCCGCAAGACCAAGTGTGGAGAGATCGAGATGGGCAAGAAAGACTGGGTCAAGGAGAATGTCATGAGCATCCCAAAGTAGAGCCTCAGTCTGAGCAATAAGGGCATCGAGGTCCTTGGCATGAGAATCCATAGAGCAGAGTACCGCAAAAGAGACAGTCGAAGAGGGAAAGGAAAAAAAGAGAGGCAGACAGAATTGAAGAAAAAGACAGGAGGTGTATCAGGAGAGAGAACAGAGCAAACTACAGACGTTTTAATTATTGATTTTGCGTTCTAGTAAAACATTAATAATATTGAAATCAGCACATTAGATTTTAAGATTCATATAAAATATCTCTCTTGGTCTATGGATTTCAGTAATTTTTCGAATAAGTCCTTTCTATCAAATTTGTTTTGTTAATTTCTCAACAAAAATCATGAAATTTTTTAATTATATTTAAAAAAATGAAGAAAAAAAAAGGCCAAATGGATGATCCAACCACCCCGAATTGGATCACCCCCTCATGGGCTTTTAGCCATGCTGGATGAGATAGTGATTAGGCTATCCTTTTTCTTTTCATTGTTTTCTTTTTTTAATTTTGTGTAGATATAATTGATATTCCATATATTGCTCGTTACAAAATCAATAAATGATCTAGATGAATGGTCCATTGAAAAACAACTAAAATCTATAAAGTTAATTAACAAAATTGGACACCGATTGAGTAATTAATACTAAAACAAGCCCTAAACTTAAAGATAATGATTTGTTAGTTTATCTAATAATAAAGGGTGCAAGACCTTCTCCAAGCAGGCACAATCTGGAGAGTTGGCAATGGCAGCCAAATTTGTAACTGGAAAGATAAGTGGCTTCCCCACTTCCTTCTGCCTACTACTATACCTCTCTCTGGTGATCTTAATGTCGATGCTAGGGTTTCGCAGCTTATTGACTGGGAGTCTCATGATTGAAAGCTCTGTCAGATTTGTGAGTTGTTTGATGAGAGTACTACTGCTGCCATAACTCAACTCCCTATTGGTTCCATTCATTCTGCGGATCAACTGGTTTAGAATCATACAGCTTATGGCGAATTTAGTGTTTGGAGTGCTTATCACCTTCATTGGCAGTTGCTATATTCTGCAGAGGGCATTTACTGTTAGGAGTGCTTATCACCTCCATCGACAGTTGCTATCTTCTGCAAAGGGTGAATGTTCTCGGTCAAGTCAGAACAGGGCTTTATGGCAACAACTGTGGCGCTTACATATTTCTCATGCGACAAAATAATTTATGTGGCAAGCTTGTAATAATGCATTGGTTACCAAAGCTAATCTCTTTCGGAAGAGGATCACTGAGGATCCATTTTGCCCCCTTTGTGCATTCCAGTCCAAAACTATAGGGCATGTCTTGTGGGGTTGTCCAACAGCCAAAGCTTATGGAGTATGTGTAGTAGGAAGATTCAAAAGTGCAGCATCGAGCATGAGGACTTTTTGTCTATTGTTTCTAACCTTCTTCAGGTCCTAGACATGGAAGAAATTGAACTCGTGGCTATTTTAGCACGATGTCTATGGCTTAGAAGAAATGATGTGATTTTTGAGCGCTTGATAGCTCCTCTGTGTTCGGTACTTGGTAAAGCTCAATAAGATTTGGCAGCTTTCCAAAACACTTCTTCTTGGACTATGCCCCATAAGGTAGTAGGTAACTCTATTGTTTCTTGTTGGTTACCTCTTCTGATTGGCTTTGTTAAGATCAATTGGGATGCGGCTGTAGACCACTATAGGCTATAACCAAAAAATGGGGGTTGGGGTTATTATCCGTGATAGTAAAGGCGAAGTGTTAGCTACTCTGGTGGCTCCAAAAGCCTATATTCTTACCTTAGACATTGCAGAAGCCTTAGCTGCTTTGAAAGCGGTCTCTTTGAGTCAAGACTTAGGTTTTAACAAAGTCTTGAAAGGGGATGTTATAGTAGTGGTGCAAGCTTTGCAGAGATCAGGAAGTAGTTTTAGCCACTATGGTCACATAATTGAGGAAACTTAAAGCTTGTTGAATGGATTGTAACTCTGGAGTGTAAATCACGTCAAACGTCAATTTAATGAGGCAGCCCATAATTAGCTAAAAATGCGGTTACTCTTAGCGAGACGCAAACTTTTATAAGCTTAGTGCCCCCTTGTATCTCTCATATTGTATCTATGGAATGTTGTACCTAATTTGATTTATCTATGAAAAGCGTTCTTCTTTTCAAAAAATTAAAAAATAATAATAAAGGGTGCATGGATGGGATGAAGAAAGGTTTTTTTCGAACCTTTTTGCTTTTAATCATATTATTTCCTTTTATATATTTGATAATTATGTGCTTATTTGCTTATGATTAAAAATATCATATAACTATGGAAGGAGCGTATGATTAAAAACACATTATTTGAAAAATTTAAAGAAAAAGTCATAGTTTGTCTTTTCAAATTTTATAAAACGGCATTTCAAAAAAAAAAAAAAATTTATAAAACGGTATACTTTTTTCCAAGGTAATTGTAGGCGATGACCTCAGCTTATTAAGGCAAAACATTTACTTTAATAGATACTTCCAGACTTACAGTCATGCTTTGCCCTCGATGACAATGGATTAAAATTTAGATAAATAAATAAAATTAAAAGTCATAATTTTAAGCTTAATTGTATATTTTGAGATTTTATATACTGGTGTGGCCAATTATGGATGACCCTTTTGCCCCAAACAACAAAAGCATGTCAGACCACCCCTCAAGTAAAAGATATGAAACATAAAGATTGTTTGATAAAGGGTTTTTGAGTACTTGAATTTTAAATGATAATAAAAGTTATTGATGTGATATAAAGTTACCGACAAAGTGAAGGGAGTCGAGAGGGGTCAAATACCCCCCTCACCTTCCAACAATTTGCCTTACTCCAAGTATAATTTTTCTAGATGCTCTCGTTGCGCACCCTCAATCATTCATCAAGGGGCATCGATCAAGAGAACCAAAATTCATGTTAGGCGCAGACGTTTTTTTTTTTTTTCTTTTTTTTCTTGTAATTGTTAGTGTTTCAGGGTTAGGTCATGAAGGTTCAAGACGACTTTTTTTTTTTTTTTTTTTTCTTCTAAGAGAGACCCTTTTTTTTTTTTTTTTAAGAGAGACCCTTCCATCCGGATGGGCTGTAAAAGTGGTGTTTTACAGCCCCGAATCAAATTAAAACACATCATCTAAACATAGTAATTACAATAGGATTGAAAACACCCTATCAAAATCAAGCCAACTCATTCTAACCCTAGTGAAAACCACACCTAAACCATCCCTACCTCTCAGTTGAATGCCGCTGTTGGAAGCCCACTGGCCACTACCGGAATCCCCCCATTTTCTGGTAGATGAGAGCCAAGAGAGAGAGATGAATCGAGAAAGGGAGAGAGAGAGAGAGAGAGAGAGATGAACTACTGGCCATCGCCGCTTGGCGGGCCTGTTTTGGCCGCGTGGTTGGCATTTGTGATCAAGGCCTTGTTTCCTTCATGGAGATAAAGGTTAAGAGAGAGGTTGAGCAAGGCTGTGACGACGTGTTCTTGCGTCAAGGGATCGTTGTTGCATCGGAGGAGCAAAATCAGAGCAGGGACCGCACCGGACTCACCAATCAGAGCCCGGTTCTCGATGTGGTTCTTCGCCAAAAGCCTCAGCTTGGCTGCCGCCGACTGCTTCACCGCGGTAGATAGCGATTAGAGCCCGTCCACGCAGATCTTCACCGTTGGCTGGAGATCCTCTAGCGAAATGTTGTCGATTATCTTCGTCGAGAAGCTCTCCCTCTGCAGAAACCCCGAACACAGCTCAGCCACCTCCGCCATGCCAGCATCCTTGCCATTGTTGTCCAACGACATCGCGGGCATAGCCAGCGCTGGCCATACGGCCAGATCTGGCCGTGCGGTGCAGCCTGCTATGACCGCTCGGCAACGATGCTCATGACTCTGACCTACATCCCAATACGCTCACCTTCAACCGGAAGACTCGCCCTGCTCCACCTCGTCTTGCCTTTGGCAGCGACGGCCAAGAATCTATTGGCAGCCTCGCGCACAGCTCGTCCCTGGCGTCAAACTCCCCAAAAGCAAACCCAAGCAAAAATTTCTTTCAATTCATCTCTCTCTCTCTCCCTTGGTTCTCATCTCTCTGAATCCGACGGTGGCTTTCGAAGGGTTCCGTTGGAGCCGAAGAGGTGGGGCAGAATTCGACGGCAGCTGGAGAGGTAGGATGATTTAGGAGTTGGTTCCTATGGTTAGAAATAAAAGATAGATGCTATAGTATTTTAGTCTCTAATATAATTTTAATGTAATTGGTACTTTTAGCTGATGTGTCATATTCTGATTGGAAGTTATAAAAATAATATTTTATAGATGGTCCGAATTGAAGGTTTTCTCTTTGCACAACGTTTAAGTAAAGTGAAAATGCATCATTTAAATAAGGTTGAACGCTCATTTCAACTTTTGTTCGGACTTTTCTTTTTCTATGCTTGTTTAGAGTCTCAGACTTGAAAGACCAATTATAACTTTTATAACATTAATGGTCATTGATTAGGATTGTGGAGCCCACTTTAAACTTTTTTTTTTTAAGGACCGAGTCACGACTTTATAACCTTTTCTTTTTTTTAAAAAAAAAATTATAAACCTAAGTTACCTAAGGGCTAAGTATATAAATAAAACATTAGTGCAATTTGATTTAGCGAAACGGTAAAACTGAGGCCTGACTTGTTTGAGTGCGATTTGCAACTAGTGTAATTTTTTTGAGCAACCAAATTTGTCAAAAAAGTTAAGGGAAAATTAGCATTTGAATCAACAAAGGCTTATAAAAAGAAAAATTAATTATTGATTTTTACAGTCATATTATCATAATCTATTAAATAACATTTCTTTTTGTTATATATTTTTATTATATGAAATATATAATTGAAGTCACATGAGATTATAAAAAACAATAATAATTCTATTGAACACCAATCAAATTTCAAAAAAACTCGTGTCGAGCTAGATTTAGCAAATCTGCTAGATTCTTACTTAATGTAGATGTCAAGAACTACAGTAACCCCACGCTTGCACTTAGTCCGTGAGTTGCTAGATCTGCGTATGAAGGAAAATGATCAGAGAAGGCTTTACTGGCGCTGGCCAGTAAAGTCGCTCCGATGCTAAAGTTAGGGAAAATTCTCTGGTGAGTAATAGGCAAGAGAAAGATGGATTAAGGAGTAGGAGTGATACCTTGGGATTTTATATGGGTGGAAGGAGGGAAGAGGAAGCGTACTGAGGAATGGCTAACGTTCCGTAAACGTCCCCTTTTATCTTCCTTTTCTTAACTACTGTGGACCGTTATGGGGGAGGGACGTTTACTGCCCAGATCAGACTCTAAATGGTGAACGCGTCTCTTGGGCTTTCCATACATCTAGAAGGATCCATGAGAGTCCAGGAGAAGGGCTGGGTACTCGGATTAGGCCGACTGAGGCCTTACTGTTTGCTAGGGCCGGGGGGGAGAAAGGTAATGCGGCATTACCTGGGCCTTCTGTCTGGGCCGGGTCCTTACTATTCGTAGGGGCCATTTATATGGGCCGACCGGGTACTGTTCATATTGATAATTGTTGAGCCGTGGGCCGTATGTTCGTTCTCCGGTATTATCTGGGCCCTACATGAGTCCCCCAATTCCCTTGGACCATTTGAAAGATTTGTCTAAGGGAATTTCTGATGACCGGGGGGGGGGGGGATCAAAACTGCTAGAACCTTGCTGTTTATGAAAATGTGGGTCGTATATCCGCCTTTGGTGTTATCTGGGCCCTACACTTAAGAAAAAAGATTATGATTACCATCATAATGTTAGAGATCAAATTCGAAAAGCATATCTTCAAAAAGGACTTTAATATTTTATCAACACAATTTGAAAAAATAAGGTTTCGTTTGATAATTACTTAAATGTGCACATTTTTTAAATTAAAATAAGTATTATTATATTTTGTTTTAATTTAATTCTTGTATTTTATAATTAATTGAAATGTATTATTTAATTATGATTTTTGAGCTTAAATGACATTTTAATGCGAGTAATTAATATTTTTATTATTATTTATTTTGTGTTTAGGAATTGGTAGAAGAAAAGAAAAAGAAAAAGAAATTAAATTAAATTGGTCTCTACAAAGCATGTGGGCCCACAATGGTCAAAGAAAAGAAAGAAAGCCAAAAGAAGACAAAACTTGTCTCATGGCTTGCCTTCGTTAAAGGAAGGATGAAGCAAAAAGATAGAAAAAAAAAAAGCAAGAAGACAAAAAGTCATCAACACTCACGTGAATGCCCAGCAAAACAAAGAGAGTGCTGAGGCTTGGAAGAAAATGGAAAGCCGATTTTGTCTTTCGAAATGTCAACAAATGCGCCAGAGTTGAAATAGAAAAAAAGAAAAAAACAAATCTAAAGTGCAGAGGGCTGAAATCAGGGAAGACCAGCGGCTGAAGGGATGACATGACGTGAAAGAAGAAAAAAAGGAAATAAGGAAGAAAAGAGAGTTATTATTATTATTTTTTCTTAAGGAGAGAGCTGGGCGTGAGAGCTGGGAGTCTTTCTTTGAGGAGGGCAGGACGTGAGGGGAGAGGCAGAGCTAGTTTTTATTTTTCTTTTATCTTCATTCGGCCAGCACTCTCGTAGTTTTTCTCCAACTTTTTTTTTTTATTTGCTAGGTTAAGTTTTAACACTTAGATTCTGGGTTTTGTTCTCATAAACATGAGTGGCTAATCTTTTAGTTAGGGCTATGGGTGAAGCTTAGCATCTTCATTATGTGTTCTTGAAAATATTTTGAACGTTCTTCATAAATTAAAGACTGAGTGATGGGAATGATTTTTATTTGAGAAATATTTCATGTTGGCAAGTTATTTTGATTCATTATCATTTTTGTTTATATTAAATGTTTACTTTGTTTGACTTGTTATGATTCGAATTTATAGTGAATGTTTAATCACTTTTAACATGTTATGAAAAACAATTCTTCAATCAAACTCATGTTCAATCGACTTTAACTTTTGATTAATGCATTATTATTAAATATTCTGATTAGGAGAGTTGATTCTGTACATAGTTGTGTTATACTTATATGTCTCAAGAATACGTAATAGAATGTGAGGTGGATCCTTGAGGCCTTAGTGTTTTTCTCATTAATTGTTCTTTAGCTCTATTTTACTTAACTTAGTTTTGTTAATTTAATTACTTTATTGCTCCACTTTTTAGTGGAAAACAAAAGCCAAATATATATATATATTTTTGCATAATGTTAGGAATTTTACTTTAGTGTTTACTATTTCTTGTGGATCGACCTCGGTCTTACTGAGAATTTATTATTTGCGATAGCTTGCACTTGGGTTTTGCAATCTTTTTGACGCAGCATCGTTTTAATCCAGGGGTGATAATTATATTTATATGTTTTAAATACTAATTAATTTTTGTTGAATTGTTTATTTATTTCGTTAGTTATATTCTTTAATATTTTTAATTAATTTTTGTTCAAATTTTTTTCGTTTTAAAAAAAATATATTGACCTCTCTGAACTAAAATTCAAGCTCCGCCATTATATAAAGTATAAATAATGTTATAAATTTTTTGTATGAAAAAATGAAAATGTTTTATTTTTTAATGAGTCATTTATTTTAATAGTAATAAAAAGTAATTGATATGATATAAAAAATGAAAAAAAAAAAATTGTTAAAGAGTGTTTGATAGAATATAAAAGGTTGGAATGTTTTTGTGTTGAAATTTTTAGAGGAGTTTGAACACCCTTTGCCAACACAAACCCTAATTGTTCCTCAGGCTCACAAGGCTGAAAAGGACCAATGGGAGGGCCCTAACTCAACCCGATAGGTGCTATGCCTAGGCTTATGTTTTTAATACGAGAAATGTTATGAGCACCAAAATTTTTACCAAGATATAACTATTAAAATGATGTATGTGAAGCTTATTTATTTGAGAGAATTAAAACAATTAATCAAAAGAAATGCTAGGGATATCAATGATTAAGTTTTACAACATTTTGATAGCCATATTTTGAAAAAAAAAAAAAAAAAAAAAACTTTGGTACCTATGACATTTCTCAACACCTTATGAGTTAGGTGTTTATCCCCACTTTAAAAGGCCTTTCCTAGAACATGATTCTTTATAAGTGATAATCTAGTCAACACATATATGTATATATTGTACGTCTTTTTTTTTTTCCCCAACAAAAGTGCAATCCAGCAAGTTAGTATGTTACGCACTAATGAATATCCATGTCATTTTTTTTATCAAGATTTTATTTTATGGTATTTAACAGTATACATAATATTATATTATTTAAAATTTTTAAATGACGTAACAATATATTCACCACTTGTCAACATATAAACCATTAAATACAATAAAGTAAAATCTTGACTTAAAATTCCAATAATTGTAGAATTATACTCTTAAGGGACATTGGTTTGACATAATTTCAGAAAGAGTGCATATGTCAAAGCAATTATATATCCTGGACTTGGCCCTAATTGGGAGCTGAGACCAAGTTTTTTTTTTTTTTTAAGGTAGAGTCGAGACCAAGTTTTGTTGCATGTGTTAGGTTTTTTTTTTTTTTTTTTTTTAAAGTGAGATGAGACCAAGTTAGTTTTGGGCCCAAAAAAAAAAAAAATTGATCGATCCTTTGGCAATCATCTCCCCCTTATTTTTATTTCTCCTAAAAAATTCAATGGCTATGTTTGTTAACCACTTTTTCCCTTTTTTTTTTCCTACCTCAAAATTAACATCACTTTTAATATTTTATTAATCACATTTAATAATTTTTTTTACTTTTATATCACATCACTCATTTTTTATTACTATTCAAATGAAAAATTCATTAAAAAATAAAAAATTTTCACCTTTTTTTATAAAAAATTTAAAACTATTTTTTTTCTACTTTATATCACATCATTCATTTATTAAACAATTTCCAACAAAAAAAATACCCAAAAGAGTTAACAAGCAGAGCCAATATCTTTTCAAAATTATTACTAAATAATTTTTTTTCACTTTTCTATCATAAAAAATTTAAAATTCATTTTTACTTTATATTACATTAATAACTTATTATTATTATTCAATCAAAAAAAATTCACTAACAAAATTATTGACCAAACGACCCGATGCATTTGTAGGCGTTGAAAAACCTCGATTCAGCAATCTCCTAGCTCTTTCCATCAGACACACCTGAAGGAGGCCCACTAATCTACCAGTGCTGTCACTTGACTCGAAATTAAAATACAGAAAAAAAAAAAAAAAAAAACCCTGATTGACATCTTCTCGGAGAGAACCTTCTGAACCGCTCCCAGCCAAGAGATAGGTGCATTTGTTATGAAAAAATCAACCTTCTATCTCATAATTTATTTTATCAAATAAATTAATATAATTATAAGAACAATTCTATCCCTTTGTCTTCAACCTTTCTGGTATTTCCGTTGATAAACTCCAGTGTTTGATACGAGGTTTCGGTTATTATGTTTAAGAAGAAAACATACGAATTAAGGTGATCGATTAATACCGTAGATTTATTATTAATCTAGAAGAATACGAAACCTTATTCAGAAGAGAAGAAGAAAAATGCTCCCCATGCAATGACTTTGACTTGGACTCACTTTGTCTTATTATAATTTCTGATAAATTAATTAATTAATAATTCAACTGCCACATTAGAATGGTTCTTTCTGGACAAAGCAGCCAAGCAACAAAGACTAAGTCAAAGCTAGATTGGCCATTTCAAATATTCACTCCCTCTTCTCGCACTACCGATATTATAAATATGTGGTTTAATTTTCTAAAGCTTAATTAAAGCACAAGAAAATTAAGATAATAAAGAATATGAGCTCCTCCCAAACAAGAAAGCAGCTGCAGGGTCCAAGGCCGGCACCTCTTACAGTGAGCGAAGGTTGGAGAAAGATCGTAAAAAAGCCACCAGTTATTGTATATTTGCAGTCTCCCAAGGTTATTCACGTCAGACCTGAGGAATTTAGGGCTACGGTTCAACGCCTTACTGGGAATCAAGCGCCAAGTAGTAGTAGTACTACTGTTGCTGCGGATTCGTCGACTCAATGTTCTTACTCTTCTACCTCTTCGGTAATGGTTGCTGATGATCAGACCATGTCCATGTCCATGGCCATGGGCATGGAAATCGGCATGGGGATTGTGTCAAGCGAGGGTCAACAGACGTTTAATAGTGGGGGAGAGTATATGTATGATGCTGGTTCAGCTTTTGGAATGCCTCCAATGCCTCCAATGCCTTCCGACTTTGCTGGTCATGATCCTAGCAGCTTCTATATGAACAGAGATCTTCGCTAAATGGTGGCTGTTTCTACGTTTTTGTTTCTTTTTTTTAAATGACGTGGCGCTTAAAATTATTTTTAAATTTGTAATTTATTATTATTAAATTTTGAACAAAAAATAATTTTAAAAGCCACTTTATTTTTTAGAGACACAAAAGGACTTCTAGAGATATCGTTCAAGAAATTTGATTTTGTATACGATTTTGTATTTTTTTTTTTCATTATTAAATTTTTTTGGGGGTGTATGGAGAGGACACTCTCCGAAATTCCACCTCTTTTTCATAGGGTTTTTTTTTTTTTATGTCACTTAGTCAATTGAGTATTGTCCATGATACTACAAACTTTATTAGAAGTTTTTTTTTTCTTTTTATTTTTATTTTTGGAATTCTAGAAGTTTCTTACTAATTGATGTGATAGTCCAAGTGTCTTACCATATCGATCACTAAATTTACTTATAATATTTTATAAAATACTGCGATGTAAATTTGTAAAAATATTAAAGTAAAGACTGTAAAATAATAATATAAAACTCACAAACATTAACCTAATAATATCAAATGCTTTATTCGTATAATAGAGACGGAGTCAGCAGGGGCGATAGGGGGCAAATAGCCCGTTGCCTCGTCCAAATTTTCTTGAACCCTTTCTTTTCGGTTTTACCCATTCCTAGAAACCCCGAGTGCCGCTTTCTTTACCAAAACAAACAACTTCTACATGTGTTGTTGTGTGGAGAAAAATGTGAGAATTTTGCTGAAGTCACAATTTGCCCCAATTGAATCAAAATTCTGACTCCGTCACCGATCGACAGTACCTTCGACTCCGAGAATCACTTGACTTTGCCAAGTCCTCCTTCCTTGCCATATATTAATTGCTTCCCCACCCCCCATTTGCTGTCGTAGGTTCAAATTCTCGGTAAAGACGTGGACCGTCGACCAATGAGCTATTCTATGTTCTGAAAACAAAAAAGTGATTAATTGGCTCTCTACAATTCTAATTTTTTGCCACCGACATAATTTATGTATGCCAATATGGGATTTTCATTAAGCATTAAAAACTTGAATCAAGTTGGATTCCAGAACTTATGAACCTTCAATTTTATTTTTTTTTGTTGCTTTGGTCGATCAGTTAAAAAGAAAAAAGAAATTACAGCATGTATGTGATGCATCTCGTATATGGGGAGAAATGTGTTATCTTATCACAGAGTAATTAACACGATTGTAGATTTCTGTCATTGCACGGACAAAAGAAATCGTGCTTTAAAAGGTCTATATATATATATATATATATATATATATATATATAATATATTATATATATATATATATATATAGCTTTAGCTACGTCAATGGACACAACTTTCCTCCTATTCAGGTTGGAGGAAATTTACTTTAAACTCTTTAAAAAAAAATTACAAAAGTTATGAAAAAAATAACTTTCAACTCACTTATGAAAATACAAGAAACAAAGCAAAAAAAAAAAAAAATCATATATACATCGAATTTTAACCACTTAAAACAAAGCAAAAAAGTAAATTTTTCTTTTTCGTAACATTGTTGTATATACGATTTTTTTTTTTTTTTTGCTTTGTTTTTTCTTGTATTTGCATAAATGGGTTGAAAGATTTTTTTTTCATAATTTATAGGGAAAAATATAAAATTGGTCCTTGTGGTTGGCCTAAATTACCAATCAATCCCTGTGGTATAAGAAAAAAACTTAAAGGGTTTCTGTAGTTAGCCAAAATAACAAATCACTCTTTTAGGCAAATTTCATTAGTTATTTTAACAAAAACCGTTAGTTTACCACACCAGTCATTTTAAAAATAACGCACCACCCTATTGGTCTGACGTGGCAGACTAACAATTTCTGTTAAAATGATTGATGAAATTTATTTTAGAGAGTGATTTGTTATTTTGACCAACTACAGGGACCTCTAAGTTTTTTCTTATACCACATGGAGTGATCTGTAATTTAGGCCAACCACATGAACCAATTTTGCATTTTTCCCTAATTTTTATGATTTTTTTTAAGAGATTGGTTGAAGGGTTGGAGGAAATTTGTGTCCCTACGTCAATTATTCTCATTAATAACATTTATTTATCGATTAGAAAAAAAAAAAAACATTTATTTATCCGGGCAACTATATTCTTCAACCCCCATTAAGGGCCATTGATCGTTTTTTGAAAAAGAAAGGAAGTACAAAATGGGGGGAGGCAAGATATATTTAGCTTTTCTCAATTATTTTATTGAAGGACTATTAAGCTCAGGAAGCTTCAGAAGTAAATGAAATACTGTAATATTTTAGAACATCACAATAAATAAGCAAAAACTTAAAGAAACTGATGTGGAAACAGAAAATAAATGACTTTATACAAGACAAAAGTAACCCACAAACATAATAACCAAAACGGACATGAAGGCACAAAATTACTACAAAATATATAGCAAATGATTTGAAAAAGAGAAACACATATGTGCTAAGTCAAAACAAAAAAGGCCCTTTAAATGGCAAGAGCAATCGACTGAATAGGCAAGAGCAATCCAGGCGGGTCAAGACCTGTCAAGATCGAGTCAAGACTTTCCAGCCAGGCGACCGAAGACATTGGGTCAGCCTAAAATCAGTCAAAGGTTTATGGTGAGCCCGATCGATGGAAGTTGAGAAGATGTAGGGACACTTCATATATATATATATATACTTGTTTGACATAACGATCCAGTGCAGAGGGAGACATTACATCATTTCAACGTAATTAAGGACAAGCTAATTAAGGCATGACAGAATAAACTGCAATTACACCTAAAATTGGTGGTGGCATGGCATGCATCGTCCATGCATGTCAAGTCAATTATATATATATAAGAGGTAATGATATATGTTAACTTGATTATATTTATTCAAAATTAATTAATTTTTTAAAATTATTATTAAATTTGTGATAAATTATTATTGACTTTTTATTTAATTACAATTTTAAAAGGCACCCCAATTTTAAGTGGACATGAATTGACATGTATCCTTACATATATTAGCAAAACAATTATACAAAAGTATCATGAAGAAGGCTCAGTCTTCTAAAATGCTCGATCCCATTTGACACGTACGAAATTAAAAAATACAGGAAAAAACTGAGTGGACAAGTTCTTAGAGAGATCGAACCTTCTGATCAGAGATGATCCACTCAAGAAATAGGTGCATTTTCATGGTATTGTTTATAAGATCTAGGCCTTCTTTTTTCACAATTGATTTTGTCAAATAATAAAATATTATGATTAAGTGTTAGAGACGTTCTATGATCTTAATTCACTTCGATAAACTTGATGTCAAGAAGAATAATGAATAGTTTGAATCGAGCAGAAAGTCAAACATTATAAGCTGAACTCTTTTCCGGAACCTAGCTATGGTTGACAATAGGAGGGTAGTTCATTAAGATTTAATTTCTTCTTCTAAAGCAAGAACCTAACACAGAAGAAAAATGCGTCTGTGAAATGACTTTGACTTTGACTGACTTTGTCGTACTATCCACTTCTTGTTTTTTGGTCAACAAAATTCTTTCTAGACAAACAGCTGCCGGCTAACTCTATTATATGACTAAATCAGCACTCATTATAATTAAATTAAAAAAAATACTAATTCAAAGCAGGCCAGGTAGATTTTCTTTGTTTTATACTTTTTGTTTCTTCTAACCAAACACCAATCAAATTCACTCCCTCTTCCCAAACCACCGATATAAATAAGTTGGCACTGCATTAATTCAAGCTCAATCGATCACACTGCAGAAAGAAAGAAAAGAGTTTGTGATTATAAGTCGACGTATACACGTGCCATGAATTCATTTAGTGACAATCATATGAATATGAGCTCCCAGACAAGAAAGCAGCTACCGCTGCAGGGTTCAAGGCCTGAACCTCTTACGGTGATAAAGAAGCGGCCATTTCCAGGGCGAAGCCGGTCTCCGGTGATAATATATTTGCAATCTCCCAAGGTTATCCACGTCAGACCAGAGGAATTTATGGATACAGTGCAACGGCTTACAGGGAATCAAGCATCAAGTGTTCCTGCAATGGTATTGGCTGATGCAAACATGGGCCATGGAATCTCAGCCGACGATCAGGACCAACAAAAGTTCTGTAGTAGGGTACGTAGAATATGGTGCTGATTGATTCATCATCCAGCTTCTGGAATAACGTAGTGGTGTGACTTTAAGAAGAATTTGATGATATTGTCTAGCACATTTCATTCTTTATATTTAGTTATTTTCGTTGGAGAAAGTATTTTCTTGTAATGCAAATTAAGATTAACTTGTTCCAGTGCATATGGTTCAAATCTATACAATTTCAACAATTAATAGCAGCTATATATGAAGTGCATGACTTGCTATAAATTTTCTTTCCTTTTTGTAAAGTGGAGAGATGGGTAAATCCAATTTCATTTACCCAACTTTACCACTAACATAGTCTCGAAAAGGAAACTATCTGAGGAAGGAAAAAAAAAAAACACAGAAGACAGAGACTCGAAAAGGAAAATATCCGAGGAAGGAAAAAAAAAAACAACACAATGAATGGCAAAACTAGGATATAATTAAATGTATTGAGATTAAATTTATTATGACCCGGCCTACTGATCTCCAGTTTTTCTCTATATAATGAAAAATATATCATTCATGGGGGTTGTATTACTCACTCAATGATATATTTTATGCTCTCTTTTTCTGAGATATATTTAGGCTTTTATTTATAGGGACATTAATATGGATCTTTGATCATAGTATTTTATGTTAATTCATCTTGTGTCGGAATAAAAAATCAGGTAAAGAGACCGTTAAAATTGCTATGCATCAGACACCCGCTAATTAATTAAGGTTGTATTTCTTTGAATTGGGGCTGTTCTTAATTCTTCTAATATCATCCCTTCTAACAAATTCTTGGTATAAGAAAAGAGATAAGGCACCTAGCTAGCTAGCCAGCGTTGTATGTATGTCTTGCTGTACACATCAAATGTGCTGGCTAAATTCCCATGATCATTCTTTAGTCATATATCTTGACTTTTGTTATTATATATATCTTAATCTTTGGCACGTTAATTTGTTTGAAATGTTTGTTGGAGATGTTCTTGAATTGTTGAATCTTTTTATTCAAACAATCTCTAGTGATCCAGCTTGACTTTCGATCGTCTACAATTCAGTCAAAGATCTACATGAAATACCATATTGTAGTGCTCCCTCGTGATTGGACAAGGTTCGTGCATGGCAATATATAATATGCATGTGAGCTTGTCATTTTGTGGTACGTGGCCCTAACCCAAAAAGATTGAGGGCCACCTGACCTTTATATATATATATTAACACATGTTTATTGTGAGTGACCTATTACATGATCCGTTCGGCAGCATTACGTAGATATGAGCTTGTTTTGTGCTATTTTATTTTATTTTTTAAAGTAGTTTTGTGGTATTTTGAATTGTTGTAATTTTGACAGGGAGGGAATTAGAAATTTAATTTCAGGGAATTGGACTTTATTATTTTTTTTGGTTTTTTTTTTGTTTTTTTGTTAAGAACCTAAGAGGTCATCATTAATAATAATAATCAAAAAAAAAAAACCCCCCATGCCCCCCTTGGTTTGTCCCTGGATCTTAGGTTTTTGAGGGGCGATGGTTGGTCTTTTAACCAGAGGTGGTGGGAGCTAATAACATTAAAGTGTTTAAAGTTTGTTTAAGATTGTGTTAAGGCGCTTAAAAAATGTTATTAATATATAAAAAATTGTGTCAAGCATTTGCTGAAACATTTTTCGACATTTGGTGCATATGAAAAATCACAAATATTATATATATATAATATTATTTATATATATATTTTATATATTTTCATTCAATCATATTAACTATAAAAATCAATTTTTTTATTCAAAACATAAAAATATTAATATAATTTTTTTTAACCTAAAAATTTGAGTTCAGGTGGTTTGAGAATGAGAAGCTCAAACTCAAAAAATAGTTTACAATTTAAAAAAATGGAAAAAAACATGTTTTTGTCAAACTAAAAATGTTTTCCATTGATTATCATTTTTCATTGTACTAAATACAAAAAAAAATGAATAATATTTTTCAAAAATTATTTTAGGTGTACAAACGAAACCTATGTTTTAGGAAAAGCTTAAAAATAAAGCTCTTTTTAAAGAGCTTCATCGTACTTTTTCTATAGTCTAACAGAAAACAGAGTATGGAAAAGAAACAGAGCACAACGATGGAGAATGAGAGAACTGAATTTCTGTATCTTGAATTATGAAAAGCTATTACAAAGAGATAACTATTTATACATGAATGGAAAGAATAGATTATACACGTGAGAAATGAAAAGGAAAGCTTACAACTGAATCTTACAACTGAATCTCTAACCTCTGTAACTAATTCTAAACTGAATTACAGCTGTATAATACAGCTGTATAATAAAATATATTTGTTACGCCCCCTCAAGATGAATGATAAATGTTGTGGACATTCATTTTGGACAACAATAAGTGAAACAAAGGACGAGGAAGAGGCTTTGTCAAAATGTCAGCAAGCTGATTAAGAGATTGAACATGCAGAGTGCGAATCGGTCCTGAAGCAATTTTATCATGCACAATGTGACAGTCGATTTCAATATGTTTCGTGCGTTCATGATATACAGGGTTGGCTGCTATGTGTAATGCAGCCTGACTGTCACAAAAAACTAAAGCAGGCCGAGAATGAACAAGCTGAAAATCTTTAAGTAAGGCATGCAACCAAGAAAGTTCACAAGTGACAGATGCCATTGATCTATATTCGGCCTCTGCTGAAGATCTAGAAACAGTGTGTTGTTTCTTGGACTTCCAAGAAATTAGAGAATCACCCAAAAACACACAAAAACCTGTTACTGACCTTCGAGTATCAGGGCAACCAGCCCAGTCAGAGTCGCAGAATGCTTTTAGATGAGGAGAAGAAGTAGCAGGAAAAAAAATTCCTTGGCCTGGTGATGACTTAATGTATCGAAGAACTCTGTATGCAGCATCCATATGAGGTTTTCTTGGACAATCCATGAATTGACTAAGTAATTGAACTGAAAAAGAAATGTCTGGCCGAGTGATTGTTAAATAAACCAATCAACCTATCAATCTTCTATAGGTGGTGGGATCAATGATTAAATCCCCTTGTTCACGAGATAATTTGATGTGAGGATCCATAGGAATAGAAGCTGGTTTGGCAGCAAGAATGCCACAATCATCCAAAATCTCTAAAGCATACTTGCGCTGGGAAAGAGAAATACCTTTGGAGCTGCGTGCAATTTCAAGGCCAAGAAAAAATTTTAAAGGGCCAAGGTCCTTTAGTTTGAAAGCATTATTCAGATAAGTAGTGAGAATTGAAATAGATTTGGGATCATTGCTAGGAATTACTATGTCATCAACATAGACAAGTAATGCAAGAAAAGATGATTCCTGCACTCGAGTGAATAATGAATAATCAGATTTGGATTGTATGAATCCATGAGTAATAAGAGTGGATGAAAACTTAGAAAACCATTGTCTTGATGCCTGTTTCAATCCATAAAGAGATTTTTGAAGCTTGCAAACTTGAGACGCCCCCTTGACAGCAAACCCAGGAGGCAATTGCATATATATTTCTTCATCAAGAGATCCATGCAAAAAAGCATTGTTTACATCAAGTTGATGTAAATGCCAGCCATGGATGGAAGCAAGAGCTAAAAGAACTCTAACAGTGGTGAGTTTTGCAACTGGTGAGAAAGTATCACAGTAATCCAACCCTTCCCTTTGAGTATATCCCTTTGCTACTAACCGAGCTTTATACCTTTCTACTTCACCATTAGTCTTGTACTTTATTTTATACACCCATTTGCACCCAATTGGATGTTTTCCAGATGGTAGATCAGTAAGAATCCAAGTCTGATTTGCTTCAAGAGCAGAAATCTCTGCAGCCATGGCCTCACGCCATTGAGGGGAAGAAACAGCTTGGTGAAAAAATTTTGGCTCAACATGTGAAAAAACTGAAAGGCTGAAATGTCTATGAGATGGGGAAAGCATTTTGTAGTCAAGGAATGCAGTAATGTCATATAGTTTACCTGATTCAGAATGTTCCTTTTGAAGCTCGATTGGAAGGGAGGAATTAGCAGCTGCATTACAGTGATAATGTTGAAGGTATCCTGGTTTATGTCGAACCCTAGAAGATTTTCTAGAAGGAATAGAAGTAAGATAAGGCAAAACAGTTGGAGATGTGGAAGGAACATCAACTGATGTAGTTACATCAACTGATGTAGAAGTATCAACTGGAAAAGATGCAGGAATTGGTGAAGTGGCAGCTGGTATTGATGCAGCTGATGGATGTGCAGTGGAGGTGGAAATGGGTGAAGTATGATGAAGAGGTGTTTCAAAAATGGATGAATGATCAGATAAAGGATGAGGAATAACAGGACATCCATTAGAATCAAATTGGGNAAATAGGTAAAGCATAAGGAAAAATGCTTTCATGAAAGATAACATTTCTGGAAATGAAAATGTTTTGAGATATGAGATTAAGGAGTTTATAACCTTTAATTCCATGAGGATAACCAAGAAATAAGCATGGAATTGCCCTAGCATTAAATTTTGACCTATGTCGAAGTAAAGTAAAAGAGAAACACAAACAACCAAAGACTTTTAAATGATTATAAGAAGGTGGTTTGGAAAACAATAGCTCATAAGGAGACTTGTTTGAAAGATTAGGAGTTGGAATCCTATTTATGATATGAGCAGCCGTGAGGATGCAATCACCCCAAAATTTGAGAGGTAAGTGTGCTTGAAATTTTAAAGCACGAGCAACATTTAGTAAATGTTGATGTTTACGCTCCACAACTGAATTTTGTTGTGGAGTTTCAACACAACTCATTTGATGGAGAATGCCTTTGGATTGATAAAAATCAGGCATGGAGAATTCACTGCCATGATCAGTTCGAATAGCTTTAATGATGACTGAAAATTGTGTTTGAATGAGTGTAACAAAGGTTTGAAGCAACTGTCTTGTTTGAGATTTAGAATTAATAAATAAATCCAAGTGTAACGATTGAAGTCATCCACAATTGTGAGAAAATAACGACTACCATTTATTGAATCAACTGAAAATGAGCCCCATAGATCACAGTGAATCAAATCAAACATAGATCTAGAGACTGAATTACTAATTGGAAAAGAAAGTTTGCGCTGCCTAGCTAAGGGGCAGATTGTACAAACTGAATCTGAATTACATTCAATAGATGGAACTAGGGAATGTAACAGACTTATTCTAGAGTTTGAAATGTGACCTAAACGATAGTGCCACACATCAACTGGAACAGACTTTAAAGAAGTTGAAATTGAGCTATGAACATTTGCTGAAATGGCAGCAGAAGGATTCAAACCAGATGCAGTAGCAGAAGGATTCAAACCATCAGATGCAGTAGGCAGCATGAGATGGAAGAGACCACCCTTTTCCTTACCCAATCCAATCGTCTTCCAAGTGAGCAAGTTCTGAATGAAGCAAAAACCACCAAAAAAAATGAGGCAGCATTTGATATTTTTGATTAGCTTACTAGCAGAAATCAGGTTAAAAGAAAAAGATGGAACACAAAGGACATTTTGAAGAATAAGGGTGTCTGATATTTTGACATTGCCTATATGAGTAACCTNAAATAGGTAGGGCATAAGGAAAAATGCTTTCATGAAAGATAGCATTTCTGAAAATGAAAATGTTTTGAGATATGAGATTAAGGAGTTTATAACCTTTAATCCCATGAGGATAACCAAGAAATAAGCATGGAATTGCCCTAGCATCAAATTTTGACCTATGTCGAAGTAAAGTAGAAGAAAAACACAAACAACCAAAGACTTTTAAATGAGTATAGGAAGGTGGTTTGGAAAACAATAGCTCATAGGGAGACTTGTTTGAAAGATTAGGAGTTGGAATCCTATTTATGATATGAGCAGCCGTGAGGATGCAGTCACCCCAAAATTTGAGAGGTAAGTGTGCTTGAAATCTTAAAGCACGAGCAACATTTAGTAAATGTTGATGTTTACGCTCCACAACTGAATTTTGTTGGGGAGTTTCAACACAACTCATTTGATGGAGAATGCCTTTGGATTGATAAAAGTCAGGCATGGAGAATTCACTGCCATGATTAGTTCGAATGGCTTTAATGATGACTGAAAATTGTGTTTGAATGAGTGTAACAAAGGTTTGAAGCAACTGTCTAGTTTGAGATTTAGAATGTAACAAATAAATCCAAGTCTAACGACTGAAGTCATCCACAATTGTGAGAAAATAACGACTGTCATTTATTGAATCAACTGAAAATGAGCCCCATAGATCACAGTGAATCAAATCAAACATAGACCTAGAGACTGACTTACTAATTGGAAATGAAAGTTTGCGCTGCCTAGCTAAGGGGCAGATAGTACAAACTGAATCTGAATTACATTCAATAGATGGAACTAGGGAATGTAACAGACTTATTCTAGAGTTTGAAATGTGACCTAAACGATAGTGCCACACATCAACTGGAACAGACTTTAAAGAAGTTGAAATTGAACTATGAACATTTGCTGAAATGGCAGATGCAGCAGAAGGATTCAAACCAGATGCAGTAGGCAGCATGAGATGGAAGAGACCACAATTTTCCTTACCCAATCCAATCGTCTTCCAAGTGAGCAAGTTCTGAATGAAGCAAAAACCACAAAAAAATATGAGGCAGCATTTGATATTTTTGGTTAGCTTATTGGCAGAAATCAGGTTAAAAGAAAAAGGATGGAACACAAAGGACATTTTGAAGAATAAAGGTGTCTGATATCTTGACAGTGCCTATATGAGTAACTTCAATAAAGGTTCCATTAGGTAGTCTAACTTTTCTAGAAACTTTAGCAGTGATTGAAGTAAGAAAATTGAGGGAACTAACCATGTGGTCAGTTGCCCCGGTATCAATGATCCAAATGCCAATGTGACAAGAATTGTGCAATTTGGAATTGTGAGATGCAGAGAAAATTGAATGGCTAAAGGATGGATTACCTGCCATGTTGGAGAATATGTGATCTTGAGTAGGAGATGAAACACCTACTGAATTGGCAGTTGATTGAGGCATTTGTTGCTGAATGAGTGCCATGAGTTGTTTGCACAGATCTGGAGTGATAGGGAGTTCAGGAATTTCTGAATTGGATTCCTGAACTTGATGAGCAGAGTGACTTGGAGGAGGTCTACCTTTGTTATTCTTGTACCCCGGTGGATAGCCATGTAATTTGTAACATTTATCCACCACATGGCCAAGTAAACCACAGTGTGTACAAGTAGGCCTTTCTCGACGAGAGTATGGCTACTGTTTGTAAGGTTTTCCTTGTGAAGGTGTCTCTGCCTTGGACACTAAGGCAGTAGGTTCAATTGGTACAGAATAAGAGATAGCCACTTCTCTTTGTCTTTCTTCTTGAATCACTAGGGAGAAGACTTTATTGATGGAAGGTAATGGATCCATCAAGAGGATTTGACCTCTTACTTGAGAAAAAGACTCATTGAGTCCCATGAGAAAGTGAAACACATACTCCTGAGAGTGAAAATCTAGGAGAATCTTCAATCCATTGCAAGATGCAATTTGGAATTGGACGAAAACTAGCAAGTTCATCCCATAGACTCTTAAGCTGTGTGTAGTAAGTACTTACAGAGTTTGCACCTTGTGCAAGGGATGAAATAGCTTTCTGTATCTGAAAAATCCGTGGTCCATTGCTGTGGGAAAAACGTTCATGGAGATCTTTCCACATATCAGCAGCTGTGTCGATGAAGATGACACTGTTGGCTATTTCTTTGGACACCGAGTTAAGGAGCCAAGAAAGTAGCATGTTGTTGCAACGCACCCAGGCATGCAGTGTACGATCATTGAGAGGAGGTTGTGGAATGCTTCCATCAACAAATCCAAATTTGTTTTTGGCTACCAGCGCCATCATCATGGATCGCCGCCAAGTGATGAAATTGACGCCATGTAAAGGCTGTGAGACAATCATAGTTCCTGGATTGTCCCCGTGATGGAGAAAAAATGGATTGGATGAAGCATCGAGTGGAAGAGAGTTGACAGATGAGTCAACTGTTTCAGGTGTGATAATCACCATTGAGAATGATATGAAGATCAAAGATTGATTGAAGAGTGATTGAAAATACGAAAGCTTGAAAGCTTGATGAAAACGAAAATGGCGGAAAACAGTTTTCAAGAGGAGCGCTAAGGCTCTGATACCATAACAGAAAACAGAGTATGGAAAAGAAACAGAGCACAACGATGGAGAATGAGAGAACTGAATTTCTGTATCTTGAATTATGAAAAGCTATTACAAAGAGATAACTATTTATACATGAATGGAAAGAATAGATTATACACGTGAGAAATGAAAAGGAAAGCTTACAACTGAATCTCTAACCTCTGTAACTAATTCTAAACTGAATTACAGCTGTATAATAAAATATATTTGTTATAGTCAATTAGTGTGTTGTTGCATGTACAACAGTACAAGCATGTTTTTTGTGTTGGCTCTGTTGGGGTTTGGTTTCAAATGGACTGTGTCGAGAGGTGTGTTTTGCATGGTGTTTACATGGGGTCCGTTTATAAAGCGTGAATATGGCTGCCGATCGGTTGCCATTGGTCGGATTTTACAATTGTGATAGTTTCTATTATTTTTTTTTTTTGGTGTTATAGTGGATGAAATTATAAGTGTTTTTTTGGAGTTTTGTTCATGAGATATATTAATTATCGTTCGATTTTCGATTTTGCGTTATCTCAAATATAACGATGGATAATGATTTCTGATATATGGGAGTCATAGTATTATTTGCAAGATTTTAATCAAATTGCAAAAAATTAGTAATTTTTATATAAAATATTTTTTTCAACAAAATATTATATATAATAAAAACTAACGCCGTAGTGGTCCATCAAATTGAAAGATTTGAGGGCTCTTTTGTTAATGTTTGTTAACAAAATAAAATAAAAGTATTAACAAACAACTCTGTTGGAAATTGAGCTGGTGTATACGGCCCAACCTCAACCTTTGATTTAGCTAGCGATCAAGGCCTACTAGATGAGAGTGTGTGTGATACTGGTGCTATCCTTGAAGGACTATAGCCGAGCTTCAGTCAATTATTTCCTCCAAACCCCGATCTTGAGTGATTGGGGTCACGAGCCATTAAAGTTATTAATGGAGATACAATAAGGGTTTATATGACACGCATTAAGAAAGATGGCCTTGAGCCCATACTCCTATGATGCGGATTCCAAAACACGTAAGTTGCACGAATGTGATAAAAGTGATATCTGAATAGTGACAAGAACATGACTAGCTGCCGGTTGTGGACACCTAGCATTCCCTCGACCAATTGGTGTCTTTGGCATCATTGTAAAGATGAATTTAAGGACCCACGGAGAATGCCTCATTTGATGAATTCGGGAATCACGTCATCTCGTATAAAAAGGCGAACTCATCAAACAGATAAGCATTCGAACTAATACATTCATTGCATGTCCTTTATGTTATCTTCTCCTATGTGATAACTGATTCAAGCATCGGAGCTATTCCCTGCGGCCCACTCTAACAAGCTTTTTTGTTTGACTTCCTTTGTGTTGTAGGAGTGCTTATCACTTGCCCGGAAATTGTCCCAACAAACTCAAAGTTATAAAGTAGAAAAAAATTCACATACCCTTTTCAAACAACTTTTCAATTGACAATGCCCTCTCTAAATTTTCAATTATATTAATTATTTAAAACTACTAAACAATTGTCAATGTCCAACATGATAAAAATATCTTTAATAAAATAAAATAAAAAATTTTAAAAAAATTAAAAACAAACAAAACATATTTTTTTTTTTTAAAAAAAAACTACCACCAATTTGGCCAAATTTAAAATTAAAAAATTATCCTTTTTTTTTTAAATAAAAAATAAAAAATATAAAAAAATTAATAAATTCGTTGAATTTATATAATATTTTGTCTTATTGAAAAATTTATAGCGTTATTTTTATATTTTTACTGACCTTGAATAATATTGACAATTATTTGATAGTTTGAAATATATTGTCACAATTAAAAGTTTTAAAAATATTATCAATTAAATGATAATTTAAAAAGTGTACCATTTACATCAACTTTTTTCTATAAAATATTTACAAAACACTCTAAATTACTTTCACTTTAATATCAAGTAACAACTAAAAAAAAAAAAAAATAGAATTAAATAAAAAAAAAGTAACAACTAAAAATAAAATTACAGCTTTTGCGAAGTGAAGTTAATGGGCTGGAATAGGAAGGTGCCGAAATTTCAAATTCCCAATGCATAGCGCGACCGACCAGATTTCCCCCTCTTCAAATTGCACGCGCCGAGTGTTTAAACGGTCGCTACCGTCAGCGACAAACGGCGTTAAGCACAGGAGGGAAACCAAAAATTTTGTTCAAACAAAACCCAATTCCACAGCTTTTACCGCATTTTCTTTCTCTCTCGCTCGCTCGCTCGCTCACTCGCTCTCTCTCTCTCTCTCTCTCTCTCTCTCTCGCATCTCCCTTCCTCTCTGCGGGTTTGCCCTAATTTCTAACATTAGGACAAATCGATTCGAAACCCTAGCGCTAATGTAATATTATCGGTCTTTCCTCTCAATGCTTATCTCGGAAATTCTTTCTTGAAGCGCAGGTAATACACTCTCTTTTAAATCTTATGATGATCAATAGCTTTGAATTCGATAAATCTTCGTTCTTCTTGTTGTACTGATTAGAATTACGTTATATTGGACCGTCAACAGTTTCGCTTACCTTTTACATAGATTGGATACATCGGGAATTGGATTACTCCCGCTGCGCTTGTTTCCGTAGAAAAATAGTTATCGGAGAAGTATTTTCTATTGAGGCGGTTTTGATTGGAATTGAAGTTGCAAAATAAAATGCTAGTTATCTAGTTTCCGAGATAGGTTGGGAATAAGAGAATAGCGACTTACAGCATTGCGCCACAACTTTTAAAAATTTCGAGATTGAGCAATCGAAAATGATGTGATTGGTAGCTGCTTTCATTTCACGCTGAAAAAACAATCCCTCTTTGAGTTATTCTCACAAACACTGCCTCTGCGTCAGTTTTAGTGGTTCTCATTAGGAATTCTTGTAAAGAATGTTACTTTTTGAAGATATTATTAACAATTCAGTCAAATTTGATGCTCTGGCTTGAATCAATTGTAGGGGGTGAATTGAGTGGTGGAGGAGTCGCGGTTGCAGTCTTTTAACACTACTACAGTATGGCAAAGGTTGCTGCGCCTGGTTCTTTATCTTCCACTCTTCAAAACGGAGGAGGAGCTCTGAAGGTTGGCACCACGGTTAAAAGGAAAACGCCATCGGAACTGAGAGTAAGTTGCTGAATTCATGACTTTGTTTTTTTCTATGCTTTTGGTCTTCTGCTTGAACCATTTTGCAGTAATATGATGGGACTTTGTTATTTAGACTGTTCAATTCTGGCTTTTTTTTTGTAACATGATAGTGATAATGTGAAAATACTGACCTGACAACAATGATTCATAAGTTTGGTTCCATCTCCTTGAGTTACTGGTGACTATTAGAGGGAATGATTTTGAGTCTACTGTCATGACTACTTGCAAATCTGTTATTGTGTACGGATTTCAAAAGTATTATATGGTTGATTCATTACTTTATGGTTATGGATTGGAATTTTGATGTAGTGTTACTTTCTTATAGTTAGTCTACATGGAGCAAATTTGATTATTTCAATTAACAAAAGTTTGGGTAGCATCTGGTGTGTCTAGTTATTTTACAGGATTGTTAGCCTATTATAGCCCTATGTCGTGATGCGTAGGATACCTGTTTAACTTCCATGTGTAACTTCTGTGTGCATTTGTAAGCTGTATCTGCACTGTTATGTTATTGCATTGTAGAAAATATGCTAATTTCTCAATTTTTTTGGAAGTTAAGTTGATGTCATCAGCTTAGACTCTTAGGAGACAATTTTAGTTGCATGTAATTGCAATATAGTTCCAGAAAGTCTCTTAAAATGCTAACAAACAGTAAAAATTTGATAGAGAAAAAAGTACTCATGTTTCATTCACTGATGGATGCCTGCAGGGAGAGCAGTTGAAGCAAGCGAATGTTATAGAACTCATAGATGAATCTCCAGCCCCTTTGATTGGTTCTACAGAGTATGATTCTTCCTACTTCTCTTTTATCTCTATTTTTATCTTTTTGGGTTTGTAACCCACTGAAGTTTTGCTTGTTTACTCAGCGACACTAACAACGCGGATAATGGGCTCAGGAAACCTGAATTGTCAAGAAACCTTAGATACATTGACACCCGTATGGATGATGTATTTCCTGTTAAAAAATCCAGGTTTAGAATGCTTTCTGGAAAAGAAAATGCCAAGGTTAATACATTCCCTAGTATATCTGATTTAATTTTAGTTTTTTAGTTTTTTTTTTTTGTGCGTATCTTCTCAATCTAGTTTAAACTTCTGAATGTGAGTGCAGTTAATCTTTCATATTTTTCTTTTCTTTTAGTCTGTTCAGGAAAATAACTCAATTGAGCAAACTGGCAGCCTGAAGAATATCACTCTGCTTTCCAATTTGGCTGCCAAGAGACGAAACCAACTTTCATGGTATGCCTTCCTATATGGTCTACTTGTTTATAATTAAAAGAAATGTCCTCATTTCTTTTGAATTTTACATTATTATCTCCTGCAGTCCAGAAAATTCAGTTGCCTCTGCTGAAGATGCCAAAGATGGTGTCACCCAAGCTTTTCAGACAATTGGAAAGTGTAGTCAAAGTACATTTCGTAGTGTTAGTGAGATTTCATCAAGTGGTGATAGATCATCTGGCTTGGCAGTCATTGATATGGTATATATTCCCTGCTGTTTTCCTTTCAAAATATTGAAGCTAAGAATCTATAATGAATAAGTTACCACTTCTTTTCATAGGATAAAGCATTAAAAGGACTGGCTGCCCATGAAAGCCCTGCAATTTTTGGTTTATCTGCTGATTCTTCTGAAAGACTTGGGGATCCTACTTCAACTTATTCAGGCAATTTCTGCTCTGAATGCCATGTACCTGGCCGAAAGGCTCCTCTAGATTTTACTCTTAAAACTTATGTACGGGTGGTGTCCTCTTCGCCAGTGAATCAGTGAGTTGTATTGGTGCCATCATATTCTAAATGGTTTGTTTGTTGATAGTGCTTGTAGATGAGAGCGTCCTGTGGGACTAGTTCATTCGTTTTAGTTAGTAGATGTACTGCTACTTCTTAGACTCTAAGTGGCCTTGTATGCATGCATACACACTTTAGCTGGGATGAATCTTATCTACCTAAGTTCATCTTTGCTGTGAGAACCATTTACCTTTTCACTTTAATCAGATCGTTATTTCCTTTTCTTTATCGTATACATGAAAAAAGCGATTTATTTGTATATCTAATGCCTTATGGATTAGTTTAAGCAAATGTCTTGACTTTGAAGTTTGTAGGATCAAAATGAGTACTTCGGAAAGTTTTGTTTCTGCTGTTTGCTTGGTATTCAGATATTGATAATAATTGATGAATCAGAAACTTCTAATTGGGATCTTTGCTTATCCTTGATTCTTCACCCTTTCAAAAAATTGAACTTTGACATTTCTTCTCTCCACTTTCTCTCTTGAGGGTAGTATTTTCTATCAAATCACAGCTCAAAATATTTCGACATGCATTTATTTTGGGTTTCCCTTCTGCACAAAAGAATAACTACATATGTAATTATAGCATGACCATGAAGCAAACAATCTTTTCATTTTCACATCCACTATGAACTATCTAACCGATCATATACATGTTAAACTCATGCCAGGACCACTGAACATAATTTATTTAGGTTGCTTGTTGTTTGTCCATTTTATAAAGTGAAATATATATTACTGATTATTCTCATTGGTTGACTGACTTTATCTTGTTTTCCCATCACAAGAATTCATAGGTCAATAATGTCCAGTACCATGCCCCAGTTCACATTCCAGTTTGGTTGTTTTGAGGATCAAAACAACAGCCATAGCTCGATCCTCGCATCCACTTCCAATGTCTTAAGTTCTAAAGTTATGCATTCATGGGTTTACCCTCAATCTACCTTACCACCTTCTCTCATATCAGTGTTGACGTCGTCAGCAGTAGAGGGAGGTGTGTCAATAAATTTGTTTACTTAATACTAGGTGAAACTCCAACCCGCCCCCCCCCCCCCCAAAAAAAAAAATTCCTCTAATGCTTGTTTTTGTTTTGTGCAGGGGAAATGGATTTCTTAAGAAAACGGCAGCTTGCATGGGAAGACTCCTTTCGGAGTCTTTACTACATGCTCCGAAATAATGTTTGTAATCTCTTTTACGGTAATCACCTATTTTCACACTACTACAATTTGTTTATCAACTCCTGTTTAGTATGAATTCATAGAGTATTTGTAACTCAGTTACAATCAATGAGTTATGCTCTACGCTAGCACCACAAGGTACATGCAACACCTTTGGAAATTAGTTAAAAAATTTACAATTAATGTGTTATGCCTTAATGATACTTGTGAGTTGGCATCAATTAGAGGCCTCCTTTTTTAAATCTCTTCATGATTGTTGTTGCAGGAGAGTAGTTTCAGATTGCATGTAACCATAGACTATTTCGAAGAAATGCATGTTTATATTTGATGTTGATGTTGCTTGCCTAGGCATAACTTTGGAGTCTTATGCTCTTTCGTGCTTCTTAACCAGATAACTTTCATTTCAGTGTGAAACTCTATACTGACTTGCTGATTTTATTGGAAAACTTTGTAGTGTGTACTTCACATTTTGTGGTGATGTTCAATGGTGGTGATGGCTTGGGGAGGACCAAGCGCTTGTGCAATGCTTATATCTCCCGGTCAACAAGAGGCTTGAGGTCATTGTTGAGAGAGCATGTAAGATGTACTCCTTTACTTTTGAAGCTCTTTGTCCGGAGCTTGTTATGGTTACAGTCTTTTCTTCCTCCCTCTAATCATTTTTAGTATGCTCTATTCATGTATTGTTTAGTGCGTGGCTAAGAAGTAATTTTGCTTTTGATAGAACATGTTAGTCATTTATTTTGTGGAAGTGATTATTCTAGAATTTAAATGTTTATTTTGATAATCGTTGACTTTTTTTTTTGTCATTGTGCGAAATTCAAAACAAACCAAACTTTGTTCAGTTATGTTGCATTGTTTGAAGTTAAGATTTAACTTAGGCAGTCGTAGTGAAGTGGATAGCTTCGAAGATTTTTTTGCTAGGTCCCTTCACATTTCTTAGAGCTTTGATCCGACTTGAACTTTCTTGCTTTGGAAAAAGAAATACTCCCTTTGTTTTGTATTGTTTGTCTCCCATTCTATTTTGAGCTATTCTGAAGTTTCGTTCACTTTGAAAAGGCAATAGGCACAATTTTAATAACTTTCCTCACCCTGTACTATATTTGAAAAGTCAATATCTCTTTTTCATTTGCTTTATTTGGAACTGACAACTTTTTATTTCAAAGACATTGCATTCATTGGTGTCCCCTCAAAAAGTTGGGCTATGTTTGTTTGTATTTTTGTTTTTTGTTTTCTAGACAAATATACAAACTCAAAATACAAAAAACAATTTTCACCTTTATGTCAAATTAGAACACTTTTTCGAACTAAAATTTAAAAACACCCATCAAAACACATTAACAAACATAGTTTTTTTTTAGAGTGGACAAATAATATGGGATGGAGTAAGTAATTCTGGCACCAAGGTAAATGATAATTATAAACCATCTTACTTTTTGGTTGGTGATGGGCTAATTGCATGTAGAAACACTGGAGATTTGCTTCTGGTGGTGGTTTGCCTTTGACTGACTAGCATTATAGCTTTGTGCCCTGGTTTGCAGTGATGTTCTTAGATTGGGTAGCATTATAGCATCATAGGTGGTCTGGTATGGATTGTCAGAGTTCTTTTGGTGCATTGAACTGCAACTTGTGGTTGAATTGGGTTGAAGCCTAGCCTGAGTTCAACCCATATAGTTGAACAAATGTCTCATAACCTAACCTTACTGGTTGTGTTTGTTCAAAGAAAGCTCTAGTTAGGTTGTTTCTCAGGTTAAGTTTGGAATGCATATTGAAAATACTGATGAGTTTTTCTTCCATTTCAGTTATTGGAAGTGTTGTATTCCTTTTATAAAGCCCTAGAAATTTTATTATTAAGTTCTGGATGAAATTGCATTGCAGTTCCTTGCAGAGAATCCTTTTCCAGTAAAGAAATTTCCACCATATTGGTCATTTCTGTACAGAGCTATAATATGATTGACAGAGAATTGAACCTTTTGCTTTGTATTTTCATTTTTTGGTTCTGTGTAGAGCACTGAATCTTTATGATTAAGTAATCATGGGATTTCTATCTAGCAATATGATTAAAATCCAAATTTGAATTCATTTTTTATATTGCTAAATGCAACTTTGAACTTAATTGTGCTGTTGGAGTTTGAAAACCTGTTAGAAAATCGAGACTATTTTAGTGTATTGAAGGCTTTATCATCAGATGTATGAGCAGAAGATAACAGCATGTTGACCATAATTTTAGTTGCAATAACATGAGGTGAAACACTACTAGGGTTGTATTCAAGATTGGTCGAGTCGGGTATTGAATGTTCAAGCTTGGCTTATTTAATTTTATTTCAAACACGAGTCAAGCTCGAGCTTATCAGTAAGCTAGATATTCTGTTTAAGGTTGTCTCATTTAATTTTATTTAGAACACCAGTCGAGCTCACGAGCTGTTCAATTAACTTATTTATTTCTTATATAAAGTAAATATTATAAATGTTTATCTTTTTGAAAATCCATACTAATAATTAATTAATTAATTATTGTTAAATTTTTTTCATTTGAGTTAATTAAATAAATTAACTTGAATCTTAAATAATCTAATATCGAGTTTATATGTATGTATATTAATTTGTTATGCAAATACACAAACACGCACGTGCATAGACACAAATATATCCACACATACTCACAAACATGCTCATGTACACGCAAATCTCTAAAACTAAACTCACAACAATAATAATTCAAGTTATATCTATCATATTAGGAAAAAAATTCTCTTTTATTTAAGATGTTCTTATTAGGGGATTCTCTTTGTATACATCCTGTGTATTAGGGTTGCGCTCCTCTGCGCTTTATTTATACGATACGTTACTATTACTTATAAAAAAAAAAAACAAAATTAAAATAATTCTTAAAAAATTAGTAAAAATGAAGTTATACGAATTTATACAAGCTTATCTGAGCCGAGCCGAGTTTATTTGAATATGTCTCGCTTAATATTTGAAAATATTATTGTGTTCATGAATGACTCATTTATTATTTGAATTGAGACCGAATCGAGTTTAACCTAGCTGAGTTCACGAGCGGTTGGGCTCATTTTACACTCCTAAACACTACTGAGGCCTGCATTGAAAAGCTAATGTTGGCACTAAACATTTAAATCATATTAGTTGTCTTTGTTGCTAGTTCAAGTTTTGCTTTGATTGTTTTGGGAATATTTGGCTCAATTTAATAACAATTGCGTGCCAAGAACAAAAAATTTAATAGTAATTGGGTTAACAATTGATACTGAGGTGTGTCAATGTCGGAATCTGATATATACTTATGATAGGCTTCCCATGTGACTACAGACTATAACATACTTGTGCCTGCCATGATAGTCATCTTTGTTACCAGAAATTATGGACCTTTACAGTTAGTAAATAATGTACTGCTTTGTTGTCGTTAAAGAATGTATTTGTTGACTTCTACGTATTGCCCTTTCCATAGGATTCCCCTTTTGAAAACTTTTAAGGTTGAATGATGCCTGACATCTAATTTTGGCTGCAATTGATGTTTTCTAGGATGTTTGTTTCACTATGCCTCTTTGCCAATCCAAAGTAGAGCAAGTATCCACTGAAGATCTGGTTGAACTATCAGAGATTGAGAAGCATAATTTGGGCCAGGTTTACATCTATGCTTTTTATATTTGGCAGTTTGTTCACATTTGCTTCTCTGAATTCAAACCTGGGGTGGACTCTGAGATAACTTTTCCTGCCATGTGTGGGACATTGGTGGTGAGACCAGTCACTTCACTATTCAGCTAAGAAGTCTGTTCTAGTCCTTCAGTTGTCTCTGTTGGACTTATTGATCATTCGATATATGGCAGTTTTTGGCCAGTAAATAAAACCAGAAGGGCAACCTGACTACTTTTTATATATGATGATTTGGCTATCTACAATCTAAAATTTAGCAAATGATATTCATGCATGCCAAACCCTTTGAACTTGTAATGTGTTTGGAAGAGCCAAAGAGGCAGATCCATCTTATCAGTGAGGAAGTGTTCTCTATAATTAGCTTTGTATTTTGTTGTAATAGGGGTCTTATCCTAATACTTTTGATGTTGTTTCTTGTTTATATTAAATTTGACATTCTCTGTTGAAATGCAATGCAGACTCGGCGCCAGAGTTCCTTGTCTGATATCGATAATAGCCCACAATCTTTACTGGTTTTCAGTGGCAATAAGAACATACATGGTTTGTATGATTTTTTGTTAAATTATAGGTAAGTTAATAGTTAATTAAATTTCTAAATGATAATTATTCTATTCCACATTATCAATCTAAATTGATTGAACACGCTTGATGATCTGTCTTTTTTCTTGTGGTTGTCTTCAGATCTCTCTTGACCTTCTTCACTGGTATGGATGTTCCTTTATTGTATTCTCCTGTTCCATTTCAGAATGCTGCTCTTTCTGCTCCAGAGGTGTGTGCAAAATATGTAAATAAGGGTTCCTCAGTTGAAATAGTTTCACATATTATAGTTCTTATTGAATTTCAAATCATGCTCAAACCACTTAGCTCTTGGTTTTATTTCCAACTTAATTTTTTTTTGGTTGGAGCATAATGCTTGAAACCTTCGTTACCATTGCAAATGCTAATTGTTGTCAAAACCGGCACTGCTGCATTTACTAAATATCGTTAGTAACTCGTGGCTAATGTGATGTTACCTTCGACAATACTGCAGAGAGGAGAAAGTTTGTTATTTGACTTAAATTTTTCATTGCATTATTGGGTACAAACATGTGTACACGAAAAACTTATCTAATAGTGTACAAATGCTTGCGCTACACGAAAAAACTTATTTGAGTCAGTAAATATTTGTTGTTGCTTATTACTGTGAAACATATTATTGGAATTTCTTGGATTATTATATTATTATTATTATGTTGGCAGGTTAGATGCATGGAGTTGAAAAGAGCAGATCATATTGCTGCTCCTCCTAGAGGATCCAGTAAAGAAGGTGAAAGTGTAAAAGGTTCTTCTGCTGGTCTCTGCTATTGCATTGAAATTAAGGATGCATATCTTCCGCCATGGATTATATGCAGTATATGTGATGTTATGAGTTCTGAAGGGAGAAGCTTTGAGGCAAGGTATTATAATTATTAGATTTGTAAAGTGATAGTAGCTCTTACATGATTGACATTCTTGACTTGTTCAAGGCCTATCACCTCCTATACTATTGCTTCGGTTGTCGGGGATTGGCCCCATAGAGAAGCCCAACAGATCTGATACATGTTTGTGTTTGGAGGATAAAATGGGCAAAACAAATTACTGGTGCTGGGGACAAAAATTTCTTTGTGGTTTTAAAGCTATAATGGTTGGGCCATTATCTGCCTTTTCAAAGGAAAATATGGCTGAAAAAGTGCAAGGGAATTTTTTATTTGCTGCCTATCATTCACTTAAGCATAATTCTTCCCATATTTAAGTGCAGGCATAAGATATACTCATTAGTGCTGTATTGGAAATAATTAAATAGGCAACTTGAGATAGTGATATCACCACTGTCACATTTTAAGGTAAAACCAGTAGTCCTAGTCCTAGATTTAGTCTAACACCACTAGACGCTACTACCAGCTGTTTGAACTTGAATTTGATGGGATAAATGGCTGTTACTACTGGAAGGATTCCTCTTTGGGTAATAGGTACTGTAAGTGGTATTCTTTGGTTCCTAAACTATGTTGTAACAACTAGAAACTACTCTAACTTTTAGATATGCAAAATTGGGCAACGTAGTTTAAGAACTTATCAAGTATACATCAAAATGGTTCAATTACTTTGTGATGATAAAATAGATAGTTAAGTTGCTTTATTGTAAAGTGTGGATTATCAATACAAAAATCCCCAAATGCTGTTTCTTTTTTTCCTTAATTTTTGGTGAAAATTCATGCTAAGAAAGCTATTAGGCTTGTCTACGATTGATTAGTTGACCAAGTTGTTGCCTGAATTAATGCTGGATCAAATGATACATACTGATAAATATCACATGATTGAGATTTTCTTTTCAATTTTTTTCTCCTTTGGGTGCTATATCCTCATGCATTCAATTTGCCCCCAATCTCAGGTCTTTCATTGTGTGCTTTACGCCAGTCCTATTGTGCCAATAGATTGTGTTACCTGTGGAAGATTAATTTACAAATTAATTAGATGTTCATGTGCATTGGGTTAATAACATTAGTCTGGATCAAATGTATTGAAATTGCTGGATGATAATTACTATTATTTAGTAATTACTAATTTGATTTGGGTGATTTTTCAGTATCACGACGGAACCGACCTCAATTGGGTTGAATGTAGCTCTTGGAGCAGCTTGCGAGAAATCTGATTCTGAAACTGCAGCAGGTGCAGGGTTGCAAGAAAGCAACTATGCTTTTGGTATGCCGGAAGCCATAGTGACTCCTTGCTTGTACAAAGGTTTATTAAAGGGCTTGAAGTACACGAATGATTTTTATACAGCTTCTCTTTCTCGTATATGACATTCTGCGTTCATGATCTTTGGCAGGATGCAGCAATCATGCTGTTTTCACCAATTTTTGCTGATTATTGATCCTTTTAACCTTGACCGTTTCCTTTACTCTTTGTATTTCAATCTTGTATAATCTTATGGGTAACAATGTTTGACTAGTGCGTTTTACTAGCTTCTGAAAACATTTTCCTTTGGCTAAGTGAAATTTGCTTTACAAAAAAGAGCCAATCAATTACTATTTGAAAAGCTTAGTAAAGATGTGTGTGCACTGCCAAAAACAAAGACATCAAAACCATGCAATTTCTTACTATGTCGTTGGCCTTTCCGTGAAGACCACACTTCTGGCTACTCGTTGTCCGTGTTCCATCGTGTAATTATTGGGACAATTTGAGCTTGGCCAATGATTCCCAAGGCATTTTGAACTTCTTTCAAAAAGCCAGTTTAAATGTTTGTTTCGGGAAAAATATATATATATTTTTGTTGAAAAATGATTTCAGTTGAAATCATTTTTGAGGAAAACATTTTTTTGTTAACTTTGTATAACTTTAGAGGATTGAACCTTTTGCTTTGTAATTTCATATTTTGGTTTTGGGTATAGCACTTAATCCTCTACGATTTTTTAGTGTGTTCTAAATTTTAAATATGAGTATTTTACTGGGCGTGTAGGTGGGGCTAAAGAGATTGCTGAAGGTTGCAACAGCTCATACATAGATTGAAGCTCTAAAGGCCAGTGAGGGAAAATGATGACAAAATTAGCTCTGAGAAATATTAGAAAGATGAGGATGGAGGAAGAAATAGAGGCCTCAATGTAACACTCCAAAAAATTAATTAATTTGTAAATCAATTATGTGGTTTGTCTCCCAGCCTTAAACCACTCGGCTTAAGACTCAGAGATACCTCTATTCTCTTGGAAAGAGAATATGTAAAACATCGCCTTGAGAATCATAGGATTCTTCGGATTAAGTTAATTAATTTAACTAACACCAATTTAAAAATAAAAATAAATTGAGGGACTACTTAAAAAAAAAAAAAAACTTGTAAAGCAAAACCCCAAGTTTCACATTTGATATTAACTGTGGTTTTACTTTTGACATTCAACTTCTAAAAGCAGGAACAAAATCGTGTTTGTCAAGTGTTATCAAAAGTGATCTTTCCACAGTTACATATTCGGTATCAACTTCAAAAGAAAAAAATTGGCTATTTTGGAGTTTAAATAAAAAATAGGCTATTTTGGAGAGTTTAAATAAAAATAAGATGGCTTGTTATTTTTTGGTTGAAAATCAGAAATTCTTCATTTAGTACGATAATAGTAATTAACTCCTTTTCCAAACCAGGTGTTTGTTGGACCAGTTCTTCAATTAGTGTAAAGTGAGGGGTAAGATTGTTATTTTATTTTATTTCTTACAATTGTAGCCCCACATTACACTAATTGGATCTCTCCATTTCATTTGAAATAGAGAGGATCCATTTATGTGTTTGTGCTCCTATTTAAACCTTATACAACAATAGTAATTAATCCTCCTGAAGTTCTACAATCCTTATTCCTTTAGTATGATTGATTCAATTGATTCAATTGATCAAGTTGTTGCATGAATTATATGAATTAATGTTGGATCAAATGATACATACTGATAATTATTACACGATTGAGATTTTCTTTTCAATTTTTTTCTCCTTTGGGTGCTATACCCTCGTGCATTCAATTTGTCCCCAATCTCAGGTCTTTCATTGTGTGTTTTGTAGCAGTCATATTGTGCCAATAGATTCTATTACCGGCTGAAGATTATTTTACAAATTAATTAGATGGTCATGTGCATTAGGTTAATGACATTAGTCTTGATCAAATGTGTTGAAATTGCTTGATGATGATTACTATTATTTAGTAATTACCAATTTGATTTGGGTGGCTTTTCAGTATCACAACAAAACTTACCTAAATTGGGTTGAATGTAGCTTTTGGAGCAGCTTGCGAGAAATCTGATTATGAAACTGCAGCAGATGAAGGGTTGCAAGAAAGCAGCTATGCTTTTGGTATGCCAGAAGCCACAGTTACTCCTTGCTTGTACTCAGGTTTATTAAAGGGCTTGAAATACACGAATGATTCTTATACAGTTATGTATTCAATCTCTTTCAAAAAAGAAAAAAAGAGCTTTGCCAATCAATTACTATTTGAAAAGCTTAGTAAAGATCTATGTGCACCACCAAAAACAAAGACATCAAAACAATGCTATTCCTTACTATGCCATTGACCTTTCTATGAACACTACACTTATCATCCACTTAAGCATAATTATTCACATATTTAAGTGTAGACATAAGATATACATTAATATTGCCTCATTGGAAATAATTAAATAGGCAACTTTTCCAATTAGAATTGATAGTGATATCACCACCATTGTCACATTTTAAGGTAAGACCAGTAATCTTGGTCCTGGATTTAGTCTAACAACACTAGACCCTACTAATAGTTGTTTGCACTTGAATTTGGTGGAATAAATGGCTGATACTACTGGAAGGATTCCTCTTTGGATAATAGGTATTCTAACTGGTATTTTTTGGTTCCTGAACTATGTTGTAACAACTAGAAATTGCTCCAACTTTTAGATAAACAAAATTGGGCAACATAGTATAAGAACTTATCAAGTATATATCAAAGTGGTTCAATTACTTTGTGATGATAAAGTAGATAGTTAAGTTTCTTTACTATAGGTGGATTATCAATACAAAAATCCCTAGATGCTGTTTTTTTTTTTTTCCTTAATTTTTGGCAAAAATTCATGCTAAGAAGCTGTTAGGCTTGTCTATGATAGATTCAATTGACCAAGTTGTTGCATGAATTACTACTCTATCAAATGATACATACTGATATATATTGCTTAATTGAAATTTTCTCCTCAATTTTTTTTCTCCTTTGGGTGCTATACCCTCGTGCATTCAATTTATCCCCAATCTCAAGTCTTTCATTTTGTGTTTTGTACCAGGCGTATTGTGCCAATTTATAAAATTTGCAAGGATGTCATGAACTTATTTCATCTTTGGTATATTAAAGCATGACTCACCCAGTCCTGCAAGGACTTATGACTTGTCTCAAGTTAATGTGATTTAATACCAAAAACTACTTCAATGAATAATACTTTGTGAGCTTATGTAGAAAGCAATGTTATTATATTAGTTGATTTTCAGGCAGTGATGTCATTAAAGTATGATTAACTAACTTATAAAGATTAGCACTTTATGAGATGCCCTCTTTTGAACTTGTTAGAAAGAAAGTTTAATTTTGGTCTTGGATTATGATTTATTTCCTTCTACGTTGATTTTAGTGTTTAACAATAGAATTCATATTAGTAATTAATTTGTAGTTCAGTGAATCCTATCTAGCTTGTTTGTGAAATAAACTATGGAATATAGTTACTCTCTTTTCATGTTGCAATGACAATCTTTTATGATGTTATAGACATTGCACTTTGGCCGCCCTTTTGCTTTTAGGTAAGCATGCGAATAATCAATCTTTGAGACAATTGGCTTCTCTATTGTTGTTTTGTTGTGATGTGTTTTTTTTCTCTTTTTTTTTTTTTTTTTTTTTTTTTTCATTCTGCTTATTTTTTCTTATATAGTTAATGAGCAGTCTAAGAAAGCAAGACTTCAAGAATAGAGCTTAGGGGCCTTCTCAGCTAAGAGGAAGATCAGAGTGAAGCTGGAAAAAAGGATAAAAGTGTGCTGACTTCATCTATGTTGACTTGTGTTGTCATGCTCCCTCATTTTCAGTTAGTCCCACAGTATCTTTGAGTGGCTTCCACACAAACTTTCTCTTGCTCATAGATTGAGTTGTTGGCATAAACATAATAAAACATGTAACTAGATTTCAATTGTGTACTGTCTGACAGCTTTTGTAAGTAGATTTTGTTGGCTAATTGGTTAGTAATGCTACTACTATTTTCCTCTATACTTTTTGTCAGCTAATGACAATGAGGGTTGTAAGGTACTAACATGTTTTGTTTATGAATTGTGTTGTGATGACAACTTTTGTTGTAATGAATTTTTATGCAATGATGCTATTTGGTTGGAATACATGTATTATTGCTAGTCCTTTTGGAGTAATAATGTCGATGTGATTACACTTGTATTTGCATATGTATGTAATATATATTGATCTTTTTTTTTTTTTTAAAACCACTTATTTGGATTGTAGTAAGCCACAAAAAAATATATGAATCGTTCAGCATAACTCTTCTTGTTCAATCTTCTTGACAATCTTAATTCTGAAGTAAAAATTTAGAATTTTCCTTGTTTTGGTACAAAAAAGTTTCAAATAGGTTATTCCAAGCGGGTTGTCAAATTGGTTGGAGTCACCACTCCACATGAAAGTTTTCTATTGACAAAAGAAAAAGAAAAAATAAATAAATTAGAGAACGAAGTTCATATGCCTTAAAAAAGAGAGCTACTTTTGATGTTTATTATTTTGGTGGTCATGCCTTTCAATAGTTATTACCTTATTATTATTAGTAACTTTTAGATGACAAGAACAACAGAACCAAGATGTCAAGTTAACAATATAAATACATGGCTTGAAAAAGAGAAGAAAAAGATAAAAATCTAAATAAAACAGTTTGGTTCAACTTGAGCCAACTGATATTTACACACTAATTTTACATTGGAAGTGTCTTAAACATCTCTTCATGGGTTACGTGAGGATAACCTAAACTAGAAACATATTCACTTATTCCCCTCCTTAGTAACAAACCTAAAGCTTGTGCCAACTGTAGATTTTGCTCTACCTTGAGGGAGCAACAAAGGATCAATTAACTTGTGGGTTGATCCCAACCCTCTCCAACATGTCATAAATAGTATCCCAGTGTATTGGAGTTGGGCATTTAGGCCTTAAACTGCTTGGAATGAAGTAACAGAGCAATAGTTAGGGCTAAAATGATCAAATAGTGTTGGTTGTAAGGGCTTCACAATCAATGATATCATGTATTGCATCTTCCAGCATATTGTAAAATCAAATACATTCTTCTCATTGTGATCCCTTTGCAAAGAGGAACTCCAATGTAAATAATTTGGGCAGTAACTAAGAACTACATTCCTATATGCCCATACATTCAATTTTCATACCTCGAAGATGTACAAAATGGTAAATCACGTAAACAGTATAATAAAATCAAAGAACATTATTTACTTTTTATGAGCGCTAGCCCTACTATTCATAATTGGGAACCTAAAACTCCCTCCATCAGGATATTTACAGACTCCAATGCCAATTAGTGCAAGCTAACCTAGACCTAATGTATTCGTATTTGTTCATCAATTGCTACATAATTTATTCTTCCAAAGCCGGATGATATTGACAGATTCCAGTGCCAATTTGTGCAAGCTGACCCAACATTATGTTTTCGGTAGCACCCCTTATGCAATCTAGTTCAGCAAATGCCGCAGCATCAAGAAGAACATCCATTGTTTCTTCAAATGAGCATCTCATCATCGTCCTAACATTATTTTGATGACGATTGATGGCCATTAAATGACCACGACGGGTCATGGTATCACACAAGATAGTTAGATGGCAATAGTTCACATAATATCCATCAAAAGATACATGAACATTATTTACTTTTGATGAGACCATAGCCCTACTATTCATAATTGGCAACCTAACACTCCCTCCATCAAGATATTTACAGACTCCAATGCTAATTGGTGCAAGCTGACCTAGACCTAATGTATTCGTATTTGTTCATTAATTGCCACATAATTTATTCTTTTAGAGCGAGAGGATATTGACAGATTCCAATGCCAATTGGTGTAAGTTGACCCAACATTATGTTTTCGGTAGGGCCCCTCATGCAATCTAGTTTGGCAAATGCCGCAGCATCAAGAAGAACATCCACCGTTTCTTCAACTGCGCATCTCATCATCGTCCCAGCATTATTTTGATGACGGTTGATAGCCATTAAATGACTACGACGGGTCATGGTATCACACATGATAGTTAGATGGCGGTAGTTCACATAATAGTCATGAAAAGATATGATAGCCCACAATTCATCCAGCAGGGACCGACGAGCTGGCTCAATTCCAAGAACTTGATTCACTTCAATTAAGTGATTGTTCATGGTCCTCCTTGCATCTACATCTTCATGGCACATAACAGCCAATAGATTGACACCTTCTATATCCAACATCCACTCTTGTTCATTCTCATTTAACTTGTCTATCTTACATTGCTTGATGAATACCTTGTTGATATTTGGTACTATTTCGCTTTTTGTTAGGTTCTCATGTTTGTTAACTGTCATTTTTGTCTTGTGATTTTAAACCTAATTATAATGATATACATGGTTATAGTTTCCCTTGTTATATATACATACACACACATGATGAAATTAGTCATCAACTATGAGAAAGAGCATATCACTACTGAGATCTCAATTATAGCTCATTACCAACGAGATCTTAGAAAGAACAATGATCATCAAATCAAGTTTTTAAAAAGAGTAAAAGATCTAAATCTATAGTAGATATGGTGATTGATGCATAAATTGTGTGCTGCTATGAGCAAGAACTTATCATCACCGAGATTTCAATAAGAGCTAATTACTAAAGAGATTTAAGGAAGAATATTACTCATCATATCAATATTTGAGGAAGAGTAAATCATGTGAAAGATTGGTATGACCAAAATGTGAAAGATTGGAATGATCAAGAAGAGTAATATGCATTTGAGTTTAAGCCACATTCTGAGATTAAAGACGATGTGAAAGATGTTATATTTTATTGATGACACTTGTTAGTCATTTCTTTTTTGTGGGGTTTCTTTTGGAGGATAATGCTCATAGTTCTCATTTTTGTTTTAATTTTGTTGTTAATATGTGCTTTCGTCCCATTTGATGCTTCTTAATGAAAAATGCGTATCTATTAATACCTCAACAATAAAGTTATTTAGTGCTTTTAAGCAAATAAGACTGAAATGGTATACTATAGTTCTCATTGCGAAGGCTTTTAGACTTCATTTCCCTTTCTGGTAGGTTCTCATGTTTGTCAATGGTTGTTTTTGCCGTGTGCTTCTAAACCTAGTTATAACAGTATACATGGTTTTCCGTAAAAAGGCTTTGAAAGTTTAATATTCCTTTTGGGTATGTCAATGGTTGTCTAAGCTATCGGCTCTACCACTATAATGGTAAATATAGTATCCCTTGCAAAGGCTTTGGAAGTTTAATGTTTTTTTTGGGTATGCTCATTTGGAAGTTTAATGTTCTTTTTAGGCATGCTCATATTTGTGTAACTGTTGGCTTTGTCATGTAGCTATATATTGTGGCTAAAGAATCTTGAAAAAGGTCATCAAGTTGCTCGAAAGATTGATGTTGAAATTTTTTTGATGGAACTCGGTGACTAGAAGTGGTTCAAAGTAAACTTTGTTTAATACAACTATGAAACGACAATTAGATATTGTAAGCAAGATAATATCAGTGTCATTTTTATTAAAACATCACGTCACTTTGCATGGATCTCCCACAAAGCATAGAAAAATAGTGGAGCAAATCCAATATTAAGGAAAAGACTTAAGTGCTCCCTCTCATATAGCAAACCACAATCCAAATCCACCTTCGACAACTCAATGACATAACCCTATCCATGAATTTGCTTTGAGAAAGCATTTTTAGTTGAAGGACCATCGTTTGGTACTTAGACGAGAGCGTGATTAACTTGCAGTCGCACCTTTTTGCCCTGCATCGCAAAATCAGGCCACCTTTTCATCCTGCGTCCCGAAAGCAGGCCGATACAAAAGCTCCAACCGCCTCTCCACCTTTATTGAAGGTGAATTAAACTTAAACCATCGTCTGCAAGCCTTGAAATCACTTAAAATCGCATATTGTCAGGCTGTGATTGATCACCAAAATGCTGTTATTGATCACTGGATTGTCTAGGACGCTGGTGATCAATCTTTTGAATTAGAAAAATTACTTTCAACTTAGTTTGGAGGAAAATTGTCTTTCTTCAACATATGTTGTATGGTACTTGTTGAGTATACATGTATGAGTATAAAAAAGATTGAGTCATACATTGAAAAGTTATTAAAATAGTGAGTAATTAAAATAACATAATTAGATTCAAATCCATAGGCTTAAGCTTTTTGGTTAACTAATGACCCAATATGCTATATTATGGTCTCATAGAAAGACTCTGACGAGAGTTCTTGGAATGAGGGGCAAAGGTTAATGGCAAAGGCACAAAGGAGAGGTCGTGGAGTAGTGGCAAAGGTGCATAGTACGGGCAAACCCATATAGCACACAAGTGATCCTGGAGTCAGCCCATAAGATTGATAAAAAGCTTCTGTTTGAGGGCAAGTGTAGCAATGTGTTGATGAACTCACATGTAAGAGGGAGATTGTTGAGTATACACATGTGAGTGTAAAAAAGATTGAAAAGATGTTACAATAGTAAGTGGTTAATATAACATAATTGGGTTCAAACCCGTAGGCTTAAACTTTTGGATTAACTTGTGTCCCAACATGTTATATTATTGTGTTACTAAAATACTCCCCGAACTATCAACCTCCCCCAACACTACTCTCAAGATTTATAAAATTCAACTTATTTGGGCAACATTCACCATCAATCAGCAACTTAAAATGCAATTTTTCTGGTAATAGAGGACTAAAGAAATCTAAAATATATTGAGGAGACCAGTTAAGCAATGCATGTTGTTAGGTGAGTAAACGCATGCGAAAACCAAATTCTTGAGCATGTCTATTTTGATATGAAATGTGCATCTTTATGCTATCATGAAATACTTTACGATTCAATGTTGTGAGCATTAAATTTCGAAGTATAGTTGATTGATTTGCGAAATAAATGACTGTGACTTTCACATTGCTATTTTACATGCATGAAAAATGGGAATAATAATTTGTATAATATGGCCACCCGTGAACGAAAATGAAAATAAACTTTGTGGCATATGCAACCAAAAACTTATACAATAAGACATGTGAGTTAGGTTACTGTAGCATTTAGGGCGCCCATTAGTGGGCAGCTCAAGTGTTGTAACGTTCAACCGTTACTCCACATAGCATTGATACACATTAAATAGAGCAGTTTCATATATGAAAGGTTGCTTGTTATATAATGTGTGTTAGTGATGTGGAAAGGGATATGAGAAAAAGTGTGCAAGAAAATACATCTCTCTCGAATCTAGTTTTCAAGTGTATGAGGCATTTAGACTGTGGATATTGTGGGTATTGCTCTAGTAGTATGCCCCATCACTGAGAGAAGAAATGCTGGAGATTCAAGAACGAATGCACGTGGAACAACTACGTCAGATCTTATATTCGGTCCACTGAGAGGTACCGAATATAATTTGTTATTCCGCTGTATTATATTGAATTATATTTCTAACAGTTACGGTATATGAACGTAGGCCTCCTCTTCACTATTTCCTTTCCATGCAAACCCTACAACATGTTAGAAGGAGGTCAGATTTCCTCTGAAAAAGCTACCCCAAACTATCCTGATGTGTGCTTAAAAAAATCGAGCGCGTAACAGTCAGCTGGAGGTTTCTGCCAGAAACCTATACAAGATCAGACTCACAACCAACTCTATCTCGAGTACGTTTGAGATCAGCTTTGTAGCAAAGTGGCAGTCCTCACATGCCTGCCCCACCCCCCCCCCCCCCCCCCCCCCCCCCTGCCCCCCCCCCCGCGGCCCAAAGTGGTTTTTTTGACCATTCGGAATTGGATGGCTGAGCTTTAGTCTTCGTAATTCCAAACGCAATGGCAAGCTCTCTTCCTCAGAATCTCTTCTCACATCCTTTCCATTTCCTCTACTTCAGGATGTGTTGTCTCCAACGATGAAGTTATGGATTTTCCCATCTATCTCAATCAGGTTGTAGCCTGGCGATTTCTCAACTCCTTTCTCCATCATTTGTTTCATAATTACGAATTTTTCCCACTTGTTTGCTTGTGCATATATGTTTGAGAGTAGCATATAATATCCTTCATTGTTGATATATGAAATGAACATTTTCCCTTGTTTATCCGATGCATTAAAACAGAAAAAAATAAATAGATAAATTAAAAAGAGAAATGCATTTATATTGTAAAACAATGATTAAAGTACAATGATGTCAATTAAAAAATCGATGTCAAAATTGTTTGAATGGTTCATCTCTCAGAAAGATGGAAGCAACAAAGAGATCGTTATACTCCAAAAAGTATGCTGCCCCATTCCAGAGTATTTCTCTGGTTTGCTCATTCTGTTGTGCTCATTATTTGTCTGTCTAGAAAGAGAACTTGAAAGCACCCACCCTAGAATCCGTTACTGAATCCCAGAAGGAAGGTTTCTTCTGCTGTGCCTTTTTCTCCTCTGCTTCCTGCACCAACTCGTCTATAGTTCCAGGGAGAGAAGTTTCAATAGCATTCTTAAACTTGTCATACAAATTCACCCGGTCTCTTGTTCCAGATACCAGTGTGTGCGCATTTGGCCTTTTAAGAAAATCCAAAACATTTAACAAATTTCTCCTGCAACATATAAACCATATATCGATAATTTTATTTGTTAGATCATCACTTATCCCAAAAGCTTAAGATGATAAAAAAATGAAAATTTGATCATTTAATGAATAGTGTAACACTATTCCTCACATGTAGAATAAGTGAGGCCCAACACGTGGAATATTAAATTAAAATGGAAAGTAAATTGTGGAGTCGAAGTTCAAACTCAAGACCTCTGACTCTGATACCATGTTAAATTATCACTTACCCTAAAAACTTAAGTTGAAAGGAAAGAATAACTTTACTCATTTAATGAGTAGTTTAAAATTATTTTTAGTTTTCATCCCAGAACACTGGATGTTACAGAATAAGCATTCATAATAAAGTCATATGGGAAAGTATACTAATTTTGATACAACTGAGAGTAATGTCATTAAACCACCAGTAAGCATTTTTTTTCTGAGCAAATGGCTCAAAAAAATTTCCCGTGGTGAAGCCAAGTTCCAAAGGTAGTTGCTGCATTTTGAAATAATTAGAAAAGATTTACATGGACATTAAGATAAATTTAATTCTTATTTTCTTTTCTGTTTGCATGGTATATGTCACTAGTTAAATACACAATTTCTTTTGACAAATGAAACAAAATCAAGAAGAAAAAGCAGTATGATATAAGACAGATTTAGGAAACCTGTATATGAGTACTTGTGGTGGGCCTAGGGTTACGAGAATTTGTGAATCTGGAGCCTAGGATTTTAGATGAAAGGGCTAGTGTTTGTAGATTGAACTATGGGTTGAAAAGATAGGATTTTTGATATATAAACTTTTTTTTTATAAGACACACCTAGAAAGAACTGAAAACCTGTATATGAGTACTTGTGGTGGGCTTAGGGATACGAGAATTTGTGAATCTGGAGCCTGGGATTTTAGATGAAAGGGCTAGTGTTTGTAGATTGAACTATGGGTTGAAAAGATTGGATTTTTGATATATGAACTTTTTTTTTTTGTAAGGCAGACCTAGAAAGAACGGAAAACTAAGAAAACAACTAGCTGGTATTATCTGGCAGCAGTAAAGATTGTACTTAGAGGGATGTATAGAGGAGCGATTTGCAGTCTAAAGGTTCAAAAAATTCATGGGTTTTAAGGTTTTAAAGGGTATAGAAGGAGGACTCTGGTTTGGAACTTCTATTTTGACTAAAAAAGAACCTCTTAATTGGACAAAACCAAAAGGCCACACATACAAGTCCATAAACTAAATAAGACTCACTTATTAATAAAATTAAAACCTAAGGCCCACAACAAGAAACCACAGAATTATAAAAATACTCTTGAATGTAGACAAAACACATATAAAATATGATAAAATATTATTCACCTAATTAACTACCATGGACATTAGTTCTTGGATTAAAATGGCTTCTTGCTTGCTTTTGCCTAGTCATAGGTTTTCCAAAAAGGATTAGGTCTGAACATGCTATAGTGGCAGCACAATAGTATCCCTAAGACACTAATGATCAAGCCTAGAGCCTAGCTGATGTAAAATTAAGTCATCTAACCATTTTTTCAATGCCATATTTTAATCCATGAGTAACATAAAATGTGAATATGCCACCTTATGTACCACATGGATTTGGATGAATGCCAGGAAATCATGCTAGGGGAAACTGGCCCTTGATCACTCCATTCCAAGCCAAATTCAACTTCACTTCCCTCTTTCTTGCCCCTTTTTCGAAGGGGTGATTATGTAACATGTGCAAAATGTCCACTCAAATGTCTATGTCTGTACCATCAACTTGATAAATGAATTTCGAGACAAAAAAGGGACCCTTAAGGTAGCTACTAGATTTGAGGTGGGTAATGTGTGGTGTGGGGATTAGATCCTTAGGGTAGCTTTTTTGAGTTATTTAGCATTGCTCGCTTTAAGGATGTTTCCATGGCAGATCATTTATAGCTTTCTAATAACCCTCATAAGTGGTACGTTAATTTTATTATAGTGGTGCAAGGTTAGGGGGTGAATTTCTTTACTTCGTTCTTCAATCTGTTGTATTCCACCAAACTGAGACCAGGTGGCAATGACAATCTTTGTTAGGCACCTTTTAATAGAGGGTTGTTTAATGTCATATCGTTCTATAATACTTATTTCCCCATGATAGTACTCCCTTTCCTTGGAGTATTTGGAAGAATAAGGCTCCATTGAGAGTGGTTTTCTTTGCTTTGCTTGATTTGCTGCTTTAGAAGAGATCCTCACAATGGATAACTCAAGGAAGCCACATCTCATAGTGGTAGAGTAGTGTTCCATGTGCAAAAAGAGTGGGGAACCGTTGATAATTTTGTATTCCATTGCAAGATAGCTAGTGCTTTAGAGAACACTATTTTTGGTTGTTTTGGGTTAGAGTGGGTCATGCTTCAACGAGTAGTGGATCTCTCCACTTGTTAGAAAGGGCAATTTGGTAGTCACAAAGTGTAGTAGAGTGTGAGAAGATTCTGTCTTGCTTAATGTGGTGTAGTTGGAGAGAAAAAATTATCAAAGTTTTGAAGATCATGAGAAGGCGGTGGTAGAATTAAATACTTTTTTCTTCAAAACCTTTTATCACTGGATGGTTGTCTATGATTGTTTTCATATTTCTAGTTTTCATGATTTTTTTTTTATTTTTTTCTTTATCTGATTAAGTGTTTTTCTTATATACTTCTTCTGTACTCAGGTTATGCCCTTTTGCATTTTAACAAAATTTCGATTACTTATAAAGAAAAAAGGATCTACTATTCAACTATTCTGCTTTTTCCCAGGTGCTTGGGTTCAGATATGGACATTATAATGTTAGATGAAAAAATATTTAGGGTGGTTGCTCAACTAGAAACAAGACCACTTAGCAGACTCTTGATGTGAACAAGCAAGAACCATCTTTGTTTCCTAGATACCATGAGTTGACACCAACAAATTCCCCACCACCTATCATATTCATTTAGACCTTAAAGCATTCCTACTTTCTGTCACTTGCTAGACCCATATGTACAACAGCATTACATACCAATGCTTAAGAAATTGACCCAATTATGGGGCAAAGTGACTATAAGTTGCTGTGGCTCTTGAACAAACAGTCATAAGAAGCATTTTAAGTGATCAACTTTGGCAAGCAAACTATTGTGAAGTCAATCTTAAATGAGGTACTGAAGGCCATTTGTTTTTTTTTTTTTGATGAGTAAGAGAAAATATATTAAAAGCGCAAAAAGAGCGCAGCCCTGGCACACAGGAAGTATACAAAGGACCACCTAAGAAGGGGAAGAAAAATGTACAGCCATTTGTTAATGATGTAGAAACATAGTTCACCACATTTGACTATTAATAATGGCATTCTCCACAAACAATGGATAAAATTTTAAACCATGAAACAAATAAATATTACAAGGACCATACCTGCTAGCATAATTCTGTGTAATGGCAATGGATTCCTCCAGGTTGATCACCAAATGCCACCATCCATTAGGCACAAAGATCACCTCTCCAGCCTTACAGATGCACTCAATAGGTTTCTTTTTCCAAGTTTTAGTTGCCATATAGAAGTTCATGAACCACTCAATGATTGAAACAGGACATGCCACCTCCGCACCGTCTGGGCTTGGATGCACCCCAGGGGGAATTAGATCAGGAGGAAACAAGACCCACTTCTTGGAACCCTTGATCACTGCATTCCAGGCTGACGTTGAGTTAGGATCAATGTGGAACGATGAACCAGACCCAGCCGGTCCAATTATAATCCACCTATAATCTGGCCTCTTATAGCCCAAAACACTAAACAAATCCTCCTGAAAGTATACTGGAACTTCATATTCCAAACCCAACTTTGGAACTTTTTCTGCAAATTTTGGGTCAAACAAATACAATGGCCTTTCCTCCCTAGCCTGATCTGAGTACCTAAAGTACTCCTCAAGCTTCATCTCCACTGGCCCAACCGAAAACCTAACATCACCACACAACTGAACCAAATAGTCTCTATCCCATTTTTCGTATGCAACCCAATTATCCATACACCCTTCCAACAACACCGGCTTATTCGGTTCCTCAAAGTTCAAAACGAATTCCTCAACTGAAATGCCCTTCCTTCGTATTATATTATCCCTTTCAAGCCACTCAGGTTTCATTTCAAGATTAGCACAGAGCCAACTCTGAAAAAGATAATCAGAATAAAAATCCCTCACTCTCAAACCCGAAACACCAATACTCGAAACATCGAATGAAGGGTAATAAGCAGCAATACAAGTAGATTTCCAAGACCCATTAAACAAAAACCCACTATTTAGACTTTCCAGTACAAGGTTCCTCCAGAGTGGTTCATGGTTAGTGAAAACATAGAAAGATTTGCTAACAGTGGCCAAGACCCCCAAGTGGGTCGCACCCAGAAGCCCAAGAATATCAAGAACGAGCTCATCAGTAAGGGTTTGGAGATTACCTAAGCCAGTATTTCTTGAGTTGACGGAACCTGGTTTGAGATAGAGATTGCCCAGTGGTTGAACCCCATGAGTGTGTGAAGGAGCAGCCGAGGTCTTCAGGCTGAAACCTCCTTCAGTATCTCCTTCTTCTTCTTCTTCTTCTTCATACTCGTCTTCGTGTGGTAATTCTTGTTTTTTGGAAATGGAGTTTCGTGTTTTGGAAACATTTCTGTTTTTGGTCTTGTTTCTGGATTTGCTTTTGCTCTTCTTTCTCTTAATGGTTTGAGACAGCGTGTGCCTGCAGCCGAGCATTGTTAGAAATAGACGACGCTCTGTGCAGTGTGCAGCGTAGAAGCGGAGGGTTTGATCGTTAAGACTTAAGAGTATATGACAGAACATACGGCGTTTCGTTAACCGTTTCGAGGCAAGATTCGTTTTCATAATATTCACATTTTCTTTTTTCTAAAAGCCCAAACTGAACCTGATTAAGGCTCGGCCACGACGGGCTTAAGATAGCTGTTAAGACATTACATAGAGGCCCGGACCCACTAATAAAGCCCGGTCAAAAATGCCGATGAACATTTTTAACAGTCTCAATAAATTTAACAAAAACGCACAAAAAAGCCTCCCAATAAATTTACTATTCTAACCAAAACACCTTGGTGAGTGAACAATACTCACTAAAAATAGTGAACATTGAACAATACTCCCACGCACGAGGACTCTCTTATTACAAATAAAGATTAACTTAATAAATTATAAATAAAGTCTAACTTAATTTAAATAATGCATATTAAACTAAAGACTCTAAAACTAACTTAATTTAAATAGTGCATATTAAACTAATTTTTGAAGAAGTTAGAGAAAAAATAAAGAAATTTTTGAAAATTAATATTACAATGGAATAGTAAAAGTTGATAGTTAAAATTGTGAGATTATTGAGAGTGCTTTAAAAAAGTGGATGATTAAAATAGAAAAAAATAGTTTTCAATTAAAATAGCTAGTAAAATATATTGAAGCTTTAAGAATGTTTAGTTGATGAAGTTTTTATTTTTGTGGTATCAAAAAAATAAAATTTGGCTCTGCCGAGGGGCAGGGGGTATAGGGTTTAAGAAATGGTAAATTAACATCTTTAGTTCTAGTAATTATTTTTCACTTAAAAATAGTTTAATTATTAATTATCTTAAAAAAAAATTAAATTTTATCAAATTAAATTTGATGAACTTTCTCTAATCTACTATATTAAACTAACATGTGTTCAAAATACATATAAGAATTACATGTATTTTAAACATACATGTCAATTTAATAAGGTGAATTTTATTGTATCTCATATAATAATAAATATTAAGGCAATAAAATCTCAACCATTTACTTGAGAGTATTTTAAAATTCTGAAGGTTACCCTCGACCCGTCTCCGTCACTGGAGGACAGAAAAATTAGGATCCGGCTTTTCCTTTTCTTTTTCTTTTTCTTTTTTCTTTTTTCTTTTTCTTTTCTAATTGATAAGGGGAGAAGGAACAAAAGAGAGAGAGAGAGAGAGAGAGAGAGAATTCAAAGACGAAAGTTTCGCCGTGGCTTGTAGTTTTGTATGATTGAAATTTGAAACGACTCTTTTTTTTTTTCCTTCCTGTTTTTGTAAATAACTTGTTAGTTGTTGCACATCTTATCCCCTAAACGGCTTGCAGCTTTTTTTTATTCCCCATCATTTTGAACACCGGTGGGCAAACTGTTACTATCTTTGTTCGTCTTAGAAAATTAAAATGTCTAGTTTTTAAAGAAAGGAATTAAAAGGACCGTAAATTTCACCTCCTTACCTTCTACTGTATCAAAGTGTTGTTGAAGCTAAATAAGAGTAGTGACAATAACACTTTGTCCCACCATCCAGTAGGCCAGATTTAGCTTTGGACGGGAGCAAGCCATTTCAGTCATTATACAGTAGTGAGGCGTCCTTTTGAGCAAGGATTAGACTGAAGTCAGTGAATGTTGTCATCATCTTCTTTAACAGATGATAAATAAATCATGGTTGACAAAAGAAAAGAAGAAAAAAAGGGTGTTCTTTCGTAAATTTTCTGCTTATTCATAATAAAAGTTTGTACTCTTGAGTCCTTCCAATCGAAGCTTCCTCACTCTTTCGTAGTTTTGGCCGGTTGAGGAGAAGGAAAGCGCACAAAATCGGACAAGAAGTACTACAAATGCACAACGTAGCCAATTCTGTTTTATTTGCTAGGAAGATGGACAATTGACACAACAGGAAAATCAAAACCCACAATTAGCCAAAAAAAAAATAAAACCTGGAATAATTGAAACATGCCTGAATAGTAGATTATGTGTTTGAATGCAAAAAGAATATACGCTGCACATTTCGAAGGGAAACCATACAGGAAGCTGTAATATACAGGAGAGGAACGTCAAAGACATGTACCTCGAGCTTAATTCCAACTTAGGAGCAAGCGTGCCCTATAGCAAATCCATGTTTCACCAATCAACCAGCAAAATACATTCAGTCACAAGAAAATGATAAAAAAGAACACCCCACAATTCAACCATTTTTGCTGCAACCACGAATCCAGGAAAAGAATGCAAAATCTAAGCGTAGTAGTAGTGTGATCAAAATCCACCTGCTGTTCACAAACATGAGAATCAACTCCCATTGGATATGGAAGCTTGAGAACTTGTTTACACCTGCGTGCTTGTAAGACATCTCCATGGCCTCACGCGGGGGCCCTTGTCTAGAAGCATTAGCAAGCCCACGCTGCTGGCTGACAGCCCACACATGTACCTGCAAATACATTAAAAATGTGATAAAGAAGAACTTAGACACCTCTTATCATTCCAGACCCAGGATATCGAATTTTTAACCATTCCATATAGCATATGCTCCATGCACACATATGCTTATCTTTTACTAAAAAGAATTGTTTTTTCCCTTCTTAGAATATTGCCATTTCAAACAAACAAGTTCTTTCTTGGGCATAGAAGCCTCCTCTGTGTTATGCAAAACCTCTGAAGACACGGCGGGTATGGGTCTCATTTCAAGCTAACGGATCTATTGTTCAGTGCTACGTATTTGTGGTAAACGGTCATGGAGATTTCTGAAGGTCCTTTTTTTCCTTTAAATTTGGATTTTTCCTCTTAATTAATTTTAAGGGCAACTATCTAATATATACATTGCACAGAGAAGAGAGGAGGTTTGCAGCTAAATTTTCATAAAATTGAATAGAATACATTAATTATAACAAAAAATATAGGAACACTGTCATCAATTAAACAAAATCGTACTTACTTGCTTCGGCGAGCTTTTTTCTTCCAGAAAACGAATGAGGCAACCCACTGAACACGAAACAGGAAAAATAAAACAAAATATAAGTGCTAAAGCTGAAGGGGACATGCTGCAGAATTTCTACGTTAATGGAAGATAAAAAATAACTTAGTAGCTTCAACATCAACTGCTGTGTTCATTTATCATGCTTCCAACTATAAAACAGCAAACCTATCATGATGAGTTTCAGATACAAATCAAACATGAAAAGGTCTTCAAGCTATGAATGGAATGCTAGGCTTGTTCAGAAAAGTCACAGCAAATACAATGGTAATTCAGCTTTTAAGATATAAAACCCTGCTGTGTATATATATATATACTGCAGTACAGCATAAGTCTTAAGGGTTGAATAAACAGAAAGGAACAAGAAGGAAAGATGAAACAAGAGCCACATAGTCTCGATTGCAAAAGATATATATAAAACATTAAAATACATCATTTCTGTTTATACTAGAAGTGCTTCTTACTATTAGTTCTAACTTTATAATTTAGTTCAATTGGCTATCTTTAAAATTTTAAATTATTTTTCCACATTGCATTCCAATTCGCATAATGTTGTAAGCTCCTCATCTCCAGCCTCTGAAAGATATCAATTAAAAGACAGAAAATGCAACATATGATCCACAAAATGATAACACCAGTGGTATTTGGGACTCAAAAAACGATTCAACTAAACAAAAATATCCCCAAAATATTGATGCATGGATAAACCAAAGAGACCACAAACAAGCACAATGCAAAATACTAGTAGACAAGTGTATATTCACATTGGTCAATACCAAAGGTATCCAGAATTACCTTAAAAACTGACATGAATGAAAAGCCTCCAAGAAGCGATGGCTTCTTCACAGTCACTCGTCTTTCTGGTGACATGTCCTTACACAAATGTTGAGCTATTTCTTTCAGTAATACCATTTGAGTTTTCTCTGTACGCATCGAAATAAGTGTCTGCCTCATTGATTCTCGGTCTGCCTCAAGTGCCTGAAGCCTCATGTAGAGCTTCTTAATGTCTGGATCTGAATAATCAGCCTGATTAAGTGACATCGGAGTGGGATTGATAAAACCATTATTTGGTACTCCACTATGGACAGAGTCAATGGTATAAACTCTGTCACTCATATCATCTGCAATGTCAGATGCATTATCCAACTTTCTCAAATTCGAATAGTCCTCGGTCTGTGAGACATACTCAGTCTTTTTGAAACTGCTAATGGGCCTTGGAGGTTCTGTGGAAAAATCCGGACCAGTTTCTTTGACCACCACCGGGAATGTACTTGAATCATTGGAAAACCTCCTGGAGTGTCTTGACCGCCTAGGAGAGTTACCAACTACCACCTTTTCTAGACTGTTCTTCGAACCCGAAAAATTCCCATCCAGCCGACTGTTGCTGGGACTTCTTTCCATCTGGAAGATCCTATTTTCTAAATTCTTCAAATGGTCTCTAGCAAGAGGGGTCTCACCAAATGCATATTTCTCAACATCTTCAACATCATTATCATCCTCCAGAACACCTTGGGTCTCGTTTGGATTGCATTTCAAAGGTGGGTAGTCATACATGGGAAGTTCAATTTGGGCATCAAAATCCACCATGCTTGGGTTATGGCTAAACCCACCCTCACCCTCCGCCTCCGCCTCCGTGAGCCCATAACTCATCATCCTATGCTTATATGCCTGTATCTCACAATTAAGCGACTGAAGGGCTTGCTCTCTCTTATACAACAAATCTTCCAATGCCAAAAGCTCCTGTTGATCATGTGCCATCTTCTCCTCTGCAAAGCGCTTGAATTGCCGGGCCTCCATTTGAATCTCCGCCTTCTCCCTCTGCAACCTCAATATCATCCCCATGGCCTCATTGGCAGCTGACGATGCAGCACTTCTTTCCTCCTCCAATTCAGAATACAAATTCTGCATTGATTGCTGTTGGCTAATAACCATCTCACGCAGTGCAGTGCATTCATTCTCAATTTGGACTCGAGCATTTGAGAGGAAATTGAGCCCCGGTACAGAGAACCGGTTACCCTCCTCAAACTCATCATACTTCCGTTTTACAGACCGAAGCCAAGTCTCCGAAGAGCTAATGATCAATGAACAGCTACAACCGCAATTACAGCATTTGACCAAATCTCTCGAAGATGGAAATGCTTCCGAATCCATAAACCAATTCGCATTCAAACTTAAACAAATCCCAAATCACATCCAACAATTTGATCGGGCAATAAGAAGATACAAAATCTTATCTTTGAGCTCTCAAATCCTCCCTCTTCTTCACTCAAATCACCAGCAATTGATACTCTCGAACAACAAAATCACACGCAATACTCCTAAACAAAACAATATGAAACCCTAAAAATTGAAGAATTCCAAAGGCTCTGCTTGCTTTGATCGAAAATATATATTGGAGAGAGAGAGAGAGTGTTTTCCCGGGAAAAGTATTGCTGTATTTCAAGGAGTACAAGATTAAAAAACGTTTTTTTTTTTTTCACGAAAGTAATCGACGAGGCATGTTATATTTCTTCTGAACGGCAGGGAAAATCAAAATCACGAAAACCGGGCCTTCCATAGAAAACCACTTGGACGAAAAAATTTCCACAAACAACTTCCCAATTGAAATAAAAAGAGCCCGACAGAAAGATTCAGAGAAAGGATTACCTTGAAAAAGCTTGAAAAAACCAAGGAGCAGAGGAGGTCCTTTCGTCCTCGTCGTCGAGAGCTGAAAATGGAGGTGAATTTTTTTTCCCGAAAAAAGGAGAAGACGACCTATCACCTAAAACAACCAAACAACAACCTTGAAAGATTTTCCCTCGCTTTCCCGGAAAATAAAAAAGAAACAAAAACGAGGGAAAATGGTGTTTGGAGGGAAAGAAAATCAAAGAGGAAGAGAGAGAGATTTGCCCTAGGTTCTATTTTCCATTGTCATTGGATTTTGTATATTGTTCGCCTTCATTAAGGTTTCTTGATTTTCGTGATGTTGCTGATGTGAGAGAGAGTCAGAGAGAGACAGACCCAAAAATTCGAAACAGAAAAGAGAGAGAGAGAGAGAGAGATGGACGGCTGGAGATGAGTAAGATTGGATTCGAGGGTTTGGGCGGCTGTGATGTGTGTATTAGTGAACTGTTTTAGATGATTATTTGTCGGATCCTACAACTAATCACAGCGTGATTTTCTTTTTTTCCTCCCCCTATTTTTTCTTCCCTTCGTGTTTTCCCTTTTGTTGTGAAGAAATATTAGGGTGGTGGTGATGATGAGGAACCAAGTCAAATCAAATGCCTATGTCCCACGTAATCTGTTGTTACAGCCTTTACAAAGATGAGCTTTTTTTGGGGTTCTATCGCTGGTTATCTTTTCAATTCTTATATTATGTTTTATTTACTCCACAGATTAAGATTAAGATTAAGATTAAGATTATTATTATTATAAAAAAGGGTAAGTAAAAATGATCAACTGTGATTATTGTACCTAGACGCACTGATTAAGATTATTTGATTTGTGCATTTTTTGCTCTTTCCATAACATTAGGATTTAGCCCAAAGTTTTTTTGTTGGTGTGTTCTAGAACAATATAATTTGAAACCTTTGAATTCACATTTCTGATGGTGATTCTAAATTGACTTGGATCAAGGTAACAATCGAGTTTTGACGAATTTGACTAGAATTATATGATGTGCTCTCTTTTTTTATAAATTTGTAGCCAAATTTGAAAAGTAGCCGATTTTAATTGGTCAAAGGGTATATATGGGCTTTAGTTTGTACATTTATTTGGCTTTTATGTGTGTCCAGAAAGAGATTGTTGTGACAAATAATTTGAACCTTCAAGCACGTTGCCTATACAGAGGACTTGGTAGATTTAGTTGAGAATAATATATATATTTTTTTTTTTACCTTCTAATTCACACCAAATTTCAGTGGAGAGTAGTTGGTGGCCAAATATTACATTTTGTTCAATAATTACATTGGCTGACAGGATTGGAACGTTGATTAAAATTTCATTTTTATGTTGATTAATTCTTTTGAGCGGTGAATTGATTAAAGAAAATACTTGGGGTAATATAGTTTTTACTATAATTTTTTTACAAATTTATGTGGTAGTTCACATTTTTTAGGAATGAGAAACACATGAAATTGTCACGTGACAATCTACATTTAATGGCTGATATAGTAAGTGTCAGGTGAATTATCACGTCAGTTTGTAAATGTGACAAGTGTTATGTGTACTGCCATGTATCAGCCTCATAATTTAGTGGCTGACGTGGTAAGTGTCAAATAAACTACCATATCAGTTTGTAAAGAATTTATAATAAAAGTTATAATACTCCCAACAAACACTTATTAATTAAAGAAAAAAAATTATTATTATAATTTAGAGTAATGTTACTCTTCACATCTATTTATCACACTCAACTAACACTCGTTGATGTAATGTATTTTAACTAACTTCTTATATCAGCCACTTAAAATAAAAAATAAAAAATAAATATAAATAATAATATTACTCTATAAATTAATAGTTGTATAGTTGTATGATTGTCATATAATTGCTCGTAATGAGTGTGCCGCCGACTATACTATTATTCATATATAATATGACATATTAAATTAAGAGACGAAATAAATATGACAATATGATGAATTGAAATGTTAATATTAAAAGATAGGATGTTCTTTGCAAAAATATGATTACACTTTGATCATAGTATGCTCAATTAGACACTCTTTTAAAATGCAATTGCATGGGGAAGTAGCAAGTACAAATTGGCTAATCCACCCTCAGTTTACTTTAAGGCGACACAGACTCTAGCTAACTACGCATGAAAATTAATACTTGTAGTACTTTTCCTTCATTGGTAGCTGACACTATGATTACGAATCACCTCTAATTTCGTATATGGTTACCCACTCATTGTGGTTAGTAGATAGTTTTATTATTTTGATTAAAAAATTATTCTTACAATTTTCGTTTGATTAGTTTCATGATGAACATTTTATTGGTATTAGCTATCTTGAGTTTCATATATGCGTTATGATGAGGTTGAATTAAGTTATAATTAGTCTAGTTTGAGAGAGCCCATGCGTATTTCATCGTATAGGCATTTATGTGCAGTTTTTAACGGATATGTGCTATTATGATCACGCCTATAAATAAGTACCAAAGATTGAAGATTAAAATAATATATATATATATATATATATAAGCAAAAGAAAAGTTACAAAATAATTGTTTATTAATATAATTTAATTTTCATTTCAATAACTTATTAAAATGGAACCTAACGTCCTTTTAAATTTAAAAAATCATTTATGATTAACTTTGTAAAATTTCACAAAAATTTCTCTTTCAATGTTCAGCATTAAAGAATCGATTAGAAACTCGTCTTCAATTTTATAGTGAAGCCTAGTATTAACAATATTTATGGCTAAAAAATGTTCGTTCTGTAATTGCAGTAGAAACGAAAATAGTAAGCACAACTACAACAAGTCGATAAATAAGTTGCTAGACAGTTGATCTTATGATACTTACCAACTATTAGCACAATTTAAAAATATTTGACAATCCCTAAAAGTTTGAATGTTAAACTATATTATGCTCATAACGCTAATTTTACTTTTAATTATTTTTTTTCATGATCGGTAAAGTCTTGCATATAAAACTTATTTATTAATCAACAAATATTATATGTTTCGGTGTAAATTTAAACCAAATTCATATATGATCATTATTTTTATAGGCCATATGGTACCACATTTGTTTGTTTACTTAATTTTTTAAACTACTTTTTAAGACGTCATGGGCCATATTAAATTTTTTTGGCCCAAAGGCGTATTCTAAAATATATTTTTATATATAACTATTCAAAACTTGGGGGAGGTCAAGCTATGCCGGTTCTCCCTAAGTCTGTCTCTGGTCACAATTGATCATTTCTGCCTGCCTTTTTACTTATAAAAAACAATAAAAAATAAAAAGACCTTTTTTAATTACTTGTTGCCAATTTCTTCATTTCTCCGTAAAAGGATGTGCACCAACTCTCCGTATCTCATTTGCTCGTGACTAGCTTGTTGCTTTTTGGTCCTTAGTTTGCAAATTACTCTCCCTTCCCATTGCAATTAGTTCTAGAATCGCTATCCTACTCGATGAAAAATTAATAAAATAAAATAATTACTATACTACATCTTGATGATGTTACTGCTGTTGAAATAACCTGCTTTTGGCCTCTTGTGAGATGTATAGCCGATTTTCTCTCTGGAATTTGGATTCTTCGGGTGATATTTTATTCGATAGAGTGTTTATATCTTAATTTCCATGCTTACAATGACTGTTTCCTTACAACTTTTTGTAGTTTTACAATTTGAAAATTGCATGTCTGAACATATTATTCTGATATATATATATGTGCAGCATCATATATGGCAATGAAGCCACTAGCTACTATGAAAAACAACACCATATTTTTTTAAAAAAAATCTTTATGAAATAATATTTATTTTTATTTAATATGTTTTTTTTTATTTAAATTACATTATGAATTGTTGTCCATCTTTCTTTATTTGTATGTCCTGATAAGCATAGCAACAAGGAACAAAAGACATTTAAGGTATATTAGAGTTTGATTTTATGAGTTAATTAATGTTATTTTTATCATTAATTAAAAAGTTGCTATTTTTGGAAGTCTTTATTTTTTAAGGGGCCTTTTAACTATTTGTATTGCTAAAGTATACTGCTTATAGACTAGAGAAATTTGAGGTGTATATCTCTCGGGGTTGAGTGCATATAAACTATTGTTCTATCGTGTTGTTTTTGGGAACAAAGATTTAGAAAACAACGATCTCATAAAATGAAGGCATGAGATTGTTCTTTTCACATAGCCAAATAAGAGATTTGGAACACAATACAACGGCAGCGGCATGCAGACATCAATATGATCTAATTAATAGTGAGATGATAGCAAATAGACTCAAAGAAATGAGATGAGAGTTTGAGAAAACGGACTGGGCTTGCTGTCGGTCTACTTGGAGATGGAAAAATCAACCTTGTTTCATGGATGAGGGGTAAGGTTGTGCATGGGTATTAAATGCAAATACCCGATACCTAACATTATTAAACATTAACTAACAGGTATCAAGTATTGCGAGACGGGGTAGATTAGGTATTACTCGAACATTGAGAGTGATTGTGGTTAGAGAGAGTCATCGATCACCAACAAGCTGGAGTGGTGGTGGTCACCGGTCGTCAGTCGTCACAGATTCGAAATAGTTGTCTGACGGGTGGTGGAGACCGTTGATTGTGAGGTAGAGGCTAGCTTGAAGTTGCTGCAAGATGGTGTGGGTGCGGGACGGCGTGGGTGCAAGAGGCAGAACGGCATGGACGTGGGACAGCATGGCTGAATGACTCGTGAGTGCAAAAAACTAGGGTTTCATATAGAAAAAAGATGGTAACCATCTTTTTCAAGTTGATGCAAGTCGGGTTATAACTTGATTTTTTTTAGAAATTTAAACTCAATACCTGACTCGGTCGGGGCAGGTTGAGTCGATTTAGTCGGGTACGGATAAGTTTTGTCCACTCCTAATGTCTGGTGGCGCCTTAGTGAAAAACTGTGAGAAAAAAAGCATGATACACAAAGAGAATATAATATCCTGACCTCAAATATTAAAATGCTCTTAAAAGAAAATGGCACATGTTTATATTTGCTTGTTACCTCTGGCGAACAAAAGTACCAATGTGCAAAAAACTTGTAGCATAAGTTAAATGCAAGAGGTATAATTAAGGGGCTAGCTAAAAAATTTGGCTAAAAAGTTGATTTAACTAGGTCATTAATTATAAATGCTTTTATCTTCTGATGTTTGAGATGTTAGCTGATGATGCAGACAACTCAGATTTAGCTTCAAAACTACCAATCACTTGCATTACTTTCCAATCTATCAAACCGCGCGTTACTTTTGGAAGGAAAGAAAACTGGAGACGACCCTTCCAGCTTTTTGAGAGAAAACTAGCCAGTTGACATAGTAATGATTATGCATTTGGTTGGAATATGTGAACGAATAACGATGGTCCCATTTTCCTTTATGACTTTATCGAAATCATATTCAAAGGTGATAGGAACAAAGCTTCTTCTTTCTTTTTTCTTTTTTTTTTTTTTAAAAAATTTTATTCGTGATAAGAATAAAGTTTATCAAAATATTAGGTTGACTCGTTCTTGTTAGCCATGGAAATATTAGTTTGGCTGGCCATGGCCTGCAATCTTTGTTTTTTTTTTTTCCTTTTTCTTTTTTAACAATGAGGAATCCCTACATGATAGGGCTATTTCGTGGGATCCGGATCCTCGACAATTTCCTAAAAATTGCCGGGTTGGTTTTTTTCAAAATCTAAGCCATTAGATGAATCTAATGGCCTAGAATATGTCACTTGTCAAAAAATAATAATAAAATAATAGAAAAAAATAAAAATTAAAAAAAGGCAAGAGAAGGGGTCGGGGTGGCTGCTGGGCCACCCCTTTGTGGGGTGGCTACCGGTAGCCACCCCAGAGGTGGCCCGCGGCCACCCAGCCTCCGGCCCGCTAGGCCGGATCCGCTTCAGGGGTGGCTCGCGGCCACCCGGATTCGGATGAAGCGGATCCGGGCCACCTAGAGGAGGCCGGATCCGCTTCATCCGGATCCGGGGTGGCCACGAGTCGCCCAGATGTGGTCGCCGGCCACCTCTGAGGTGGCTCGCGGCCACCCGGCCTCCTCTGGGATGGCCGCCGCCACCCAGAGGCGGATCTGCGCCACCAGAGGAGGCCGGATCCTCTTCATCCGAATCCGGGGTGGCCGCGAGCCGCCTCAAATGTGGTCGCCGGCCACCTCTGAGGTGGCTCGCGGCCACCCCGGCCACCCAGAGGAGGCCGGATCCGAATCCGGGGTGGCCGCGAGCCACCCCTGAAGCGGATTCGGCCTAGCGGGCCGGAGCTGGGTGGCCGCGGGCCACCTCATAGGTGGCCGGCGGCCACCTCTGGGGTGGCTACCGGTAGCCACCCCACAAAGGGGTGCCCGGCAGCCACCCCCACCCCTTCTCTTGCCTTTTTTAATTTTATTTTTTTCTATTATTTTATTATTATTTTTTGACAAGTGGCATGTTCTAGGCCATTAGATTCATCTAATGGCTTAGATTTTGAAAAAAACCAACCCGACAATTTTTAGGAAATTGCCAGAGATCCGGATCCTATTTCGTGATCCATTTATGCATGTTAGGTATATTTCGAATATACGATTTTGTTCACAAAAACCATGTTCTAGTTGAGTGAAGACTCGAACAACTAATTTTGTGTGGCATTAATTAATGAACCGAATAGGCTACGTCGTGAGGCCATTTAAGTGTAGACCCACTATTAAGACCAAAGCAAAATTTTAGACCAAGCAAATTATAAGCGAAAGGTGAGGTCCCATCTGAACTTTCATTATGAATTTCTTGTTCTTCCTTTCCTTTTTTTTTTTCTTACTAAGAGTACTACATGTGTAAATGCTTGTAGCTTCACGGAAGCATGCATAGAAAGAACCAACGTGAAAGCGATTACCCTAAAAAAAATGCTCAAAGTCTACAGTTAGTTGCCTCCAGTACTGCTCGGCCATGAATGAAACTCTTATCTGTTTTCAATGTTACATAAAGTGGTCAGCAACTCACAGGATCACAAGAAAAGAAAAAGATACTCTAAAAAGTTGCATGACCTTTTCTATCACACCAAGCACCAACTAATCATATATTGGTATGATTAACAAAAAGATTAAAAAAAAATTATATTTTTGGTCTAAGATACAGTGATTTTTGTTTAGAATATATCGGAGAGAAATTGTTGGGCCACGCTAGGCCGTCTTGCACAATTTTTTTTGGTGTCACCCTTTGTGGCTTGACTGCTCTTCAAACTCATTATAAGACTCATCGAGCGTGAATATCAGAGTTTTGATCTTGTGCATTACTTCTATTTATATTCAGCTCATAATATTGCTCCCTGCAGCAAACGACGCGGTTTCCTCAACGGTAGTACTGGACCTCCCTTGCTCAGTTGCACACGTCTACAGTATCAATCAATGGTTTTCGCGCTTGGAGATCATTAGCGTTTGGCAGGAAGGATGTATGAGATTAATTTTAATTCCTATTGATGTCAAAAGGGATGAAGGTGAAGTCTAAACCTTGGATGAGAGGGGAATATGGCGTTTTGATAACCCTTTTTTACCCTCCTTTCTGCCTTTTAGCCAAAAAGGAGAAGGGAGAGGTTTGTTAAGGCACTTATAAAGGAGTGTGAATTTTGAAAAATCACGGTTGGAGCTGACTTGTCCGTTTCTTATACAATTTGCATATTAATTGCTCAAAAAACAAAAAGTTACTGTGAGGACAAGTATGTGTATTTTTATTTTATTTTATTTTATTTTAAAAAAAAAAACTTTTTAAAACACTTAACAAACGTAGCATTTTATGTCTTTTATATAGATGTGGCCCCTTAGAATGATTAGATGGGGCCACATATGAATTGAAGTGTAAGTCTAAAACATGAAAAAAAAAAAAAAATTGAATTTTAATTTGATCTAGTCAATATGAAAAAAAAAAAAAAGTATGAAATTAATGTTTGGATCGTGATACACGTACGTCAAATTCTTGAGTTTGATACTCAGATCAAATAACTTCTTGAAAAAAAGTTGATAGAGGAATTCTAATACGTCCAGCTTTTATGGTAAGTAACCATAGTAAAATTAAAAGAGGAAAAGCTCTTATGGTAATCAACTATAAGAGGCTGCTTTTTCTAAAAAAAAAAAAAAAAAAATTATAAGAGGCTTAATGAACAATTAGAGTTTGATGGATATTTTATTCTTAGAAAAGATGTTTTAGTTGATCAAACCAAAGCAACAAAGATAATTACCAAATTTGACGTCAGGATTCTCACAAATATAATTGACAGATCGAAGAGTCTCTCTTACGTCACTTTCGACAGAAGTGATTTCCGACTCAACTCTAATTCTGATATGTCAGAGTTGGAGTTGGGACATGCTCCGGAAAAAAAAATCTCAATATATTTTTCTAAGAGAAATCTCAAAGAACTTAAAAATAACAAAGTTCTTCTTTATCGTCACATCTCTTCGACAAAGACAACGAAGAATCGAAGATCTCTTTGAGAGACGAAGATAACGAACACTTCATTGTCTTCAACAAACAAAGACTAGTGACAAATAGTAGTGGACGAAGAAAAAAACAATGTGTATGTGTGTGAATATGTGAGAGGAGTAGAGATAGGCGTCCGTCAGTGACGGATGGATATCGTTCGTCTTTCGTGAAAAATAAAAAAAATTACTTTTTTTATTAAAAAACAAGCTTAAACTTATTAAATTCTCATTTTTTTTTTCAAGGTTATGAAATGAGGATGAAATAAGCCTGAACTTGTTTTTTGTTAAAATTTTTTTTTTTTTAACAAAAAACAAGTTCAGGCTTATTTTATCCTCATTTCATAACATTGGAAGAAAATAAAATGAGAATTAGATAAGTTTAAGCCTGTTTTTTGATGAAAAAATGTAGTTTTTTTAATTTTTGATTTTTTTTTCATTGAAAACAAACGCTAGGCGTCCGTCACAGATGGACGCCTAGCACGACTCCTGTGAGAGAGAGTCTACGATGCAATGTAGAAAGAAAAGTTTCTACAAAATTATGTTATATATATAGTCATCAAAACGACACCGTTTAAGTATAAAACAATATTTTATGAAGTTGGGTCGAGTCAAAAAAGTCAGAAATATATGGCACCCATATTCTGAATTCCTACCCAAATTTTTGAACATTTTAAAAAGAATTATGAAATCCTACCCATAAACCTTTGGAAGCCAACGGGTGCGGGTCGAAGTAGGTCAAAATCAGGTCGGATTTCGGATTTCTTTTTTGATTTTTTTTTTCCACCCCTAACCAAGTTGGATGTAGATCTTATAGACCATGCACCCATTTGTTTAATACATTGGTTATAGAAGAATTAAACAATGCGGAGGCCATGTCCATGCTCTGCGTGGAAACTTCATCTTATATTGCAAAGGCTTTCGAAAAAAAACATACCACTTGTATATGGTGATGGGCCTGATGGCCGATGGCCCCGGTATACGGGCTCTTGACCCAACTCTTTTTCAACCAATCCATATCAAAGAAAAAGAAACCGACTAATTAAACTATAGGCGTTGAACACATAAATACATGTAAATTGAGATTCTTAAAGCCTAAGCCTCAACGCAACGCGGATTCACAGCCAATATGGTGCGGCGGAAGAGTTTTTACTTGCCCGAAGATGCGGTCAGAGACATTCTGTTGAGGCTACCGGTGAAGCCCCTTGTTCGATTCAGGTTGGTATGCAAATCCTGGTCTGCCTTACTGAAAAGTCGTGGCTTTACGAACACCCATCTCAACCGCAGCCACAGCCGCTCAGCCGGTCATGGCTGTAACCTACTACTTGTTAACAGTCAAGGATCTCAAAGCCATACCATGGCCTTGATATCGAGGAAATCACTCGATGTGGCGGTCCCAAAAGGAACTCCTGGAAAAGAATATGGGGATAGAGGAATGGTGGGTTCTAGTAATGGCTTAGTTTGTTTATATCGTGGGTGGTGGATTTATATGTTATGGAATCCTGCTACTAGAGAACACAAGATTCTGCCCACACCTCTCATCGACAATCCCACGTTCCGGAATAAAGAGATAATGAGGATCTCCGTAGGATTTGGTTGCCACCTTAATGATTACAAGGTGGTGAGGATCGTGTATTGTACCGATTGTGCCGACGTCGAGGTGTACTCGACGAGTAGAGGTTGTTGGAGAGTGATCGATGCCATTGTGCCCTGTGAGACCTGGAGTCGTACGTGTTCGGTAATCGTCAAAGGAGTGCCGTATTGGCTGGGTTCTGCTTGGGAGCCGGGTTTTGGAAACTTTGTCTTATCTTTTGACATGGGCAAGGAGGTGTTTCGGCAGGTACCTGTGCCGCCAGATCCTGAAGCTTCTTCCAAGATGAGGAGACTCGGGGTATTCAATGGATCCCTGGCTGTAATCTCCTATCCTTGCCCTGAACACTTGGTCAGCAATTTCATTGATTTTTGGGTGAGGAAAGATGATGAATGTTGGCTCAAAGTAGTGAGGATTGGACCCTTTTCAGGTATGGGGTTCCCGCTGGGGTCTTGGGAAGATGGGGTTGTCATATGGCAGAATCGCGAGGGCACTTACGGAAGCTTGTTACTGTATGACCCCAATACCAAATTAATAGAGACAATTCCTCCGATGTATTGGGCTCCCAAGTATTCTACTTCCAGCGTTTCTTCTTACATGGAGAGATTAGTTCCTGTCAACGGAGGATACAGCAAACATCTGTAATTGTTGAGGCTAATTAAACACTCTTTTTCTTTTTCTTTTTATTTTAAACAATAACAGTTACATTAGGTTGTTCTTTTCCTTACGTATATTTTACGTGTACTTAAGAGAAGTTTTACGTTTTTAATAAAATTTATTTATTACTTATAAAAAATAAATAAATACTGTCTAAAAGAAAATAATGATTCATTTGGTTGAAAGTATTTGTAGAGAATAGTTTCATCTAGCTTTAGCTTAAAGTAGCATGAATAATTTATGAAACGTACAAATTGTATACAGTAGAACAAGAAATTAGAGGTCAATCCCCTACAATGTCTCATTACTTTCTCCCCTTTGCATTCATTTAAACAAAAAGGGGAAGAAAGGGGTAAAAGGAGGAAGACAAGGGTTGTTTTGTAGAAAGCAGTGTGTACTCCAGTGCACTGCCATTGCATCCAATACCAACCTTGAAGTTGATTGGTTGAGAGCGGTGTGCCGAGGGCATTTTGCGGTTATAGGCAGCAGCATCAAGGCACAATTGGCTTATCTTCTTGATTTCTAGATATGATTTATATGTTTAGTGCCAGCATTAACTTTTCAGTAGTGCTTCATCTCATGTTATTGAAACTCAAATTGTGGCAATAATGGTAGACAATGGCCAATGACCTTCAACGGCAGCAAAAAACAACCAACGACTTTCAGCAAAAGCCAGTGTCGGCGACCGGCCATTGGTTCTAGCAAGTGCCAATGACAGCAGAGAATGAAATGCAACAAAGTGTGTTCAATAAAAAAAAGCTCAAATTCGATAAGTAGTTTACAGTTTTTAAAAAAATAAATTATTTTACATAAATTAAAAAAAGTGTTTTTCTAGTCAAACCGAAAATATTTTCAATTTAACTACAATTTTCAATCATATCAAACATCAAAAAATTAGAAAAACATTTTATGTAAAAAGAAACGGAGTATGTGTCCCAACATTTTCAGGTAGAAAGAGAAACTAACATAGAAATTGAGGGAAAAGGGTTGTGCATAGTTGGATGCTATGACCCTTGCCTGATCAATTGAATCAAGGGGCAAAAGCGTGCCTATAAGATTGATTTTAATCTTAAAGAAATTACTTTTAAACTATTCTAGTTTAGCTAACACATCTCAACGAATTAGGAAAAATAATGGCATTACTTATCCAATTTTTGGGGCAAAGAAAAATAATTTGGACATTTTCCCTAATGATAAGATTACTTGCTTAAATTTGAATAATTTATTTTTCCAACAAATTAAAGAATTAAACGTTTTCCCTTGATACATAACTAAACAACATGACTAAACCATAATCAATATCAGATTAAGCTGAAAATGATCAGGTTAATCAGTTCGACCAGTTTGCCATTTGTAAGACTAGAATAACCCAAGTAAAAAATACAATAATTCTCCTACAAACTTGTTAATAAAGTGATAAAAATATCTTAATTAATAATCAATGTGCTAATCAACTCGATTCTTATGAACCTCTTTGTTAACAACTTAGTATGTATCTTCTCTCTTTTTTTCTCCTTCAGGGTAAGATTTGAAAGTGAACAAGCTATAAAATCTAAACTAGGTCTTATTTACAGAACTTTGGATCAGTGTGCCCATGTACAGGAATCACAATGGAAATCCTTTTCGCAAGTCAGAAAAGAGTCTCCAAAATCAATGTAATTAGGGGATGTATATGCACCTTCTCATCAACCTTTCATGGCAGGAATCACCTGGCCACCTACTCAAGCAGGTAAGTCTCATATAAAACTTTTGCTGGCAATTCAAATAGGCTATTGATGTAAATCCTTATCTTGTTACCCGATCATGTTATCACATGGCGTCCATTGGCACGCTTCTTCATTAATGGCAAATCTTTGTGGTGCAACATAACATGGTTAATGTGAAATGTATAGCTTCATATCTGTCACAAACTTCAAAGTAGAAAGCCTCGCAGCAGCTTCACAAGGACAATATGCTGCAACTTTTGTAGCTTGGTGTACAGTGCTCAGACTTCAATAGTTAACCCCACAGTACAAATTATCACGATTCAAACAAATAGCGGAAACGAAAGTGTAAAACGATATAATTGGGGAAAAGCTTCTCCATCGGAAAACGGATAGGTATACCAATAATTCCTTAAATGAAGCATATGTACATGTATCACAAAAGAGGTAATAATCTACCCACATTCACCCGCGCCCACTGAAAGCTGTACAGTATTGAATTCTTTATTCCTTTTTCTCTATGTATCCTTTTCATTCCAAGCTGCAACCAAAATGCTTGCTGCTGGAAACCTATAAAGTTGTTCGGGGGGAAAAAAGAAAGGAAAAGAGAAAGGTAATGCCAGGCCTTCTTCTCCTTCCAAATTATCAGGACTGACTATAAAAATTTCTGAGATTATACATCCGGGACTCTCCTGTAGAAAAGAACATAAGCAGCTGATGTCTTAATCCTGTCCTTACTGACAGGAAAAACCTTCTCATCATCAAACTCAAACCACATACCATTGCCACACTGCATGGGAACAAAATGTATCAGAACACCTATAAAATGTTGCTGCAATCACTTTCATAGACATCCAAGTGCTTTACATAATTGTCAGGATAAAAATCCCCAGTTTCTCACTAATTTTTGCTTTTATCATTATTTTATAGCAATTATGCCATTACCATAACAAGGAAGTCCACTAATATCAATATACTTAACATTGTAAGGGTGTATTCGATAAGTAATCTTTACTAATGAGTAAGCCAAGAGGGGTACATGATGGTTGACATTCCTACAAAAATAAAAATACTAAAGAAAAGACAAGGAAAGAGTGATAAATGACCACCATTCAGATAACAACAAATGTATTCTGCAATTACGTGAAAGGATTAACTACCACAATTTTTTTTTTTTCTACCACAAAACCACCAGCAGAAAATATGCTTAGCACACTATGATATGATATCAATGCTTTTTCAATCAATTACATTAAGGAAAGCAACTTTTTGGTGTTACCACTTACCATCTATGATAATCCTGCTAGCTACAAATTCAGTAACAAAATAAATTTTCTTGATTCATATGCTACAAATTGACCTGAAACTCTCCATTATACCAGTATTCCCTGAACTTTGATGGCCACTCAATCTTAAAATTGGAACTACCTCATATTTCAAGTAATGGCATAAGTATGCTTACATTAGTTTTCATTTCAGGACAAGAGATTAGAAAGGGACTGCCCTCCACTATAATCAATGCCACGTCAAAGTATGTTTATTTTATCAAGCATCAAGTATGTTTATTTAATCAAGCAATAAGTATGTTTATTTAATCAAGCAATACTGGGCGCAACGCTCCTCTCCCTCTCCCTCTCTCTCTCAAGTTTGACTTTCAAAGCTCTTGCCGGCTCCTCCTAAGGAGGCAGAGCTCTCTGGCAAAGTATGTTTATTTAATCAAGCAATAATGGTCACAACACTCCTCCCTCCCCTTCTCTCTCTCACAGTTTGACTTTCAAACCTATTGCCAGCTCCTCCTTAGGAGCAATGCTCTCCCAGGAGCGCTGCCTCCTACCCCCTTTCAACCATCCTCACCTCCCCCCCTCTTCCACCGCCCTCCACCCCTTTTCCACTGCCTTCCACCCCTCTTCTCCATCAGATCCAGCCTCCCCTTCCCTAGATCTAGCCTTGTTTCCATCCCAATGTGCCCTCTCCCCCCTCTTTGCCACCTCTACCTACCCTGCCGCTTCACTTGATCCCCCACTACTGCCACTTTCCCCCACTCCTGACCCTCTTCCCTCAAATCTTGCTTCCCCCTTCATGTCCCACCACTCTCTTTCCCCCTCTATCACATCCCCCTCCACCATTTAGGCTCTTTGGTAAATCACTTCCCTCTTTGAGTAGTAAAATATCAAATGATTTTCGTATTGTCTTTTTTCCTCTTCTTTTTGCCTCTCTTTTTAGGCACTCAGGATATTGATTTGAGAGGCCATAACAACCGGCGTCCAAATCCACAATGCATAATGATACCTTCCATTAGTGGCACCTCTACATTGGTAATCTCCCCTCACTGTGGCTCAAGACCAACTAGTCTCAGTGTGACCAGATCTGTTGTGCTGAACAAGTTCATCTTACTCCTGAGATAGCCACCTTTGTCTCCAGCAGTCCAAGCGGAGTCCTCTCTGATCGGCTACTGCTTTCAAACCATCGGAATCTTCCTCAAACCTTCTATTGGACCAAGCTTTTAGCCCATTTCCAATTTTATTATCTTCTACCGGCATTGTTTCTTACTGGTCTGATGTTGTAGTAAGGGTTTCTAGCCTTGTTCTTTGATCTTCTTGTATATTATTTGATTAGGCGAGAAAAAAAAAAAGATATTGGGCTAGCATCTAAATTTTCAGTAATAATCCCATCATTTTAGAACATCACCCTTGCGATTCTATACAACAAATTTCCAAAAAGTTAGAAAAGTTTCAGACTTATGTAGGTTGGAAGGAAACCTTCAATGATAAAGAGTACGTTTGGCACTGCAATTTCGAAAATAAAAAGTGCAATTTTAAACCAAATCACAGAAAATGAATCGTCTAAGAGTGCGTTTTGAAAACATAGAAAAATCTGCGTTTTCAAATCACAGGTAAGGAGATGTTTTTTTAAAAACGCACGATTTTAAAAGCTAAAATACAATTTTAAAGTCCAAACTGCAATTTTATCAAACGCTCAACTGTATTTTTAAAAATCGCGTTTTCAAATCACGCATTTTAAAATCGCTATTTTTCAAATTTTGAAATTGTAAACCCAAACGGATCCAAAGCCCTATAATGGTAATAGTGTCCACAAAGAAGGAATAAATCTATGGTACACATCCTATATATAGTCTCACCTTCAGGAGTCAAAAGATTAAAAAGGTACTTAGCAACCAGCAATTGAAAAAAGAAATTCCTAAAACAGAAGAAACACCACTTACATGAACAGATGCTGTATAGTGACCGCCACCCAAACCTCCATAGTGATTACTAATTGCATAAAGCATGTAGCAATTAGACAACTGGCTATTCTTGTGAGCAATGTAGGTTGACAAATCAAGATCATCAACTGGGAAATCAACAAACGTTTCTAGCTTATTCTTAAAATATCGGTCGTATGAGAACCTCTTCAAATGAACAACTAGAATCTCAGGCAATCTCCAGAGATCTAGCTTTTTGATGGCTTGCCGAGGCTTCTTGCAGCTAGGGCAGTACCTATAGTGACATAGAGAGCAAAGTAATTATACAAAGTGGAAAAAATAACAGCTTGATTTGCATAAGTCAAAGAGGTTTGTCATGGTATAAAGACCAAAACATATCTGACGTTAATCACGTAAAACTAATTTTTTTTTTTCATTCTCATTCACCAAACAAAGTCAAGAATAACTGTCAACAAGAACAAAAAAATTTCAAAGCTAGAATGAAAAAATGAGAGAACACTAACCACATGTCTTCTGGTCCTAAAGGCTCTGCCTTTAAGAAGGCTTCAAGGCATTTGTATAGAGAAACAGACTCTTGAGGCCTCCTCATGAACCTTTGGGGCTTAAACACCTCCGGCAATGAGCTGAGAAGACCTGTATCATACTTCTCAATCATCTTATCTGACCATAAAACAAGCACCTCCAACTCCTTGGTCAACCCTGAGACCAGTATCGGCTCATTCATCTTTATCTCGGACCCTGGTCCTTTGTAGAACATAAAGTCAGCACCCAACTGTGTCTCATCCCGTGTTCCATAGTCCAAACCAATTTCAGCATCCAAAACAGTAGAGCTAGTTGCATCCTCCATTTCAAAATCTTCATTAGCAGGATTTCCCACATCATCATCGTAATCATTTAATACATCTTCAATGGGCATTAAAAATGGATTGAGTAATTGCAGAAACTGTTTACGAATATCAGATCCATAAGAAAGATCAGACAACCTTGCTACAAGCGGAATGCCAAATGTCTTCCACCTTGGGGTAATGCCATAACTGCAAGGCCAGAAAATAGCTATAAAAACAATAATAAATTTTCCACTTTCAAAAAATGAAACAAAAGTTCGACAATTTCTTGGAGAGATCATCAAGAAGCTGAGGAAACAATTAACATAATCCAAATCAAAAAGGAAGCCACTGTAGTACATGGGAAGTCTAAAGAGAATACGAAAAAAGAAAATAAAATATGCTCAATCTAATATCTTAAGTTCAAAAGCTTCAAGAAGTGAAGCAAAGTTGAGAAAGTGAAACCATCCAATCCCAGAAACATTAGCTTCAGATCCAGCATTGAAATTTCACAACCACAAGGTTCCTAGCATTCCACTTTCTCCAAATACTCCATGAACGTTAAGGTTGCAACATTCCAGATCATACTACTTCCTTGCCTCCTGAAATGCTTTCTCTGACAAGCCAACATCTCCACTGCAGTTCCAGGCCAACATAGCCCCAAAAAACAGAAGTACTGAGTCTGTGTGCGTGTGTGTAGTAATTATCACAAGGGGTTATCATTAGTATCCCACCATATTCAGACAAAAATCACCATGAACAAGATCAATATCCACCATGTCCTCTAGCATACTAATCAAAAAGGAAAAAGACCCAGTAAACTCTCTCTCTCTCTCTCTCTCACACGTGCGCGTTGGCGTGTTTGTTTGTTGTATGCTTTTGATATTGTCAACTTTACCATTTTTCGTCGATGGTATTCTATTGTGGTGTACCTGAGCCGCTTTTTCGCCGAAGCCAAAAGTTTCGCACTTTCTGTAGAGGGATGATTAGTGTTTAGTATCATGGAAAGAAGCAGGGATGTCTCTCGAACAGTTCACTTGGGTAAGGCCAATGTGGCGTGGTTGGTAGAGGTAATGGTGGCATTTAAGGCTATAATCAAGCCGAGCTTTACAATTTCAAGACTGGCTCGTTTATGAGGATATGTATTCGAATCGAGTTTGAGTTCGAGTTAAGTTATAAAATGTGTGTTTAAGCTCAACTCGTTAGAAGCTGGAGCAAGCTCGAGCCCATTGATAATGCTATTCGAGCCAAGCCGAGTACTCAACTAAGCTCAAGCTATACTATTAAATTTTTTAATGTGTGATCCGAGCAAAGTTCAAGTTCGAATTTGTGAACAATCTTTATACATTTATTTAAAATATAAATATATAATATGTAACTATATAAGCCATATTATACAATATAGTATATAAATATAACTATAGTATATAGGTAACAAATTAACATAATATTATTATATATAACTATAAAGTATAAATTATAATATATGTATAATGTGAGCAAATAGTAAGACTAATCTAGTATATACAACTAATTAGCTATATTATTAGTATATAACTATTGTTAAGGTTGTGTCGACGTTCTATGCCCCGTTTGGCTCTTTTGGTGCGGGAAAAGATCGGTCAGTCCATCTTTCGGTGATTCTCTTCCCGCAACCCATTTGGACTTGGCTTCGATGGATTTGATGGGGGAGTCGCGTGAGGGGTTGGATGTCACCTTTGAGATTACCCCCTTGGAAGGTGAAGGGTAGAAGGAAGCTTCAAAATTTAGAATTCTACATCAAATACGATGCTAAGGGTACTTCCACTAGGCGGGGGAGAGACAAGTCTTTTGTTTTCTAGCTTTGTGTGCCTCATGAGTCTTGGGCTTTATTGTTTTGTGGGTTTGAGGGTTTGTGGGCTTGTCAGGTGTTGGGTTAGTGGGTTTGAGGGTTTTCCTGTGTTTGGAGCCTCTTGTGTATACTGCTTAAATACTTAGGGGCGCCTTACGTGTTTTTTTTTTTCAAAAAAAGAATAAACAGTTTACGATGTATCATATATATAGTTATATAGTTATATATTAACTATTCAATATAATTATATTATTATATACTAACTATATATTAATTACTTAATATGTTAGTTTATGAACTAACTAATTAGTCTGTCAATAATAGATATAAATTCTTTGATAAATAAGAGACAATATATTAAAAGCGCAAAAGCGCAGTCTTGGCACACAGGAAGTATACATAGGACTGCCTAAGAAGGAGAAGAAAAATGTACAAGAGATTTATTAAAGCTTATCACTAAGGGAGCTAGATAAGCAGTTGTCCAAGAAAAAAGTGTAAAAAAAGAAAGACTTGAGCTCCTCAATTGATCTTTCTTGGTCCTCGAAATTATGATGATTCCGTTCTCTCCAAAGACACCACATGAGGCAAGAAGGCACCATCTTCCACACAACAGCACTCTGGGATAGACCACCAGTCCACCAGCTGGCGAACAAGTCTATCACATGAGGAGGCACAACCCAAGATAACCCAAAGTGGCTAAAGATGGTGGTCCATAAAGCGCTAGCAGCTTCACGATGAAGAAGAAGATCCAAAGACTCCCCATGCCTTTTACACATACAACATCGATCGATCACGATGACATGTCTTTTTCTCAGGTTGTCCATAGTAAGAATCTTTCCAAGAGCCGCAGTCCAAACAAAGAAAGCCACTTTCACAGGAGCTTTGGTCCTCCAAATGCTCTTCCAAAGAAAGGGGTGGACATTGTTACACGCAAGGACCCTATAAAAAGATCTAACATCAAACTTTCCTTTGTAGGAGGGAATCCACCAAAGCTTGTCTTCCCCCTCCCTTCTCCCCCGATGGGAATATAAAAGAGTAAAGAAGGAAGCCACGGAGGCCAACTCCCAATCATGAGCCGCACGAATAAAGTTAACATCCCAAAGAGGAGAACCACTGAAGAGGTATAAATGATCAGCCACAAATACATACTTCTCGCAGGATATATCATGTAAGACCGGGAAAGCCACTCTAAGGGGCAGATCACCACACCATACATCATCCCAAAATCTGATCTTGAACCCATTTTTCAACTCAAATCTGGTGTGACTATAGAGCGCACTCCACCCCCTCCTAATATTGATACTTAGGAGGGGAATCCATCAATGTGTGTATGTCAATAATAGATATACATACACACATTGATACAAACATTTATAATAATACTACTATATATGAGAGTATTATAATTAATAAGTAATACTATGTTTACTTAATTAGTATATCCAGTTACTTAGGAACTAACTATATATATATTAAACAAAGTGACGTATATACTATAGGTAACTGCTTAACTATACTTGCATAGTTAGTTAGTTTCTTAGTAATATTAAGTTAATTAGCATATATTAACCAACTAGGCTCGCAAGCCCTAAACTAGTTGGGCAAGCCAGTCTGGTCGAGCCTTAAACAAGCAAGACTTGCGAGCCCCTATCGAGTTCCGTCGGGCAAGTCGAGTATATATCATTCACTAATCAAGCGGGTTTTTACTGTAATAAGCGGGTTTCTACAGTACCAAGCTCAAGCTCGGATTGAGTTTTACCGAGCGGGTATCGAACGGACTGTCGAATAGACTGGTTTATTTATAACCCTAGTGGCATTGATCCCGTGCGCGCACGTGGGGGGGGGGGGTTGTGCAAGGAGTTTGTGAAAACCTCGAGGGTAGACAGTAGAGCTTTCGTAGCACAAAGATGCTCTAACAACCATGGCCGGTTTTTAGCTTTGGCGGAATATGGTGATGGCAGTCAAATGGGTGGAGTAGTTGTGTTTTGGAGTTGCGAAACGTCTCGAATCCTCCTTCTGCACTAAGTGCAAGCCCTTGTCTAGCTGAGAGAACCACAGTGGTCCTTAGTTGACTAGTATGGGTGGAACTACTTTGGCAATAGCGGAGAAGGATTTGCTTGGGCTTGTTGGAAGAAGGTCATATGTGGAGGCTCTGGTAGGGGTGAGACAAATTCCGGCAAGGGACATAGTGTGTAGGGGCATTTATGGAATTTTAGATGGAAAAGAACATAAGGGACATGGTGGCAGCGACAAGAGAACGACTGGGGCAATCTCCGGGAATCACAAAATTCAAGCTGGCCATGACAGTACAAAATCAAAGTGTGATACAGGGGAAAACATGGATTGAACATGATGGTTTTGCTAATAGAGGAATTAAAATGTTGCATCGTCAGGTGAGGATAGGGTCAAGGTGTCATTGGGCCTGAGAGTGTTGTAGGGCAGGCGAAGGTGTTCTTGATGGGTTGAATCCCAAGCCAATTGGGAGGGGCTCGATCACTACGGGCTCGGGTGCGCACTTGTTTGACTCGTTTGGGGTGGCCCAGCCCAAAAGGGTGAAAGATAAAGAATAAGATCCGGTGGGTGTTTTTGAGCCCACTTTTTAAAGACAACCTCAGCCCATGAGTTCGGAAGCAGGAGTTTCTTCAGTGGGTGCGGGAGCAAGCTCGTGTTCCTTTTCTTCTCAGCCCGGTTGGGCCACAACAATCGAAGCCCACATCAAAGGGGAGGACGTCTAAGGGTTCAAGTGCACTTAATCCTCCTTTGGTGGCCCAACCCACTAGTATGCGTGCTAAGGGCTTGGGCCCACTTTGGTTAAATACAGCCAGGGTTTTAAGTCAAACTCAACCTAGGCCTACTAACCTTAAGTGGAAAATTAAGTCGGGCTCAGGAGATTTGTCTTTGAGTTTAGACGAGGGTGTGGGGCCCACTTCGGTTAAATACAACTCGGGTTTTAAGTCAAACTCGACCTAGGCCTACTAACCTTAAGTGGAAAATTAAGTCGGGCTCAGGAGATTTGTCTTTGAGTTTAGACGAGGGTGTGGGGCCCACTTCGGTTAAATACAACTCGGGTTTTAAGTCAAACTCGACCTAGGCTGTGGATTCAGGTGGTCCCTCTGCTCAACCAGCTAGCACTCCGATAGCTCCATAGCCACCTCCCGTGACTATCGTCAATCGCTCTGGTGGAGACAAGAAGGGGATTCAAGGTGATTCAAGTGGTGTAGGTTATGAGTCCACGGCCAGAGGTTCTTTGTCAAGTGCATTAACCACGGCCACCCAGCAAATGACACTGCTGCCTATCGAAGTTTCGGTTTTAAGTCCAAACAAAGGAGTTTCAGAGGTTTGTCTACGGGTGGATTGGTTAATGGAGGCAAATACTCCTACCGGTGTAGAGTGTATCCTCCTTGGAAGCCTAACTAGGCAATTACCTCTAGACCAAAAAAGAAGCCTTTCTGGTCTAAGTTTAAGTGTCCATGGTAGTAATTAGATGATTAATATATTTCATTCTATGTTATATTTGCTATATCAAAAGTAAAAGAGATTTTTGCAATTTCCATGACTGCAGGTTCTGGGCCACGAGTCTTATTTTAGTAGTATGTTATATGTGGCGTTCAGCTTAGTTAAGCTACTTACAGTTGTTTGTTTCATAATTAGACTCCTCATCTTAATAAATTATAGGTCTATGGGAGGCATGAGTACCTGGTTTGCAACTTTCCTTTCTCATGCAGTTCACAGTCCCTTGACATATTCAATTTCTTTCCAACTTCAAGTCAAACTCTTTACCTTACTTTGTTAATAACCTAAAACTCTACGTATTTTCTCTAACCATCAGCCACCAAATAACTAATAAAAAAAGTCCTAAAGCCCCATTATTAGGTGCCGCCTGAAACTTCCTGCAGCCATCTTCTTTTCAAAAAACCTTTTTTTAGCTTTAATGTCCCATCTCTGCAAACCATAATTCAATCTACAAACCCTACCCGTTCTTCAGTCTTAAGAACTAAGAGCACTCACAATCGCTTCCCTTAATTTTAGTCCAAATTTAGGGAATCAAACTACTTTTTACTTCCCAGTTTAAATATACTACACAATAGCTTCCTTTATCTTTTCCTATATCATTTTAATATTCTTTCTTTATTATTGAATTATTCATAAAATCTGAAATAAATACACTATATGTCTCTCTCTCTCTCTCTGAGCATTTCTTGATTGCATGTTACGTTAAGTTAGTCCTCTCTCTCATCTCTTACAATCTGCCACCATATAATTCACCTTGGTTGGGGTCTTGAATTGATGACTTCAGTGCTACAATGCAATTCTTCTATAATTTATTAATCTACATAGAGTAAAAAAACACACTGAATTATCGGCAAAGAATGCTCTTTGCTATATGAGAGAGAAAAGAGTTGCATTGTAGCTGACTCACAACCAGATGAGAGAGAAAAGAGGTTTTTTTTTTCAATAAAATAAAGATGGGTGAGCTACAGTGCCACCCTATATATATTTAGGGGAACACTGTAATTGAATGGTAGTTTAGAAAATGTGTAGGGAAGCTGCTTGAGGGAGGTTTTGGGGGGCCTTATCTAAATTTAGGGAAACATAGAGTTTAGGAAAGCTGTTGGGAGTGCTCTAAGACCACAAGTCCTCAAATCTCAAAACCAAAAGCCCACAACAAAAACAAGATGACGCAGGTTTTCTGAATATGTCCTATGTCAACCCAAATGATGATTTAATAATTGGCCCTGCCTTGGACGGGTTCCTCGTCATCAAAAAAAATAATAATAATAATTACTCCCAACAAGAAGTGCTAAATAATTAAACTGCAAAAAGGCCACATGGATCATTTTGTGTATCATAATATACAACCCACATGCCAGCAGAATTACGTATTGTCTTAAAAATATAACATGTAGAACCTATATATTTATAAATTCCTGGGAAGACATTGATAACCACGAACGTGGTACATATTCCATGAAACAGTTGGTTAGGATTCTCCAAAATATTCTTACAAATATAACAAGTAATTTATACATGCCAGGGAAGGCATTGATAACCATGAACGTGGTACAGATTTCATGGAATAGTTGGTTAAGATCCTCCAAATATTCCAATAATTAAACAGACATTCTTTTTTTTTTATACCTAATTTTTTTTTTTAAGAGTAATTGCATATCATTAATAAAGCGCAGAAGAACATAACCCTAATACACAAAGTATAGAAGAGAACCCCTAATATGAAGAAAAAATTCAAAAAATCTACTAAATTAGAAGCAAGAAAGCTATGATGTGCAGCTATCCAAGTATGTAACATGCTAAACACAATTTTCTGCAACTCTGTTACCGAGGTCTCTACATTTTCAAAATTCCAAGCATTCCTGCCAAAGACACCATATTAAACACAATAGAGCTAACCTTCATACTTTTTTAACTGTACCACACCTAGCCTCACCCCCCCCCCCCCCCAAAAAGTTAGTCAAAAAAATCAATCATTTGTCTCAGCATAACTCACTCAACACCAAACAGATTAAGAATATAACTCCATAGTTCCGCCACTACTTCACAATGAATCAGTAAATGGTCAATGAACTCCTCAGTCTTCTTACACATGCAAAACCACTCAACCACCACTACATTCTTCTTTTGCAAATTATCCAACGTGAAAATTTTCCTTAACATTGTTGTCCACACAAAAAATGCCACCTGCGAAGGAGCCTTAACTCACAAGATACTCTTTCACAGAAAAGAAAGGTCATCATGACTAGTTAACACTATAGAACAACTTCACTTCAAACTTACTCCTTTTGGAAGGGCTCCAACCCATTCTATCCTCCTCACCATGTCGTAATTGGAGATAATACAACCTCTCGAAGAAAGATAGTACCATCTCCAACTCCCAATCATGTATTGTTTTAGTAAAAATAACAACCCAGTGAGTAAACCAATCTTGATACTACAAATTGTCCGCTATCCACGCATCTTTTCTCTAGGCAATACTAAACAACTCCGAATAAGAGATCTTCAACGGTTTATCCCCACACCATATATCATGTCAAAAACTAACTTTTGACCTAACATCCACCTCAAAACAGACAAATTTGGAAAACGAACCCCACCCCCTTCTAATATGTTTCCAAACTCGCACTCCAAAGTCCCCAGTACCCTCCTTTGAGCACCAACCACTCCTTGCACTATCATATTTAGTTTCGACCATCAATCTCCATAATGCCTCTCTATCCATAGCATGCCTCCGCAACCATTTTCCCAAAAGGGCTCTATTGAATTGTATCAAATTTCTAACACCCAACCCACTTGATTTTATTGGAGTGTAGATCTTTGCCCAATTTACTAAGTGAAATTTAAACTCATTCCCAATACCATCCCAGAAAAAATCTCTCTGAAGTCTCTCAAGCCTATTGGCCACTCCTACTGGAATAGGGAAAAGAGACAAGTAATACATAGGTAGATTGGATAGAGTACTCTTGATTAGTATCAATCTACCACCCTTTGATAAGTAAAGTTTCTTCCAACTAGCCAACCGACGTTCTATTTTTTCAATTACGTAATTCCAAATAGAAGTGGCCTTATAAGACAGAATTACGCAGACAACACTTGCTAATGAAAAAAAATACTTGATTTGTAAAAATAACCCAGCATGCTTAAAGACTGCCAAAATAACCATGTGTACATGTTATATCTATTGCAAATGCAATAACATGCAGCCACGATCAATTTATCAGTGACATGATTCCTTTCAAATATAGAATGTATCATAAGTATCGTTTTTGATTAATAAGAAAAATGTATCCTTTATTGGCATAACTCTGGTATACTTCCTGTCTATGAGGGTGCACTCTTTTTCTTTAAACAGAATTTATTATAATCCTATTAAAAGAAAGGTAAAAATGTATCTGAAGTGTAATATACCCCAGAAACGCATGAGAGACCCATGTTGAAATCTAATTAATGCCTTCTAGATGTTTCTATGGTCACACTCAAATTCTATGATGCTGCTCATTGATTGATAACACTTGCGACAATTTCTTAAACATGAAAGAGAATGGAGGACGAGGGGTGGGGGAGGGGGAGGGAATGGATAGGACAAAGAATATCACAGCAAACTAGCAGCAACATTACTGGAAGTAATTAAATAAAAGTATCAGTATAAAGCCTTAAACAACCATAATAAGAATCCAATTAAACTTACGTTTCCACCTGTTGATGCTTGAAGACAACTAAGGGGGATTTCTCACTATCTTTTGGTAACCGATAGGCAACAAGTCTGTCATCATCTCTGATCAAGGCTATTGAACCAGATGGCTCCAGCCGATTCAAAATTCGATTCATGACTATCTACAAATCGCCTCCACGAGGTTAGTGCTCGAAGTGGAAAAACAAACACACACAACACAAGGAGGGAAAATGAGATCAAACCTCTGACATATACATCCCAAATCATACATAAATACACACACATACATACATATATTGGATCATCTCACTCTCCACTGTTATTTTGAATGACTTAAATTACTTTACTAAGCAAGGGAAAATATACATATATATCATATCATCTAAATATCGGTAACAGATCCTACACTACATAGTGATATAAAAGTGCCACAGAACAGACAGTGGTGACCAAAATGTGCTTTTTTCTGTTAGAATGTAACTGACACATGGGACCTGAATTCATGACCCTCAGCAACCATGCCATTCTTATCGCAGATGGAAGTGCCATTTGACCCAGAGGCCATTGGCATAATCATGACCAAACTCTGATTGCATGTAAATCAATGATTCCTTGAACATGGTTATAGGATAGCCCAAGTGCCTATTATTATGCTAGAGAATCAAAGTAGCCACCCCAATATAGGATGACCATAATAATTAAGGTGTTAGAATGCTCATTCTGGAGGTTGAAGGCTCAGATGCAGTAGGCTCCCATATACACAGACACAAGTGTGTGCGGGGGCGCTCAATCACAAGTACCGGTAATGATATGCAATACACCAATACTCAAAACATATATGAAGCAACTTACCTCGGCCACTAACAGGGTTTCGTCATCTCTTAAAGAACATGCAGCACTTAAGGCCTCGATAAGATCTGTGAGCCTCCCACTATTTGGCACAGTTATGGTACAAGCAGATGGCAATGTAATCCCATCACTGCTCACAATTGTCAATGTCATAGTCCGTAATGTTGTTGAAGGTAATGGCAGTGATAGGTACATAAATGGGTCAAATGTGACAGAAACCTTCTTGCAAAGAGGGCAAATCAGCGTTGACCGGTACTGACCCTATAATGTCAGAAAAAATCATTTAAAACAAAGATGGTTTACTGTATAAGCTTTTCATTATTAATCAATCCAAATAATTAAATACAGATGCAACTTCCATCGCAGCATACAAAATAATTAAAAGCTCCGACCGTTTTTCAGAGTTAGCCATTGGAACGATTAATCAAGGTTACATCAAAGACTTTAAAGAACGAAGAACGCTATACTATTGAATACAGCACTACATGTAGCAATAGAAATCTCCGCATAACTAGAGGTCAAAATTTCACAACAAATGCAAGATGGCAACGTCCTGTAACAGCTAACTCACTTGGCATGCATCAACAATTATAGAATCATTGCGAGCAAGGTGATTCTTCCAACATTCTTCTGCTACTTCTTCATCTGGATGGCCCTCTACACCCTTAGCTTCAATATATGGCTTGCATTTAACTCGATTTAAATCTTCATGGAGTCCATCCAACAAAAAAGCAAGAAATTCCTAGATCATAGGCATTTAACATACAATGAAGTTATTCCTCTTGCACATCACAAAAAAATAAAACATCTCAGACAGAGAACACAAGGGAAACTACAATCATACTTATAAACAAAAATTAACTTCACTAACTTGAGAATCATGCTGATTATAACCACTGAATTGAGGAGCAAAATTAGCAAGTTTTGATTTGAACATCCTTGGAGCCACAGGCCTTGCTCCTGGCACCCATAGCTTCCTTAATAAATCTCCAAATGCCAAAGCAAGTTCCCCCTGTACAAGATGAACATATTTATCGAAAGATAAGAGTTACAGAAAAAAAAAAAATGCAACATTCAGACATGACCAGTTAGTCAAAAGATTAATATAACATAAATATAAATCTCCATACTTTCATCCCCAAAGGGTTATCATAATTTATCTCCTTCTGGTAGTCTTCTAGGAAATAATCAACAAGCTTTGGTGTATGCACCAAGCACTGGATGGCACTGTTCATGAAACAAGTATTTCCAAGATTTTGTAATCCTGTCAAGCCCAAAGAACAAGCTCCTCTATAGCTATCACCACGCTGTGAAGAGTTAGTCAAAGTTAAAATAGAGTCCACTATATCAGTGCTCTGATTCATCTTAAAAGAGTCACTGCAAAAGGGACCTTCCATCTTGGGCTGTACTAGAGCCATCTCACCATTCCTCTCATCTCTACCCTTTAGAGAATCTGAAAATCCATATACATGCAATACAAGAGGGATCTGCACGGCCAACATGCAACAAATGAATGAATAAACTGACCAAACAGTTTATTTCAAGAACTTAAAAGAAATTGCAAAAATGGCATTAAAGCTAAAGTTAACAAATACTGATTGCAAAAGAGAATAATTAACTATGTGCAATTACCAAGGGCTCAAGCAACCTTTTTTATTTTTTTTATAAGTAGCTCAAGCAACCAATTTAACACCTTTTCAACCACGCTTTAGGATGGTCAATAACTAGCAACCTCTGAAACTTGTGTAGCAAATTGCCAATCAGATTACTCGACTAGTGTAATTTCCAAATGACAGAGTTTTCCTCCAAACTGAATTGGAGGAACTTTCTTCAACCTCATCTATTAAAGTGTCATGTGTCCATTTGCATGTGAGAAACACATACATTTTTAAATTGCAAGGACAAAGTGGTAAAAATTTATAAAAAATACATATGCTTATTCCAACTTTATCATTGCAATTTAAAAATGCATATGCTTCTCACATGCAAAGGAACACATGATACTTTTATAGATGAGGTTGAAAGAAGTTCCTCCAATCTAGTTTGGAGAAAAACTCTGTTCATTTTCAAATATCGGATAACGCATTATCAAATTTTTATAATTGATTGGGGGGGTCAGGTTGGGTATGGCCCTATGAGGAAAGTTTGGAAATTGGTTCCTTTGTGCCTTTGGTGGTGTTTGTGGCGGGAGAGGAATGCTCGGACCTTTGAAGATGTTGAGTTATCGGAGGCGGAGCTGCGCAAGTTTGTGCTTCACACTTTATACAGTTGGATGGTTGCCCATCACAGTCCTCTTTTTGCTAGTTTTGTAGATTTTTTAACATTTTGTCATTCTTTTTCTTTAAAGTAGGGGATTCTCTTTGTATATTTCATGTGTACTAGGGTTGCGCCCCACTGCGCTTTATTTATACGATACGTTACTATTACTTATCAAAAACAAAAAATTATAACTAAATTTCATACAGTCTCTACAATTAAATAAAAGAATGGGTGACTTAGATTCTTTTGTTATGTAATTTAATGTACACATAAGATTACTTTAGCCTCATAAAACCTAAATATAAAAAGACAAAAGAAGGAAACACTAAGGGAGAATACTTTCTCCTAAAAAAAAAATTGTCAATGCACACATGCAAGACACTAACCTTGGGCATACATACTCCTTGACATTATGACAACATTACCAGCAGTGTAATCCCAAAAATTCAAACATGATCACCCAAATTCACTTCGTGCTAATTTTTCTAAAAAAATAATAATAATAAATAAACACCTCAACAACAGTAGATAATTAAAGCATAGTTGGAATGCTCCCCTCCATCTAATTATTTATTTTTTATAAATAATCCAATCTCATTAAAAAAGCGTAGAGAGATGCAACCCTAATACTTGGAAAGTATACAAGAGAAACTCTTAATCAGGAGAACCATCATCAAATTGAAAAGTATAAGCAATTGCAGTGAGGAAGCATTTCCCTGAAAAGAGAGATGAATCTAGATTTATTTTCCCTACACGATACTTCATGGCGCCATTATGACATCAACAAACAAGGCATAACCGCCAACTTTATATGTCCATAAACTGTAAGTGTTCTATTCACATATATCTTTATTGATATTTTAGAAGTAGAAACAAGCAAAAGACACCAAATGATAATTAAACAAAATACCTCTTGAGAAGGATGTGCCCCTGAGAAGGCCAACTACTAAAATTAAAGGGAGAAGTTCACCCTCATGACCAGACCACTTGAAAGCTAGGATCAGAAATTTATCTTCTTAACGGATTAATCTAAAGCAATATTCTTTCCCTAATATCAATATTTTACACACAAATAAAAAGACTCTTTGTTCCTTCTTATCAAAAAAAAAAAAGACTCTTTGTTTTCTTTATAATGGGCAAGTGGGAGAAAAAATAAGAAAAAGATGATGCTTGATGTAGGTGTAAAATCCAAACCTCATTAACGCACGACACCCCCCCCCCCCCCCCTTTTCGAATTATAATTTTGCAAGAACACACCATTTATCTTCAAATCACCTATTATCCTCCATCACCCAGAGAGCTTTTGGTGACTTTCTGGCCCAAACGACTTCATACACAGACAGAATATGAAATTTTAACAAGATAATTGCAATCAGATAATTAAACTACTTGCCTCTATGCCTGGTTGTCCAGGAGAATCATTGTGCAGATTAATTCTGTCATTCAGGAAAAATTGGGTTGTCTGCCCTGAGAAGTCCCAAATGCTTAACTGTCCAATGAAATAATAGAGTAAATATCATTACACAAATTATGGGGCAGCACAAATCATCAGCCAATATTTAAAATGAGATATTAATTAATTGGATAATTCACCACCCCAACAAAACAAAACCAAAAAAGAAAGAAAAAGTAATGTAAAGATGGAACTCACAGGATCAAACTCGGAACTGAAAATGTTGCAGGCTCTCTTGTAAAATCGCACATTATCCTGAAAATGTCAACTGCAAGAGGTAAGGAACCCCATCTAAAATACCCAATGGTTTAAAAAGTTAAGAACGCAATGAATGGTAAATCAATGAATTACAGGGTATCCTATACAATGCATTTGAGCTCTTCCAAACAAAACCACATGACACTGGCACCGTACAATGTACTAAGCATCAGGCATCGGCATTAGAATCAGAATACAGTTCACTGCCACAACTAAAGCTTTTTTTTTATATAAGTAAACTCAATCTTATTAGAAAGCGCAAAGAGATGCAACCCAAGTACACAAGGAGTATACAATAGGGACACCCAATTAGGGAGAAGATAAATAATACAAATCTAGAAATTCTAAAAAATTAAATGAGTACTGTTGAAAACAACCTTCTACCCATAAAGAGTTTTGAACATCTAAGTCTTTAACTCTGCCACCATTCTCTCACAATCTTCAAAATTTCTAGTATTGTGTTTTCTCCAAATACACCACATCAAACAATGAACAACCACCCTCCAGACATTTATGCAACAATGGGTACCAAACTAGCCTCTCCAACTAGCCAACAACTCCACCACCCGTTGTGGCATGACCTACTCTACCTCAAAAAACTAAACACCGATACCCACAAAACTCTAACTACATCATAGTGGAGCAAAAGATGGTCGATGGATTCTCAGCACTTCATACGCATGCAACACCAATCTTTCACAATGACATGCCTCTTCCTCAAGTTGTCCAAGGTCAAAATATTTTCTAACGTTATTGTCCAAACAAAGAAAGCCACTCTTGAAAGGGTCTTATTTCTCCAAATGCTCTTCCAAGGGAAAGAAGAGCCCGCGAGAGGGTTAAGTGCACAATAAAAAGATCTAATCTCGAATGTTCGCCTTTTGGAAGAAGTCCAACAAATTCTATCCTCATCACCTCGACTTATCCTGAAAGAGTACAATACATTAAAGAATGAAGAAACCATCTCTACCTCCCAATCATGCACCGGTCTGATGATGGTGATATACACTTTAAGAAATCATTAGAAAACAACATATGGTTTGCCACCAAAGCCTCCTTAAAACAAGCTATATTAAACAAAATCGGTCAAGAAGCCTTCAAGGTCTGATCACCACACCAAACATCTTGTTAAAACCTAATCTTAGACCCAATCTCCCACCTCAAGACTCACAAATCTAGAGAAGTACCCTCACCCCCTCTTAATGTTTTTCCACACTCCAACCCCGCAGGGTCCAAAAACATCATTGGAACACCACCCTCCCCACACGCTGCCAAATTTAGCTTCGACCACCAATCTCCCCAAGGTCTCCCTCTCCATGGCGTAACACCGTAACCATTTTCTCAGGAGAGCTCGGTTAAACAACCGTAGGTTTGTAATCCCCAAACCGCCTGAAGACAACGGAGTACAAATCTTTGTCCAATTGACTATGTAGGATTTAAACTCATCACCAATTCCGCCACAACTAAAACTTATGCACCAGATATTAGAGTTTGCAAGGTTGGGTAACTCAGTGAAAAGAAATAGAAAACAAAATGATATGCTACAACAAGCGAAGTGTTTACAGAAATAAGTAAGCTTTTATGATTGATAAAGGATATTAAAAGAGGGAAAAGAGAGCAAGGCAAAAGTAAACGGGAGAACAATTTATCAAATAAGTAATGAACCTCTTCAAGCAACAAGTTTGACACTCTAAACATCCATGGCAAGGCCAGTCAATATATCTACCACATCATTTCCATTGTTCTATGTGTCCTATTATATTTCAACAGTCTACCAATCAAAACATGCCTAGCCTCTTGCAATTAGTGACATGTCAACCAGCCATCCTCAAGGTCATAATTCTGCCTACCATTTGCCTAAATTACCACTGTTCCAGCAGGTTCTAAATGAGCTACTAGTGATCCAGCTACAATAATGCTATATTGTCTATACTAATCCATCCTCACTTGACTGACCCTTGCTATCACCCTTACATGCATTGATCCTTTTTTTTTTCTATAATAAGTAATTCAATCTTATTAGAATGTGTAGAGGGGCACAACCCAAGTAAACATGAAGTATACAAGAGAGATACCCAATTATGAGGAAGAAGAATAATACAAATCCAAAGACTCTAGGAAACTAGAAAATAAAAGACTATTATGAGCAACCATCCAAACATAGAGGGATTTAAACATAATAGCTTTCAACTTGATCACTGAACTCTAACAATCTTCAATTTTTCGTACATTACATTCCCCCCAAATACACCACATTACGCACAAGGGAACCATCCTCCAGACTTATATATTACAATGGCTTCCAAACTGACCTCTCCACCACCTATTGGGACATGATCTAGTCTATCTCAAATAGACGGAAGACCGAGTCCCGCTCTTCTTGCACATAAATTGATCTTGAGGTCCAAAACTATGAAAACTCCACCGGCAAGCAAACAACTCAACCTCCCGATTAGGCACAACCCAAAGCAACTGAAAAAAGCATTTCATATGGCCCAGTCAACCTCCCAATGGTGAAAAAAATGGTCCACAGACTCTCTATTCATCTTGCACATACAGTACCTATCAACCACAATAACATGCCCTTCCTAAGATTGTCCACGGTAAGGATTTTTCCTAAGGCCACCAACCAAGCAAAAAAAGCCACTCTCAAAGAAACCTTGGTATGCCAAATACTCTTCCAAGAAAAAGCAATGTCATCCTTACATGCAAGGACCTTGTAAAAAGAGCTAACATCGAACAACCCTTTATGTGAAGGGGCCCACCAAAACTTGCCTTCCCTTTCCTGCCTCACTCTATAGGAATACAACAAAGTGAAGAATGAAGTCAAGACATCCATGATCCACCTCCCAACCGTGCGCCGCTCTAATAAAGCTTACATTTTATTGAGGGGAACCACTAAAAAGATCCAAACAAATAGCAACAGAAGCATCATTCACACAAGCAAGGCTCCAAAGAAGCTAAAGGTTCATTACTCCGAGCTGGTTTCATCTAAGTGAGGTCCTGGGATGGTAACTTGGATACAGTCCTATCCTTCAATATTTTTGCATGAAGTGACATGTCTCAAGATTTGAATCCACGCACTTGCATTTAGCAGCCCAGACTTTACCATTGTACCAAACAATGGTCCTACTCTAAAAAACTCTAGTGTCATCTAGAAACTGAAGATGATAGATCCTCAGCCCCTATCTGCCAATGGTAATGTCCACATTAGGATTGCTCTAAAACTGGAGTCTATGTGCAAGGTAGTATTATTTTAGTAAATATAAACATGCAGTCTTCTTTCTTCTGGTGACCTACCCATGTGGTTAAGGCAAACAACCACCAATAGCAATACATACAAAGAGATCTAGGAGGAAGTGGAAGTGAGGGGTGGAACCCATAGCTCTGCGAGAGAGCAAAAACCCCCACTTTTAACAAACAAAACTAAAAGCAATATTACATTCCTTTTGATAAGAAAAAAATATTCCATCCCTAACGTTTGTCAATAAAAAATCAGCATTCTTCAGAGAGTTTTGGTACAACTCCGACAAACAGAAGAGAAGCTGCATGTTGTCAAGTAAAAGCAAGTTACAGAAAGAGGGCAAAGAAATATTAAATTATGGTCTAAATAGAGTCCACTTGGACCTTGCCTAATCAACCTAGACAAGTCAAATTTATCTTTTTTTATATTCATATTCTGCTTGTTTAGGTTCGCCTGTCTATTATAAAGTTAAGGTCGTCAAGGGCACTTCTGCAATTTCTAAAAATTGGAAATGGGCTATGGTTATGGTCCATATGTCTTATTTTGCATATGGCTATATTTTGGAGTCTTGATATGTGTATATAGTAATTTACAAGATCCACACGCACACATCCAATATATCCAAAATTGGACTACTAGCAAAACTAGAAAAAAGAGGTACCACCAGGCTACAAATATAAGACTGATATGTGTCAATTCAGAGAGAATACTACAGCAGATTTTTAGCAGCTTTGAAGCTTTGCTAGAGGGTGTGATTGCCTTCTCTCCTATTGATCAGGATCAGTAGCTTTTTATTTTCTTCTTCTCCATCTCTTACATTACTTCCTTTGAAAGTGTCTGATCTGCTGCCTGCAACAGACTATACTTCTTCCATTCACTTAAACCTATAAAAAAAAATCCCACAATTCCGTTGCCAGAACGATCATCTAGAAAACCTTCCTACATCAAACTATAGCACTAGACACCATATCACAAGGCTGGAATCTCAAAGAAATTGAATCACACTAACTCTGAAAGCATTTCCATACCAAGCTTGAATCTTGAGTCAACAACAAAGAATAGAATATTTGTTTCCTACTTCTCTTTCTCAAATATTTTTTCACCTAACCCAATTAAAATTATATTACAATAACAACAGGTGATATATTAAGCTCTGAAAGCAGGTTTATCCAACTTTGGAAAAAGAGCCAACCCTTCACCAATCAATATCCAAAAGGCAGGTATAGAAGTATGTAAGTCTACAATAGGTGGCAGTGGCAGTGGAAACATGAATAGAAGAGTGTATACAAAACTGACCTTTTGGCTCACTTTTACCATCAATGAATTTGTTTCCCACAAAACAGAAAGCCTAATTTGTATAGGAAACACATCCTGCAAAGAATCTCCTGCACCATAGTGACTGCCAATATCCCTCACTGCTACATTAAGATCATTATGCCTACAGAAAGAGTAGAAGCAATCAATACCAAATGCATCATGCAAATTTATTGATGTGTTAAGATAATAATGATGAGCAAATTTCAGGCAAACCATCTCTATATCATGCAAATTTAAAAAAGACCAGAGCCCCCGGGGAGAGAGAGAGAGAGAGAGAGAAGTATAAACGTGGGAGTGAACGAGGAGGAAAAAAAAAAAGAAACAAACAAACAAACAAGTTTCACCTATAATATAAATCTCTCGCATTCAAATAGACCATTTGCAAGCACCTGATACATGTAAAATAAACAGCGCAAGCTGCCCTTTATAGCTCAACAGGGTAAAACGTATAGCAAGTCATGGACATAATTGTAAATACTAAATGGTAACATAGAATTAATGCAGCCAACTCCAAATTGTTGGAATGAGGCTACATTAAGTTGTTGCTCAGGGTTGCTCAGCAGCACTGAAAGACCACAAGGATGTACTAACCTCACTCCAGGTTTGAGAAATGGCATTGACTTCCCAACTTGTTACAAAAATCTACCTTGTTCACAAGATATTTTAAACTTGACCTCCCTTATGGGTGAAAGGCCTCGAAATACGCTGATGTTATGCTAAAATAACTTCAAATTTATTTTTCCCTTACGCAACACCAAAAATTACATAAAAAGGTAAGGTTCGAATTAAAACTTAAGTAGTGTGCTTATGTATGTCTCTTCATGCATAACTTAAATCAAACATCTAATTCACCTGAAATGACATCCTCATCTTTAAAACCAATTCACCATAGCCAATCTCAACCAGCAAATTGTCAACACCATCACAAGTTTTCCATCAACACCACCTCCACAAGTCCTACCACCATCACTACCACCTCTCCCAATATCAAGGATATTTCGGACTTCAGCATTTCTGCTCTTCGTTTATGATAGCAAAATGCAACTAATCCTCAGTTTAGATGCCCAAAGAAAACTAATTTCTTCAGCAGTTATGCTATTCTTTTATGACAATAGGATGCAAATATTCCCTAGGTCCCATGCCTAAGGAAAACTACTTTCCTTGTTAATTTTTAGAAACAACATAACAAATGTCAAGTTACAATCAACCCTCATCCACAGTACTTATGCTCTTATTTTATGACATTAGGATGCAATGAATCCCTAGGTCTGACGCCGAACAAAAACTGTTAAATTAGTTTTCTTTTTTAATGAATAAGAAATATCATTAAAAGCACAAAGGCACAATTCAAGTACTCATGAAGTATACAGGAGAAACACCTAGATAGAAAGAGAAAACAAGTCAAAAAAATCATGAAAACTAAACAAGTTAAAATCTAAAGTAGTTGTCCAATGATAAAGAGTTTTGAAAAAAAAAAAAAAGAAAAAAAAAGTAGATTGCAAAAAACGCTCTCTCTCTCCCGCTCTCATCGGCGGCGCGTGCAGGCGCGTTTCGCTAGATTACTTCTTTGGATTGGCGTAGCTGAGATCGACAGGCTCTGGGCAGAGGTGTACTCCGGCAGGTGTGCTTTTTGGGAGGTGTTTTGGTCAGCACGGTTGGAAACAGCGTTTAAGTTCCCACGATGTGAGTGGGTCGCGGAGTTAGCTGTGTGGGTGGCCGGCCGGGAGCCGTAGTTCTGTGAATGGGGGTGGAGAGCCGGTTCTTTGTCGAGGCTAAATCCTATGTTTTTTCGACGGGGGTTAGGAACTCGGAGCTGCGGGTGGAGGAAAGAAGGAAAGGCTTCTATGGGTCTGTTTGTTTGGGATCTTTGAGCGTTGCGTGGTTGATCTCGAAGGTGGAAGAGCTGATTAGGGATCCAGGGGATGAGGAGTTTGTCAAACCTTTCAGGGAAGAGTCGAAGGCGATTATTATTCGGAGAGGTGGGAATAAGGCTGGAAGGTTCTTAGAAGTGGCGGTGTATGCTGAGGGAGGCCGGAGAGGGTTGGTCATGTTCCCAGAGGGCCGTGGAGGGCGGGGATGGAGTCGGGTTGCCGGGGAGTTGAGCAAAGCGCTGGTCCACCTCGAAGCGGTGTTTGGGTCTCAGTCAGCGGACACTGGAGGATCGATCGGCGGTTCTGTTGGTGGGAAAGGGGCGGTGAGGCGCTTAAGCGATGGTGGTGCTCCGTCGTTCACGGAGGTGGTACGCTTGGCGAATCCTTCTACGGTTTCGTCGGAGGAACAGTTGGCGTCTACTGTTTCGCCGTGTGAGTTGGATTTTTGTCCTTCGCGGACGACGGAGATGCAGTCGGAGCTGCGATCGGCGATCAACTGCTTTGAGATGGAGTCGGCGGGCTTCGAGTCCTGCGCTGCAGACAGGTCTTTGGCTCGAGGTTGGGGCATGCGTGGATCGGGGTGCGAGCCTGTTGGTTGGTTGGAGGAGGTGAATCTCTTTTTAAGTGCTTTGGGCCGGGCTTTTGGTCGATTGAAGCAAGCTTGGCTGGGTATGGGTTTGGGCTTGAAGCCCATTTTGGGTTCAACTGGTTTTAAGATGCCGAGGCCTTTTAAGACCTCCAAGCCCGTTAAGTCTCGGTTTATGAGGCCCTCGAAGGTTGCTCTGGACCCAAGCACAGGCCATCGTCCCTCAGCTCGGAGGAGGAAGCCGGCTCCGGCGACCAGTTCTGAGCCCCCTGACACGACTTTGATGCCGACTCCGGCGACCGGTCCTGAGATCGCGCTAAGTTCCGTTGTGGGTCTTGGGTCGTCGTCGGGTTCTAGAGCGGACCCGAATACGTCAGTGAGGATCCTTTCTCCTTCAGCGCCGACAGTGTGCCCTCCGACTCCAGCGACCGGTTCTGAGCCCCCTGACACGACTTTGATGCCGGCTCCGACGACTGGTCCTGAGATTGCGCTGAGTTCCGTCGTGGGTCTTGGGTCGTCGTCGGGTTCTCCTTTAGCGCCGACACTGGTTCACTTCTACAACTGTAAACACAAGGTTAAGAGGGTGTCGAAGTTGGATTTGGGTCAGTTTGCCGGTGACCTGATTAGAATAGCCCCTGATGTTGTGCCGCTGGTGGGTGATCAGAGATCGGTTTCTGGTGGGTCGTCCGGGATGTTCTCAGCCTTTGAGCCCAGTGGTCTCCCCAAGGAGGTTGGTGGTATCTTGGCTCCCGCAGTGGCGGCCGGTACGGCTGTGCTTTCTCCTCCGGCGAAGGGTATGCTCCGGAGGGGCTTTCTCATGCCTCGCCCCTGTGGAGAGGCTTCGCGTCCGTCTCCTGAGCCGGTGAGCTTATCGGAGGTTGGGGATTCTTCTAAGAGGAGTAAAGTGCTTGGGGAAGTTTTGGCACTGCCTTGGAACATATCGGAGGCTGGGGCTGAGGTTGAGGATGGGATCTTGGGGGCTAAGGGTTACCCCGAGGCTGTGGCTGATGCGTTGGCAATCGCTCCTTTTTTGGGAATTACGTGTGGGGGAGATGAGAAAGGCTTTCTCGATCTGTTGTGTGATATCGAAGAGGGTCATAAGCGGGAAGGCATGTCTGTGAATGAAGGGGGCTCTGTTGTAAAATCAAAGGGTTGGAGGGAGCGAAAAAATTTAGAATGCTCCCTTAACTTTGGTATTGAAAATATTGGGTCCAGTCGGGTTAAAAATAGACCGTTGCGGGTTTAGGGGTTTTTCGTTGTTGTGGGGGCTTGGGGTTTGTTTTTTGTTTTCAATCTTTTTCTTCTTTTTTCTTGCTTTTCTATTGAGGTTTCCTCTTGTATACTTCTAGTGTACTTAGGGGCGCCTTACGCTTTTAAAAAATTTCTGCTTGCTTATCAAAAAAAAAGAGTTTTGAAAAAGAAAACTTACGTACTGCCATCGTTAACTCACTGTCTTTACAACTTCTATCATTTTTTTCCCTTCAAAGACACCACAAAAAGCAGGACGGAACCATCTTCCACACAATTGTGCCCTGAGGACTTCCTACATCCCTCTCCAACAAGCAAAATGGTCTACTACTTTGTCATACATGACCCAAACTAACCCAACACGGCTAAAAATAGCACTTCACAAGGCACTAACGATCTCACAATGGAGAGGGAGGTGATTAACAAACTCTCCACTACTCTTATACATACAACATCAGGAAACCACAATAACATGTTTCCTTGGGTTATCCAGGGTGAAGATCTTCTCTAGAGTGGGCGGTTGTACAAGCAAAACATGCCGCTTTCAAGGGTCACTTATTCCGCCAAATACTCTCCCAAGGAAAATGTGTGTTATCATGAGGTACAAGGACATTGTAAAATGATCTAACGTCAAACTTCCTCTTCCTTTGGAGGGATCCCAACAAAGCTTGTCTTCACCTCTCTCACTCAATCTAAAGGAATACAACAAGTTAAAAAACAAAGCAAAGACATCCAGCTCCCAATCACAAACATCTCTGATAAAGCTTATATTCCACTTATGGGATTCATAGGATAACTCCAAGTAATCTACCACGAAAGCATCCTTCACACAAGCAATACTTTACAAATCCGAAAAAATATCCTCTAATTCGAAGTCATCTCTCACCTCAAATCTGGTATAAATGGAAAACTCTCTCCAACCCCTTCTAATATTTTTCCACAAACTCATCTCATACAACCCATGAACCTGATTAGAACACCAGACCCACGAGCTGCCATATTTAGAATCCACTATGACTCTCCACAAGGCCTCTCTCTCATGCACATAGCATTAAAACCATTTCCCCAAAAGAGGACGATTAAACAAAATCAAGTTTCAAACCCCCAACCCTCCCTCACCAATTAGAGAGCAAACCTTAGGCCAGCTTATCAGGTGCAATTTGAACCCATCAGGCCATCACCCATCTCACCCCATAAGAAATCTCGTTGTAGCTTCTTTGAGTGATTGGCAACACCAACAAGAATGGGGAAAAAAGACAAGAAAAACATTGGCAAATTGGACAATGCCCTCTTTATTAAGGTAATCTTTCCACCCTTAGACAAGTACATATTCTTTCACCTAACTAAACGGTGCTCAATCTTTTCAATAACACCATGGACAGAACTACAGCTAAGGATGGGGCATCCATAGCCTCCCAAATTTTAAAAATCCCCTTAAAATTTCATGTTTTTTTGGAATAAATCCTCCAAAATTAGCTTTTTTTTCCCCCTCTACCCCCCAACAAAACCTAAAATTCTGATTCCGCCCCTGAATAACACAATCTTAAATAGACTTGGCCTTAAAAGGAGCTTCCAACAAAAGACCAAAATACTTCATAGGAAAAAAAGACATTGTGCATCCCAAAATATTGGCCAAGCCATCAATATTGTTAACATTACCCATAGGAACCCATTTTGACTTGGTCAAATTAATTTTCAAACTGGAGACAGCTTCAAAGCATAAGAATAAGGCACACAAATAGCATAAATGTTTTGAGTTTGCCTTGCAAAAAAGTAGGGTATCATCCGCATAGAGGAGATGGAAAACATGAATCGTACCATAGTTACTAGACCCCCACAAAAAAACCTGAGAGAAAGCCCCCATCTACAATACTGGAAAGTATTTTACTCAAACAGCAAATAGCAAAGGAGATAAAGGATCACCCTATCTCAAACCACGAAAGCTAGTAAAGAAATCAGCTGGAGTGCCATTCACAATGCAGAAAAGTACACCGAATAAATACAATGCGGTATCCAATTACGTCATTTCTCCCAAAACTACACCTCCTCAGTAAGTATAATAAGAACTCAAAGTTAACACGATCATAGGCCTTTTCAAAATCCAATTTGCAAAGTACACGTGGCTCACCATATCTGATCCTACTATCCAAGGCATTCATTTACTATAAAAATGGAATCTAGGATTTGCCTACCTTCGACAAACGCATTATGTGGCTTCGAAATAATCTTCTCTACAACCTTTTTCAATCGAATAGCAACTATCTTGTAGACTCCATTCAATAGACTGATTGGTCAAAAATCTTTAGCATCAACGGCCCCTAGTTTCTTTGGAATGAGAATAATGAAAGTAGCATTAAGGAGAGAGCAGGTTGTAAAATCAAATCCTAATTGTAACCAACCTCAATCAAGCCTCATCATCAACTCTTGTTCCCAATTAGAAACCTTAGCTCATCCAACCATCCCAACCCCATGAAGATCAACCAAAATCTTCAGTTTATTGCTTGTTTTAATCCAGAATCACATGCATTTATAATTACTTTTTTTTTGATAAATAAGAGAACTTTTATTAAAACGCAAAAGCGTAGCCCTGGTACACAGGAAGTATACAAAAAGGCCACCTAAGTAGGAGAAGAAAAAAGTACAAGAAATTTCGAATAGTTCATCGCTAAAGGAGCTAAATAAGCAATAGTCCAAGAGAAAAGAGAATGAAAAAAGAAGGACTTGAGCTCCTCATGCGTCCTTTCTTGATCCTCAAAAGATCTATCATTTCGCTCTCTCCAAAGGCACCACATTAGGCAAAGGGGCACCATCTTCCACACAACCACACTATTGGAGCGACCCCAGTCCACCAACACTCGAAAAGCTCAATAACCCGCAGGGGCATAACCCAAGACAGCCCAAAGCAACTAACAATGGTATCCCATAAGGCACGAGCAGTCTCACAATGAAAAAAAAGATGATCCACCGACTCCCCTTACTTTTTGCACATACAGCATCTATTAATCACGATAACATGTCTCTTTCTAAGGTTGTCAAAGGTAAAAATCTTTCCAAGAGCCGCAGATCAAGCAAAGAAAGCCACTTTCACAGGAGCTTTGGTCCTCCATATATTCTTCCAAGGAAAAGGCTGAACAACGTTGTGAGTTAGAACACTGTAGAAAGATCTCACATCAAACTTCCCCTTGCGCGAGGGAATCCACCATAGCCTATCAATCCCTTCCCTCCTCTCCCTGAGAGAATATAGAAGAGTGAAAAAGGAAGCAACAAAGTCCAGCTCCCAGTTGTGCGCCGCTCTCTTACTCCCACCCCATGCGGCCCCGTGGGAGTAAGAGAGTACCACCCACCCCTCACACTGCCAAATTTTGCCTCCACAACTGATCTCCACCACGCCTCTCTCTCTTGCGCATAACGCCACAACCATTTCCCTATAAGGGCCCTATTAAAGGTCCTCAATTTCCAAATCCCCAAACCTCCCTCAGAAACAGGAGAGCACACCGTAGACCAGTTGACCAGGTGATATTTGAACTCATCACCTAGCCCACCCCACAAGAAATCACGACACAGCTTCTCAATCCGGTTGGCCACACTAGCAGGAATTAGGAACAAGGATAAAAAGTACGTAGGCAAACTGGAGAGAGTGCTTTTTATGAGCGTAAGCCTACTGCCTTTAGTCAAGTACATCCGTTTCCATCCGGCCAGCCTTCGCTCAATCATTTCAATAACCCCGTTCCAGATAGACTTGGCCTTGTAGCAAGCCCCTAGAGAAAGACCAAGATACTTTAGCGGCAAAGAGAAAACCCTGAAACCCATAATGACAGCCAAACCTTCCACATTATCTACATTGCCCACTGGAACCAACTCAAACTTGGCCAGATTAACCTTCAAACCAGAAACGGCTTCAAAGCATAAGAATAAGCCTCTGAGATAACGAAGGTGATCGGGGTTGGCCCCACAGAAAACTAGAGTATCATCTGCGAACAACAGGTGAGAAATCATCACCGCTTCTGAGGTCCTAGAACCCATAGAAAAACCTGAGAGAAGACCCCTGTCTACAGTAATAGTAAGCATTTTGCTAAGTGCCTCCATAACAATGACAAACAAGAGAGGAGATAGAGGATCGCCTTGCCTCAAACCCCGAGAACTATTGAAGAAACCAGCCGGAGTACCGTTCACCAAGACAGAGAAGCGCACCGAAGAGATGCAATAAGAAATCCAAGAAATCCATTTTTCACCAAAGCCACACCTCCTCAACCAAGTATAAAAGAAACCCCCAGTTCACATGATCATAAGCTTTCTCAATGTCCAACTTGCAAATAACCCCAGGAATACCAGACTTGATGCGACTATCAACACATTCATTAGCTATAAGGGCTGAGTCAAGGATTTGCCTACCTTTCATGAAGGCGTGTTGAGGATTCAAAATCACCTTGTGCACAACCCTTTTTAACCTGTTAGCCAATACTTTGGCCATGATCTTGTAGACTCCACTCACAAGACTGATGGGCCGAAAATCCTTAATATCAACCGCCCCAGACTTCTTGGGAATTAAGGCAATGAACGTGGTATTGAAGCTTCTAACAAATTTGCTGTGAGTGTGAAAATCTTGGAAGACTCATAACATCTGATTTTATCACATCCCAACAATCTTGGAAGAAGGCCATGGAGAACCCATCTGGACCAGGAGCCTTATCTCTGTTCAAGCCCTGCACAACCTCCACAACCTCCCTTTCCTCAAAAGGAAGCTCTAAGAATTGAGCCTCTGCCACATCAATGGAATTGAAGTCCAAGCCATCCAACCTAGGCCGCCAGCAATACGGTTCTGAAAATAAAGTCTAATAGAACTGAACCGCTGAATTTCTGATGGTAGCTTGGTCCGAAGAAACAGAACCATTAACCGAAAGAGACTCAATGGAGTTAAATCTCTTATTCAAATTGGCCACCCAATGAAAAAATTTAGTGCATCTATCTCCTTCCTTAAGCCACAAAGCTCTAGACTTCTGCCTCCAGCTGATCTCCTCTTGAAGAGTGACCTGCTCAAGCTCACAAACCACAGTGCTCTTCCGATAGCATGTATGATAGATGCTATTAAAGCAAGGTTTAATCATAGGGTTCAAGGAGGCCTAGTTCAAAGGGGCAACTGAAATTATAGATACAGGTACTTCCTTTTTCATTAGTAAGCTAATCAACTAGTTGATCTTCAGCCTCCGCCCCATTCTTATGGGGGACGAAAATGGCATGTACAAGCTAGAGCTCATCGGCAATTACTTTGTCTAATGCTAAAGATTGCCAAGCTCAAGAATTCAGTGTCTTTGGATCACCTATTTAAGATTGTAGGTCTAAAAGTTTCCTAATTTTGCAACTAATGGTCTAAACACCAGAAAGCATGTATTTTGACCAAAAGGAAAGCAGCTTTGCTGAGTGTTCTAAATGAAGCATTCACCTACTGAGTCTCAAGCGTGTGTTTCTGATCTATCTTCTTTTTAGTTTTATTCCTTTAAAAGACTCTTTATAATTTTTGTACTTGTACAACTCTCCTACTGTTGATATCTTTTTTCTTCCACCAAAGATGAAAATAAATGTTTGCTGCTGTTTCTTGGTTTCTTCCTTCAAACGACTCTTCATCCTTCTATGTTGGAATCCCTCTCCTACTTCTGCAGCATTTTTGTTTCCTACCACAAAAGAAAATGGAAGCCCATGACAGCTTACTTACCCCTTTATGTTAAATTTCTTTTGTTGCCCATGCATCTATGGGTTTTTTACGTGCATGTTAACGTCGTATCGTAAACCATTTACGATAAAAATTGTTCAAGTGGAGACTACATTCATCTACATTACTGACATATTTTTTCATTCCCAAATTCTACACAGATAAATGGAAAAAATAAAATAAAGTAAACTAAGACTTTTAAGGGGAAGACCGAACAGATATTTAGGGAAAATAAATACTTCAAATCTGCATCTTAGCTACTACATGGAAAAAAAAGCAATCTAAAATGTAAAAAAAATATTTTTCCAGCTCAATCTTTCTTCTTACTCACCATGCTATTCAGGAAGAACCATATTAATCAAGAGAAATGCTACATCTACAAAGAAAAATACAAAGGCAAGCTTTTACAAAAAAAAAAAAGACCATGTTCGCATCCATAGTTAGAGTTGTCAGATGCACTCCATCATCTAGAACCAGAAATTAGAACAAAAACGCCTGAACCAAATTATGATATTCATCTTAGTCGACATTAAAAAATTGTGTTCCTATCTCAAAACCAAATCCAAACATAGACTTCAAAAAGTTCACGTCTTTAACAAAATTACAGCAACAGATCCTCACAATTCAGCACCTATCCGGAACCGAAAATCCAAAACAGCTCAAATCAGACTCAATCAACTAGTGTAGACCCGAATAGCAAAAGACGAGCGTTCTCCTCGTGGGTATCAAAGGCACCGCGCTGGCTTAGAGGAGGAGATTGCGGGTCTGCGAGAAGTCAGCAGGGTGCAAGGCTTGGACTTAAAAAGGCCCTCTGTCACAACTCAAGAAAAAGCACTATCTACATCTGCATTATTACCCCTAAAATGACTAGTCAACTTGCAACTTTCCTAGAATCATTTATAAAGTCTAGTTTCAACTAGCAAATAAGCAATGTGAAACTTAGAACCCATGAGTATCTTTATAAACCACTCACTCTATGTTGACTACTCATCTCCCCAATATGAAAGCAAGGTGTTACAATCTCCCCCTTAAACCCTTGACGTCCTAGTCGGGGCCATGTTATGTGGTGCTGACAGTACCACATGGTATTACTAGGTGACTCTGATACCATTTGTATCGATCCAAGGAAAAGCCCTTTCCACATCTGTGCGATCACCCCAAAATGACTAATCAATTTGAAACTTCTCTAAAATCACTTATAAAACTCAGTTTCACCTAGTAAATAAAAAATCTGGGATTTAGCACTCATAAATATCTTTATAAATCACTCACTCTGTGTGGGCACATCTTCCCAATATGGGATCAGGGTGTTACACCCTTCATCTTTGACAGAAACACTTGCTTCTTCTCCTTCTGCTGATAGAGCCCCTTCACCTCCGCCGATGGATTTGACACAGTCCCATTTTCTCTCTTGGGTTTTTGCTCTCTCTTTGTTGTTGCCTAACTTTGGTGTCACAGAGGAAGATGACGATGTCAATGACACAGATAGAAGGGATTTGTGTGTTTGAGTGTGTCTTTGTGTGTGTATGATTCCTTTAATTAAAAAATTAAAATAAAAATGGTTCCCACTCAGAACAATTTTCTGTTGAGTTGTGTCCAATGTGAGCGTGGCTTGTAGCAGCATCAACGATCTCCCATCAAATTATTAGCAAGTCCCCAACCTTGTAGTGAAAGGTCGGTATGGGCGAAGAAGCGAGCATGTGACAGCGGCATGGATGGGTTCATCAACAGCGTTAAGAAGCTTCAGAGATTGGAAAAGATTAAGGCCTTGTTTGGTTTGCGGAATGACTATTCCATTAGGAAAAGGAATAGCTATTCCTTGGATTAGAAAAATGTGGAATGGAATAGTTATTTATATTCCTTAGTTTGGTTGTAATGATGGAATAGAACACTGAATAGATATTCTTTTATTTGGTATAGTGGAATATGCTGGTGAATAGAATTATATTGTAATCAAATTTCTTAAAATACTCTTATAATACAAATATAATTTAAGGACGTTTTCTTTTTTATTTTTTAAACAAAAACCGTTATATTATAACTTTTTTTTTTAGAAAAAAAAAAAAAAAAAAAAAAAAAAGAAAAAGTTAAAGTTTTTTAAAAAAGTTACGTAGTTTTTAGTTTTTTTTTTTTTATTTTTTTAATTGGTCAAGTTTTTTTTTTTTTTTGTAAAACTACAAAAAAAAAAAAAAAGCATATCAACAAAATCATCATATTCACCCATCAATTTTATTTTATTTTATTTAAAAAAAAAAAAAAAAACAAAAAGCACATCACCAAATGGTTTCATAAATACTTAAAAAAAAAAAAAAAAATTGATATTGGAGTGTGAGGGGCTTTTATGAGAAGATGCTACAATAATTCTATTCCTGTAGGAAAGGAATAGGTATTCCTCTTATTTTTAAAAGGAATACTTATTCCTCTTCGTAAGGGAATAAGTATTCCTATGGGAATAACTATTCCTATGAATAGGCTCTTACCAAATAAAGGAATGATTATTCCATAGGAATAGTCATTCCATTCCAGGACCTATTCCGCAAACCAAACGGGGCCTAAGGTTTTTTTTTTACTGATGTGGCAGTGCTACGTCGCTAACACATCAGTTTGTAAAGTTGTCTTCGTAAATTTGTTTGTATCCCTAGCATTTCTCATTAATCAAATGAAAACTTCTTAAAAAGGGCTAGTAGAACCATTATAATACTTTAGAAAGAAGAGAAAATAAGATGCTTATAGTGAAGATTGAGTAGACCATAAACCACCTTCTCATTCATTGTGAGTTTATTAGCGAGATATGGCACCTAGTTCTCATCTTATTTGAAGTCTCGTGGGTCATGCCTAGCAACATTCTAGAGCTTCTTCATTGTTGGAAGACGCAAGGGAGACAATCCAAAGAGGCCATATGAAAAGTCATCCCTACTTCACTAATGTGGAGCATTTAGAGAGAAAGACATCTTTTTGAAGACCGCGAGTCTAATGTGATACAACTAAAATCCTCCTTCTTGAGTTCCCTTTTAGATTGGACTGCATCTTTTGTTCTTAAAAGCACTAACAATGGCTTCCCTAAATCTCATTCACTTCCCTAAATATAAGGAAAACTCTTAAAAACACCTTGTAATGGCTTCCTTAAGTGTTCCCTAAACCAGAAAAAATCTATTGGAACCAAAGGTGATACGATAGATCTAGGATACCACTTTTGCTTTCCTTATCATTATTTTAATATAAAAAGTTTTATCTTTCCTCTCTCTTTTCTCTAACATTTATTTTAAACAATTTTTAAATGACTTTCTCTTTCCTCTCTCTTTCCCCTAACATTTAATTTTAAAAATATTTAAATAATATAAAGAAAGAATAAGGAAAGTTATTATAAAGTTTTTTTAAATATGGAAACAAAAAGTAGTTCGGTTCCTACATTTAAGAAAAATTTAAGGGAGTTATTGCTAATGCTCTAATTTCTCTTTCTCTAGTCTTGTAAATCTTGTTAACTTTTTAAATGCTCAACCCCATTAGGGTGATTGATTCTCTTATATACTTTTCGTGTACGCGAGCTTTTCTTCTTCACTAAATTATTATTCATTAAATAAAAAATAAAAAAGATGCTCCCAGTACATGACCTCTTGCATGTTCTCAACAACAACCATTTTGCAAAAAGAAGAAACCAAAGGGAAAATTCACAATATAGAAGCAAATGTATATTTCCTCACCACTTGAGGGCCCGCAACCACATTCCTTCAGGAAGCAAGGCATACTCGCGGCTTGAAAACCCTTCTCCTGCCTTATCACTTTTCCCAGAATCCTCTTTCTTCCTCAAATGCAATACAATTTCGGAGTCAGTGTCATCACTCAATGACACAGAGTATAAAACACCTCCTGTTTCATCATCATCACGCTGCTGCGACTCCTTCCACCACCTGAAAATCCAATGCAAACACAATGAGGCCACATAAAAACACATATTCCCTTATTGAATACGTTGTGCTGCGTCCAACCCACAACCATTTCTAATTTGGAGCAATAAAATCTCCCACAAAATCTAATTTGGAGCAATAAAATAACAGCGACAAGCCCATTTATATCATTTACCATTTTACTAATTTACTACAAAATCTCCCTTACTTCACAAGTTTACTACGAAATGGAAACAAACGGAGCCTTACAGCACTGGAACTTGAAATTCCATGCTTAAAGCACAACAAAACAAAACGAAAACCCGCAAAATCAAACTAAGCAGAATAAGTATTAAAAATATGCAACAAGCCCCCTACTTCACCATCCTAGACATCCATATCGTTTTTCCTTCGCTTTCCCGGCAGCCAAACAGCCAAAAACGAAGAGGAAGTGGAGAAGTGGAAAATACCTGTAGGGAACCAAGTAGACCTTGTCAGCGGCGTTGTCGTCGTCTTCTTCGTCGTCGTCGAGGAGGCGACGTTGGGGGCGGAAGCGGTAGCGGGAGTCGAGGTCCCAGAGGTCGTCGGCGGCTGCGGAGGAGGAGGAGGAGGAGAAGAAGAAGTGGTCGTCCATGGTGAAGAGGGCTAGGGTTTTGGAGGCGAGGGCGCGTGCGAAGGACCTGCCGAGGTGGAGCGTGGAGAGATAGAGGTGGGCGAGCTTGAGCGAGAGGAAGCGGGTGGGTCTAGCCAGGAGGAGCGCGAGACGGAGTTTCTCGTAGAGACGGCGGCTCATGAAGCCATATGACTCACTCCCCTCTTTGTGTGTGTGGGGGCGAGAGCGTGAGAGAGTAATTGGCCTCTCAGTTTCGAGACCCACTTGCCGCGCCAATGCACGCGTGCGGGGTGGGGTCGGTGGATTGGAGTGGTATGGGCGGAGGGGTGGCGTACACGAGCTTACGATGAGAGTAGGGGGGGTGTAGATGGTTCTCGGTGGGTGTGATTAAGTAGTAATCAGAATTTATGTCCTTTATGTGATATTTAAAATCATTATTTAATTAAAAGTTGATAATAATATATTATAAATTTAATAATTATTTTAAAAAATTATATTAATTTTTAATAGACATAAAATAAATATGAGTTGGTATATACCATTGTGAGTAATTTTATAAGTCTTTTTGTGTCCTTTTAGAAATTATGTGATTTTTAAATATAAAAATTAGTTTTGTGATCCATTGATATTAAATCTTAAATTTTGATTAAATTGTAAATTTAAAAATTACTTCTTTTTTCTTTTTGAAAAAATAATAAAGACTTTTGGAATTACCCTGTTACTTACTCTGTAAGTATTTTGCTACGACTGGCTACAGACACGTGGTAGGAGGGTCCCTGAAGTTGTGGGATTTACTGAGACTGATAGTGGCCCCACTTTTTTAACTACTGGATTGGGCTTTAATGGTTCGGCCTTGGGCTTCTTATCCTCCTCAAACCTTTATGGTCAACTTCTTTTAACCTTACTTAAAAAAAAATAAAAAAAAATAAAAAAAAAAAATTTCTTTTAACCTTTCATATTGTTTCTAGATTAAGAAAAACAGGGAGATTTTAAGATTTCTTTTTCTTTTTTTTTTGTTTATCAAATTCATTATCTTTATCATTGTTCGTAAGTTATATTTGTTCAAACTTTCTCATTTCTTAAAATTGATCTGTTCCAAACCTCCCATATAGAGAAATAGAATGTTGTATGAGTATGAAACAAAGTGAACAAAACATGTTTTTGAAGAAAAAGTATTTGTGTTTGTTTCACGTGCAAGTGAATAATCTCCTCTTTTTATTATTGTTTTTAGTGTCTCGTGTGATCAACGTTGATTATAGGATAAGCAAATGATAGTGAAAACAATATTCATATGAACATGAAATATTATTGCATTCATTAAGTTTCATCTTTCTTTTTTTTTTTTCTAGATGTTCCAATGTTTGTGGATAAATCCTCTCCTTATTTTTATTTATTTATTTATTTATCTTATTTTTAAGATGAACAGATAAACCCTCTTTTTGTCTTTTAAATCCTCTATATTAAGGCCCATATGAGATTTGATTTCATATTTTTAATTAAATAACAAAATTAAACACATAATTGGCATACTTCATTCCCTCTTCCTATGCCTTCTGTTGGCCCTTCTTAATTCTTATGAGCAAATCCTTTTTCTTTTTCTTTTTTTCACATGGCATTTAAAGTCATCCCACTAATGCTCAGAGCCATTTCACACAAAAGAACGGGCCAAATTTGATAAGGGGACGATCTCAGCCCAAATAGTTGTGGGTTTGCACTACATAGTATTGGGCTTCAGTTTCTAGAGCTGACAGAACGGCCTGCATTTGTTAACAAAATTATAGGCAGCTTACTAATAATTCCTGAGCACATTTGAACTCCCTTCTAAAGCTGCAAATTCATAGAAGGGAGTAGTGGGGATGAATTCCATGCATGCTGGCATACTTGTGACTGTTATTTGATGTCGTGTAGTGCCATGCGGCCACCGACAGGTTAAGAGTGTTACTTGATTCGTTATCTAGAATAACAGGATAGTTAGGATGAGGTGACAGAGCAATTATCCTCTTCAATACATCTCCCATTATCATCTAGGCAACTGGCTAATTGATTTGTTAGGCCTATCGGGGCCCATGGTTTGGGCCCAAATCTGAGTTCTCACCTTGAAATTGGTTGAAAGGATACTCAGTATATCAATTATAATGGTTAGGATTTTTTATGGGCTCGTTTGCTAATGCTTTTTAGAACTGCATTAACAAACAACTCAACACATTTTAATATAATCAAAATAGTCTTATTGGATGTTAGCGTGGTGGACAGAGGGTTCTAAAGCCAAACCACTTCCTTCTCTTTTTCTCTCTCTCTCTCTCTCTTCTTCAGCTCATATTATTTTCAATTTTATTTTTATATTTTAACCAACTTGAGGGTCTTCTCCATAAAGAGTTTTAAATTAAACACCTTACATTTATCCCCAATCTTTAACCCTTGACTACTACATTACGTGTCTTATTTGCTTTTAGCTTGAACGGCAATAAGGTGATGATATTGTTAAATTTTGAAGGAAGGCATGCTGAGACCTTTGGGAGACAGTAAAGGACCCTAGCAGATTTGATGTTTCATGCCAATTTATTCACCTCTTAGAAAGTCAGTCACCTTTTGAGTGCACTGGGGGGCGTAAGAACCAAACATTAAAACAAATAGTCATGAAGATTTATCCTCCTTTCATAAATGGTAAAGTGCAATTTCCATTTTCGTTAGGGCGGCCAAGTTTTAACACGAAATTTGCGAACTAAAGTTGATAGATCTAATTCATTTATATATTGATGCCTTGACACGACACACGAATTCAACATGAACCTAAGAATAAATTAAGAGATTATAGTTGAGGGTTTGACCCATTTAATTAAACTAGTTAAGTTAATATTAACCAATGTAGTCTTATAGTCATACTTCGATACGATTCGAAGTTTGACACAAAAACCCCTAATTTTGGAAGCCAAATAACCTCTTAGACTTGGCACAATCTCCTAATCCTTCACGGATGTATCATTGATAATCTGCTCTTCTAAGAGTAGTGCTTTGGAATCACCATAATTCTTGTCTGATCTTTTGAAAATCCAACACGCTTATGTACTTGTCAACAAACTGAAACAGGAAAAGATAAATGATGATAATTCTCAAGAGCAATCACTACTTTTAATTTTGTGTAGGTGGAACTTTGTGAGGCAAATGGTGACCTTAGGTTCATTTAAACCATAACAAAAAAGAAGCCTGTCGTCCAATTTGAAGGCACCATTCCTGGGATTCCTTCACGATCCACCTGAGGAGAAAAATCAAAGTGGAAAATGTGGCCCTCACACCCTCTCTACCCTCCACTAATGCCCTATAATCATGACCTCCATTTAAAATGTCAAAAGATCCATTTCATCATTCTTTCTCCATCCAAAGGATGAACATTTTTCTTTTCTTTCAAGCATTTGAACCAGTGGCAGAGAGAGCTTTTTAAGCTCAAACCTAAGCTAGCCCTCCACCAAAAATTTCAAAAAAATAAATAAATAAATCCATCCCTAGCCCCCCAAAAAAAAATTATATGAACTTAAGCCCAAACCCAAGCTAGACCCTCCCAAAAAGAAAAGAAAAAAAAATCTATATACTGATTCGGTCTCAAAAAAAAAAAAAAAAAATGTCTCTCACAACATAATTCTTGAATTAAAAAAAAAAAAAAAAAAAAGTCTATGCTTTTTATACCTAAACCCAAATGCTCCTCAGCTAGCTACCAAAAACTTCAAAAAAGAAAATCTATATGATATCTCGACCCTCTAAAAAATAAAATTATATAGAATAGCTGCTCAAAACAAAATAGAGAGAAAAAAAAAAATCCTTTTTTTTTTTAATAAACAAAGGCATTGTATTGGTTGGTTAATAAGAGCCACTCGAAGAATTTTAATATATTTTTCTTTGTTGATACGTTATGGATGGTCATATGTATAATATGGAACCTGACGTGGTCTACAAAGCGCTTGCTTCTTTCTTCATCATTATTTTGGCAACTTCTGATTGGCCGAATGGCCGCTTTATGAGCTGTCCAAAATAAAAAGTTTGTATGTTAGGGCAAGTCTGCTGTATGAAAACTCCATCCATGAACTGTTTTGGAGCTAAACAGGGGTGCATGGTTGCAAGGTTTCAATCAATCACACTGCTTCTAATGTTGAAGGGAGATAAAAAAAAAAGTTGGAAGCCTGTTGGGACCGTTTCTTTCCATGATTCCTTTTGTTCACACATTTTGGCTTCTTTCCTTGGAAATGACATTTAAGAAAGTGCTCCTGCTATCATGTGAAAACGATATTTCAACTTTCTAGAAATCAAAATTATTCTATCCGAGTAATTCTCTGTCTCACCGTTTCAGAAGGTATCTCCTCCGTCATTATATATGTACCTGTCACTTAGTCTTTAAGCAGAGTTAAGTTAAAATAGGTTAGCGGAGTTAAGTTAAGATAGGTGTTTTTTTTTGTTTTTTCTGCCACTTCACCACCTCATCCTCCGCCAACGCTGTTGTTTGTTGGGTTTCTTATTCTTTTTCCGCTTGTTTTTTCACTTTTATGTTGCTTTGTTCTTGTTTTTGCTTATCAATTATTAATGTTTTTTCCTTGTATTTTCTGTTGGGTTTTGTGGGTTTTAGTCTCCCTCTGATGGTATGGTTTATTTTTATTGTTGAGACTAGTGCTTCTGGAGATAGTACTCCCTTCTATTCGGATCCAGAATCGGTTTATGACAGTGTCTTTTTTGCTTCAGTTTCCTTTGGGAGATTGTCGTTGTTCTGTGGTGGGAGTGCAAACAAGGCTATAATCGAACAGAGCCGAACCGAGCTCAAGCTCGAATCGAGCTATGAAATATGTGTTCAAGATTGGCTCATTCAAAACTCGAACGAGCTCGAGCCCATTGATAATGTTATTCGAGCCGAGCCGGGTATTCAATCGAGGTCGAGTTAGGCTATTATATTTTTTAACATATGATTCGAACAAAATTCAAATTCGAGTTTGTGAACAACTTCTATACATTTATATAAAATATAAATATGTAATATGTAACTATATAAGGCATAATATACAATATAATATAGAACTATAGTCTACAGGTAACAAATTAATAGAATATTATTATATATAACTATAAAGTATAAACTATAGTATAAGTATAATGTGAGCAAATAAAAAGTCCAGTATATTATATATAATTAATTAACTATATCATAAGTATAATATTATTATTAATCATGTATGATGTGTCATATATATAATTATATAGTTATATATTAACTATTCTATATAATTATATTGTTATATACTAACTGTATATTAATAATTTAATATGTTAGTTTATGAACTAACTAGTATGTTAATAATAGATATACACACACCTTGATACATACATTCATGATAATACTATTATATATCAAAGTATTATAATTAATATAAAATACTATATTTACTTAATTAGTATAGTTAGTTACTTAAGAACTAACTAACTAACTATAAATATATATTAATCAAAATGACCTATATACTATTGGTAACTACTTAATTATATTTATATAGTTAGTTTCTTAGTAATATTAAATTAATTAGTATATATTAACTTACTAAGCTCGCGAGCCTTAAACAAGTTAGGCGAGCCGGTCCAGTTGAGCTTTAAACGAGCTAAGATCACGAGCCTTTATCGAGTTCTATCGGATAAGTCAGATATGTATCATTTACTAATCGAGCGGGTTTCTACAGTACTAAGCTCGAGCTCGAGTCGAGTTTTACCGAGCGGGTATCGAGCGGATTGGTTTATTTACAACCCTAAGTGCAAATGGGTTTGGACCTCTTGAGGTTCTTACACATGTAATTAGGGTTCATGAATCTCTTGAAGTTTGTGATTCTTCATGTGCTTCTTTTACTTTAAAAATTACTTTATGTGGCCCCTTGAAGAGTGTTGGGGATTGGGCCTGCACGATTATGGCGGCCCATATCCCCTCCTCTTGGAAACGGCCCATCAACAAGGAAACCTAACCTGCACACATATGTTTACCGACCCCGTTGATAAGGTCGGTTAGCGCACCAACCTTCACTTCGGCATCCAAGGTTCGACTCCCACATGGAGGACGTAATGATTCTTGATGAAGAAAGGACAAGGCTCATTTATGGCTAACATTTATGATAGCCGACCTTGATTGCTGTTCCCGCGTGTTTTCGAGGCATACCTGCCCCACACGATATGATTGATGTGACAAACGGACAAGGGATAGGAGGACGTAGACCTGCCTTCGTGTGACACGTGGAAGCGTCATTAATAGACCTTATGGGCATAGAAGACAATAAGGAACTTAGGGCCCCACAGCAGAAGTTCATTTATGAGCCTCGGGGAATCCACCACTATATAAGAGGCGGGTCTAGGTTCGGTGTAAGGTACGTAACACAAAAAACCTAAAAATACTTCCAAGTTCTCTCTGATAAGATATTCCGAAATATACTAACTTAGGCATCGGAGTTATTCCCCGCCGGTAGCCCCCGGCAAGCTCTTGTGTCTAACCTTTTCTCTGTTCTCAGGTTACCGTACAGCCGGAGTTGGAAACTGTCCCAACAAAGAGGATTGAGTTATTTGTTTGACTCATTCCCTACATTTTGTTTACTTGCACTGTTATGTGGCTTTTTTGGTCTATTGTAGGGGAGTCTACCCTTTTTTCGGTGTTTTGATCCCTTATAACCCTTTTCCCAATTGAGTTAGAAAAAAAAAAAAAAGGTTTTTTTTGTTGATGCCTATACTATCTACTATGAGTCGTTACAACTAACTTCGCTAGCCGCTTTCTCGATTGCCTTCGAGGATATATTCCCTCTGAAGCTGTGCTTGAATTGCTATTAAGATTGAAATTTCTTTTTAGTCTTTGTATTTTGAATTATGTAATTTTTCTATTTTTGTATTAGTGACCCTTTTTTGTCTTCAAAACTTCATTTTTTTGAGTGTGAATCTTTCATAATTTATTCATAACAAATCATAAACAAAAAACTCTTACAATCAATAGTTTTAGCTATCATTAATAGCATAAAGTCAAGATAACATAGCACAATGCTATGAACTTATACAATCATAAAAAAACTATGTATGACACTATCTTTCACTCACCCATATATAACACCGATTAAAGAATAGATCTGCTTCGAATAGATTAAATTTAAAACATGGGTAGCCCAATTTTCCACCAAATTTATTTATCTGGTTGTGAAAGATAGTTTCCCACACCGATCAACTCTTCCTCAACTTAAAGGTTAGAAAACTAAAATCGTTCTCACCCCAAAGGCAGGACAAAAACAATACAAACAGCAAAAATTAAATTCAACAAAAAAAACTCAAAAACACAACAGCGCCGGCGATCGGAAAGACAGCAAAAGGCACCAAGAAATTACAACCCCAACACGTGAGATGTACGCGCCAGCAAGTGAAAAACAACTCACTAATTTATGAAAACCACGTTAATCACTCACAATTGCAATCATATGTGCTATTTATGTTATCCTTGACCATCACATTAAATATTAAGGCCATAATTTTCAATTTTTAAGTCAAGATATTGATTTGGACACTATTGTTATACAATATTAATCACGTCAAAATTAGCCATTTAAACATTAATTACTCTTACAGTGTTTCATAAAACATTTTAATTTAAATAAAGTGTGTTTGACATTATGATTTTATAAACCAAAAAGTGTGATTTGATTTCAATTTTATAGACCGAAAGTGTAATTTAAATCAAATTTAATATATATATATATATGTAATTTTTAAAAAAATTACAATTTAAAAATATATAAAAATATGCGTACACCTACCAACGAGAACCAATCTGTACAAAAGTGAACGTTTGATCTAACTTTTTAAGCAATAAAATGGATTAAACTAAATTCATTACGTAGAAAATAGTATATTAATAGATTAGGTTAGGTTGGATGTTAATCTCCAGGAACTAATCACATGCATGAGTCCATGACCCTTATAATTATGTGGGCCAGATCCTATTTCCCTTTTTCTTTTTTTCTAAGCGGGCCAGCTTCCAATCTGATCACCATATAATAAGCCTAAGATCAGACTATTTTTCCTTCCTTTTTTTTAGCTCTGTTTCCATCTGTCATGATGACGCAAGACTCGTGAGATCAGCATATTTTCCTTTTTCCGTTGGCGTGGATAAGAGTTTGGTTACATTTTTTGTTTTTTTTGTTTTTTTGGAAACTCAAAAGGAAATTTCCTCAACTTTTCATTGTTTTGAAATGTTTTTAATGTTTAAAAACTCTAATTTAAAGTTATTATTGAATTTCTAATTTCTTTTATTTATCTCATTTCATTTGAATTTTTGTTAAATTCGAACGAAATTGAGGAATGTCAAAATTTTTAAAATACTTATCGTTTTTTAAAAAAAAAATAAAAAATAATAATAATAATTATAAGAATTTAAGTATTAGTCAGGATTTAATAGAATTGGTGAAAATATCCACGTCTAAATTTTTTAAATTTTTTTATTTAAAAAAATATTAATATTTTAAAAATTTTAATATGATTTAACGGAATGAATAAGTGAAATAAATTAGAAATTTAGTACCCTAAGATAAAAATTTTTAAACATTTAAAAGCATTTTAAAATGGCAAAAAGTTCATGTGATTTTTAGAAAACACTATATTATAGTTTTTACTATAAGTTAATTGTTGAATAGTTGACATAATAAATTTTACATGGATTGTCACATCTTTATAATATTACTTTTTTTACTTAAAATAAAAATTATAAAGAATTAATTATAGTAAAAACTGTAGCATATTTTGTTTCTTTTCTTTTTCCTGACGGGCCTTTAGAACAATCTTAAGCATGACACGTTTGTTCATGCAGCAAATGCAATTTAGTGGCGTTGGCCGGTTACCTATCGTAACCTTCACAATAAAATAAAAAATAAAAAGCCAAATCCAAATCCCATACATGTGCATGCCAGCGATGCATGAATAAGTTTGTGGCGTAGCTAAAGCGGAACAGACCTCAATGGGTAGGTGGTATGAATTTGATCCGCCAATTTTGCCGTGCATTTCCGGTATCTCTTTTTTGTATAAGAAAAATATACCAATGATATGATTTGTGGGTAGATTTTGCTTTCTTTTTTTAAAACAAAAAAAAAAAAAAAAAAAAATTTGTAAGTAGATTTTGCTTTCTTTTTACTCGTCCCGAGCCATACAAAGCGCACAATTTATCATCAATTTAATGAGTGTACAAAATTTTCTTCAAAACTAATATACCAAAATCAAAAATATTTTATGTACGATTTGTTTCGACGTAAAATAATTTGTGAAATATATTCTTCATATTTTTTTGTGTTTGATATGATCGAAAATAATAATAAACTGAAAATATTTTTAGTTTGACTGAAAAAATTTCTTTAATTTTTATAAAATATTTTCTCTGGACCTCCATTGAACCACCGTCGGAACTTTGCCAGAACTCAAAACTTTAGGTTAATTTTTTAAAATTTTTTATATTAATTTTTTATGTTGTAAATACTATATTTTTTTTTAATAAAAATACTTGTGATTTTTTGTACCTACTAAACACATTTTTCAACAAAAAATATTTTACACTGAAACAAATAAAACTTTAGATACATATCAGTTTCATAGATTAGATTGGATAAATTATTTGAAAAAAAAAAACCAAAAAACAAAAAAAGAAACAACTCCAACCTGTCATAACTAATCATGGGAAGCAATGCAAATTGGATAGGGAATTGTTTTCCCACATGTCAGGAAATAGGAATATCCGTTGCTTCACTGTCCATCACTAAGTTTGTTTTGTGCCTGCCGTCGAGTTCTGTCCCTTTGTGTGGTCCATTGCGTTTCTGTTCTACACGTTCAATACTTCTTTATCTTTTTGATTCTCTGTTGGTGGTAGTTCCAATGTCTTCTTTATATAAAAACACAGCCCACAAAAAAAAACCCACACACACACGCAATGTCTTTTTTTGCAGGAAATGACGTTTTTTTTTTTTTTTTCCGGAGCAGAGGGATGTGTTCTAATTAAACCTTTAAATTATAGATGAATTATGTGTGAAGAAGAACTTCCATGAACATTTTAATATTTATAATTCTATGACAAAAAAGGTTGTGCAAGCACCTCATTTAATTCACCTCGGAAAAGTTTTGAAGTGGTCCATGGATTGTAGTGATTTGTACTTAGTTTAATGCACACAACTGACCTACCTGTAAAAGCAACAACCAAATAAATCGAGCCAATGTTGATATGAGCTGTAAATATGTATGCGTTTGACTAGTAAAAAGAATTTTATATATATCTTTACGTTTGTAAATGATATCAAATACAATTTGTATAGTAGATAGCTAATCAACGTGTTGTTTAGGTTCTCCTATGATTTAGAATTCGTAGGGTTTGTATACTGATGGATCCCAATTTGTAGGTTTTGGATATCAATAGAGATTGGAATGATGACTCGTTCATTGGAAAGCCTAATTGACCTTCAAAAGTAAGAAGGATTATAGGTTATAAAGGGTCTGACGGTCCATAGCTCAACCAATTACCAAAATCTGAGAGAACTTTTATTAAATGGAAGTTACCAAACAAATAATTTAACATTTACCATATCAACTAATTAAACGTCTACGCCATGCTGTCCCTAATAACAAATTGATGGATGAAATCTCTATGTCGAGCAACAACTTCTTGTCGAGAGTTTCTCAAACTCTAAAAAGATGCTGGCCTATATAAAGAGTTCAGGTGAACATCACAGTTGCACAACATAAACCTTAGCAAAACTCTAAGAATATCCATTCGCCAATAAACCTATTGACTCGATCGTCAAGTGATTTCGTCAAATCCCATCAATAAACCCTTTTAGCCCTTTTTATTTTTTGCAAAGCTCATAAACGGTTCTAAAATCACTATAAATCCTCCTTGTACCAACAGAATTGAAGTTCAAAAAGTGGAATGCAAAGGCAATTGCGTGAGGTAGAAGAGAGGGTGGTTTATGGAACTCAGCAACCATAATCAGAAGATGTTTAAAGTTAAATCAAAGTGACAAATCATAAAACACTGGAGGAACATTCATTGTGGAAGAACGTTTTCTTGTGTTTTCCAAAGATACAAACATCAATTTCCGATTTTGCCACATACATTATTTATTTTAAATAATTATATAAAATTGTCCATTATTACCAACTTCTCGTAAAAATTAAGCTATACTTTATTTCTTGAGGAACAAGGGAACGTACAGCTTTCTAACATACCCAACAAAGTGACGTGGATCCAACAATTCCCTTCATTTGTAAAACACTATCCTTAATCCACTTAAAAAGCACGATCTTGATAATGGAAGGCTCAATAAAGAAATAAATTTACAATCCTGTTACACGTTTTTAAAGTACCTGATTTTATGCGTATTTTTAATATATTTTACATGCATTTTTATGAGTACATATAAAAATCACCTGATTTAAAAACAAACATCAATTATTATTATTATTTATTATTTAAATGGGAAAGGGGTTATAAAGAGGGTCTTTTCCATTATTAATTCAATGGAGAATAAAATAAAAGACCAATTGAAAATACTTCTTAACACAAAAAACCACAATTATATTTTGCATAAGTGTCATTCAAATGGACATAATCATTGCCTCAAAAGTTTTGAACACCCAAATGTTTAGTAGGAAACTTTTAAACTTCTTCCATGTCTAAGTTTTTTAAGAAATATAATAGAAAACAATACACATATCTAGTCAACTACAATATAATTTGTAATGTCCTTCAAATTATTAATTGAAGCAATGTCTCTTCAAACTATTAAAAATGAGTAATGATATAAGTCACACTCCATATCTACCTTGTGTCAACCAAAAGTGACATGGCTTTTAAAATCACCATTAGATCAAAAGTCAATAATCATCAATAATAAATTTAATGGTAATTTTAAAAGCCACATCACTTTTGATTAACATAAAGTAGACATGGAGAGTGACATATATAATTGCTTATTAAAAATTGCAATGTATTATATCTGTTATAAAAAATGATAAAAATACCCTTAATAAAAAAATTTAAAAAATAGTGACCCATGACAACTGCCTTAGGTCTTTCCATTATGAGTTTTTTCTTTTCTTTTCTTTCTTTGAATTTATAGTGATATTTTTGTTTTTATGTTTTGAAATAAATTTAAGTGGTATTTTTTTAATCTTTTCTGCAATGATAAAAAAGATACATTACATTTTTTTATATTATATATATATATATATATTGCTTCCAATTGAAAAGTTCGAATTAAAATGTTCAAACGGGGGGGTTGGAGATTTTTTTTTTTTTTTTGGTCAAAAATAATATGAAACCAATCATAGAGTCAAACTTTAGACCAAAGTCACCAAACCCAATGCAATTAACATTGTCCTAAATAGAGAGCGAAAACGCCAATGGCAGAAATTATAGCCTAAATAATTAATGTTTTATTGTTGTTTCTAAATAATTCATGAGATTTTCAGCCTTGTCATAAAAATCATCATAATTTTGGCCTGGACTAGGCATGCCAGGTGGTGCCAAAATAATTCACCAACCATCTGTACTCCAAAATCAAGAAAGAGTTTCTGATAGTTTGCTTTGAGAGGGAGAAAAAAAAAAAAAAGTTCCAGCATTTTTTTGAAACTTTTTTTTATTTATTTATTTTTTTCTATTCTTGTTTTATTGGAACTTTATGTGTGTTTCACACTCTCGCTTTCTGAAACGCAAAAAGTTGGAAAATCTTGCACAGGCGGGATCTTTTCTTTCCCTGTTGTATTCTAAGCATAAAGACAAAAATAGACCAATATGATAACAAAATCACTTTTAAACCAATTGATTAATTGGTGTTTTTTTTTTTATAGTATAAGAATCAGTCAACAAAACACTTCATAATGCTTTTGAACGGATGGTTCGATGAGACTTCCGACTCATGGCCAGCTGTTCTTGGGTCTCTTTTTAAAGATCTTTGCTTTCTTTAATGTTGTTTTTTTTTTTTAGCTTTGATTTAACATGCTGTCCTTAAAAAATCTAACGTTAATTCTAGGATTAACAGCAGCTTTATTAGTTTGATTCCCAACAGAGAACCTTGGTTTGGAAAACGACACGCGCATGACTGGTTTTTTCCCGAGTCTTTGAAGTTTGAACAAAATCTCATTTTCTGTCCAGTCTTTTTTTTTTTATTTTTATGTTAAAATATATGGAGATTCGTGCCCGATTAATTCCAATCTTGAAATAAATTAAAAGTTAAGTTTTTAAAAATAATTATTAAAAGTAAGGAAAAACTTTATTTAGCTCGTTGAACATTCGTCACTTTTATAATCATTATCTTAAAACATTAAAAGTTAAGTTTTTGAAAATAATTATTAAAAGTTAAGGAAAAACTTTAAGTTTTTAATTATCTTAAAGTGAAAAAAACTTTCAATTTAATGTATTAAATTTTAAAAAATTTGTAATGTCACTTCGATTAGAATTTCATGTTAAATCAGACAAAATATATGTGAAGTGTCCTTTATACCGCTGTATTTAAAAATTCTAAAAAATACATAGAACCCTTGTCTTGGCCATGGGTCAGCTTGACAGCAAATTTTTTTCTTTGCTCTTTTTTTTTTAAAATAATAATAATAATAATAATAACAAACATGTGTATTTTGCCATCCTCCATTAGGATTTAACAACGGAATGTGACATTGTAATTTTTTTTTAAATTTGATACATTAAATTGAGAATTTTTAAATTTTTAAATATAATAATAAAAACAATAAAAGTTAATGAATATAAGTGAAGTTTCTCCTAAAAAGTAAGTACACTAGCCGTGACATTAAATTAATTTTGGGGGTTCAAGTTTCAACCCATAAAAAAACATAAAATTTGGAAGAAATTTTTAAATTTTTAGAGATTTTTTAAAATTTTGGATGGCCAAAGTTATGGGTGGTTCTGCCCCTGCTTACGTAATAATATTAGTAATAATTGGCATTCTTAGAACTTTGATAAAAAAAATTTGTTGATTGAAAAGTTAATTAGATTCTTGCTTAATAAATAATGGAAAATATCTTTCTTTCTTTTTTTTGGTATAAGAAAATATCATTTTTAACCATCACGAGACTTAAGACTAATTGCGATACTTAACCAACACGGCTTTAAGATTTTAAATTTTTAAAGGCATCTTCTAATATTAAATTAGTGGTACACATGTTTTATTCCAATAATTATTAGTTAGTATATAGAATCTCACGGAGATGCAAGCATCGTGATAGAAAACAATAAAGAACGGTCAAAGAAAACGTTAACGTTGTGATACGCCGTTAGGCACATTTGAAGAAAAGAAAATATATATTATTAAATTTTTTTACTAAAATAAGGAGACGAAATGTCAAGTCGTGGCGAAACAAAGCCGCTTTCCTCTACAGTGTAGTAGCAATGCAGTCGCTGTCTAGCCCAATAGGATTCTTTGTCTAGAACGTGTCGTCTTCCTATTGGCCCGTTGTGTACAGGCCGTTCAATTTTCTTGTGTGATCGTCACCGGTCTATTTTCTGTAGGCCCACTTTTCCACTTTCTATGATTTTGTGGCTATTTTTAAGTCTCTGTCTCTTTCAATCTTTTTTAAAATGGACGCCCCTGTGCTCTCTCTGTTGTAGTAGAAAGCCTTCAATGGATTTTTCATGATTGTAACATATAGAAAACAGCCAAAGCAATAAATAAATAAATAAAAAGATATGGAAAAAATAAAGGCCGTGGATACTAAAAAGTAGAATAAAAATAAAAAGCACAAAAAGTTTATAATAAAATTAAATTATTAGTAGTAAATTGTTAGATTGCAATGATTTGCATCAATCAATTACATTGATTTTATATTGAAATGTAATAAATTAATAGTTGGCTTTCTATTTTTAAATTATTAAAATTTTATTATAAATATGGGTTTATTGTAATGGCTTTAATATCTAATGGCTTCTCATTGATAATATATTGAAACAATTCATTTTTAAAAAAAAAAGATCTAATCACTCAAATATTTGTAGTCTCTTTTTTTTTAAAAAAAAAGGGCATCTCGGTAGCCACCCCAAAAGTAGCTGCTTGAGCCACGCATTTGTTTTATTTATTTTATTATCATTAAAAACAATTAAATTTTTTATTTTGTTATATTTATTTTTTATTAAGAGTGACATGTGTCATTATTTAATTGGCATTAACGTGGTACACTAACGGAATCCTTCAAGTGTTTTAACGAAATTTGACTGTAAATACTAAAATATTTTTTTGACATATCCCAAATACTTCTAAGTTTATTTTAATACCATATGGAACTAATTGTAAATCAGGTAAATCGAAGAGACTGATTTTATATTTTTTTTCTTAGCCTAAATATATACTTTTTACATTATTTTTCTTTATTTTATTTGATACTTTAATTTGTAACAATGGGTATGGAGCCATCTTGCTTCCTCCCTTATAATTGATTTGTAAAGTACCTATTGAGCTAGGTGTAACATATGTATAAAGCAACCCTCTTCCAAAATAGATTTCTACATCTAACAACTAATTTGTAACCTAACAATGTTTGCAATTCAGAAATTTGTTCTTAATCTGTATTTTAGAAGAGCATTCATGTTTGACTCAATTTTTTTTTTCTTTATTTTAGTTACAAACTTTTTTCAAATCACTTACATCTCACTTTTTATTTTAACTATTTAATTTCACTATTTTATTTAAATATTATTTATTTTTCAACGTTTTGTACCTATCTTATCAAACATCATTTTTTTTTGTGAGTTGTAGTGTTTACTAAAATTGGTGAGTATTGTAACAACTCACTAATTTTTGAGCTAAAGTAAATAACCAAATACGGCTCCATTTTAACCTAAATTTAAATTTTGTCTAACCAAATAATCTTTTTAATTAGCCGAGTGTGAATACATAACACAAATAAGCTCGTTGCATGGGCAATTATGTCAGTTTATAAATAAATATTGAAAAATAATGAACACAATAATGCGTTTGGCCCCTTACAACCCCCCACTGAGCCAAGAGTTGGCCAAAACCGTAGCTTTCCTCTAAAAAGTCCAACACAACAAATATATTATAATTAAATATTCGGATATTCACGTTGGATGGTTTGACCGTTACTACAAATTAAACCTGTCTTTCTTTCTTCTGTGTTTTTTAACTGACGTATGCACATTCAAGTTGTTGGTTTGGATGTGAAAACATCACCATCGTTTCCTCTGGTTTAGTCAAATTAACTTTATAGTAATGCCGTGTGATGTAGAAAGAAAATGCTGGTATTACTACATTTTTTATATATATTATATATATATATATATATAATATATATATATAATTTTTATAAATAGTCCATATTTTACATAAAAGTGTCGCGTGTCAATTTATATTTTAGTGAATAACATAGTAAATACTATATATGTAGACATGTCATGTCGATTTTTAAATGTAATAAGCATCATGTAGATTGTTACTTGGCCACCCATATTTTAGTGGTTAATATAATAAGTACTGTTTAAATTGTCATATTAGATTGTAAAAACTTGTAGTAAAAGTTATAGCAGTTCTAATTATATTCGATATAAAATGGTTTAATTCATTCATTGTCGGATATAAATTTCTTACAAATTTGGTTGTAAGAATTCATCAAACCTAGTATGTAAAAGTGTTTATGTGTCTCTTGAACATATAAGAAATATAATTTTTTTTTTTTTTTTATTAATGTTATTAACAAAAGTACGTGAAAAATACATGTTTTTGGTAAAACATGTGATTCTCGCATTTGAGGGACACATGATACTTTTAGAAAATTACTTGAATTTTTTTTCCTATAATATAGTTTATAGGAAATTTATGTCCTTGATTGTCAAATTTATTTTTTTCCTACAAACTAAACTAAACCAGTTTTGTAGCTAATTCTTACAAACAGTCTAATAAAGTGTCACGTGTTTTTAAAATATGTGAGAAGTAAGTGCTTTCTTATTATTGCTATTAAAAAAAAAGTGTTAATTTTGTATCATTTTCCTACACATTTCTTATTCATCTTTTTTAAAAAAAAAAAAAATTTACAGTTGAATCTGTGGAACCCACACATGAGTCAACAAAAGATGAGAGGAGAATGAAACCAAACATTTCTCATAAAAAAAGATTTATTTTTTACATGTTAAAAAATACATATCACTTTATTATAATGCTTTATAGAGTTTATAGCTAATTTATGTCCGTCTCTAAAAACATAATTGCAAGAATGAATTGTTATTCTTACAAATTCCGTGATTATAAAGAATTGTTCTGCTTACATAGCCTACGGATTTCTTTCCAATTCAATGGTGAGGGTAGGTGATACATTGAAGGGTACGTAATATATTCCTTTGTCTCTTCGAGTGGGTTTGGATCTTGACCTATTAACAAAATCATTCTCTTCAGATATTGGTGGGTGTACTGTAGGTTACATAAAACATAATTCTAATAATATTTTATTTTAGTTTATGTGAGGAACATTCTATCAATGGGGTTTTGTTTTTGATTTTATTTTTGTTTTTATTTTTTATTTTTGTTTTTGTTTTTATTTTTATTTTTATCAAATAGAGAAAATTCAATCTCATTTCTCAAATAGCCTTTCACTAGAATTTCGATTACAACGTCAATAAACTGTCAACTATACTACCTACTGACAATAATTTTAAAGTTACGGTGATCTTTGTCTTCTACCGAGTTAGAGAATTTCGGTGAAGGAAGCGTCGTCTTGCTGTATGACCCTTCGTTTATTTTTATTTTTATTTTTAATTTTTTTTTAAAAAAAGGGAAAGAAGAATAAGACAAATTATGTTTCGTAAACATTGATGGGAATTTCCACATTATTTTGTTTTTCAAGTTGGCAAATTAATAACAATGATTAGTCTATGATTTGTTACAATTTTTATATATTTATAATTGGCTCCCATATATGAATTTATAAGGACTCCTCCAATCACAGCAATGAATTAATGCATTGTATTCTTACGCACAAATTAATAATCTTATTCAAAAAATAATCAAATCCGGAGTGTTTTTCTTCAATGGCTACGTTATATCCTACGAATTCGGAAATCTTCTTGTTCCCAAAGTCTTTTCCCCCAAATATTTATTTATCTATCGTGCTGCTTAATTACTTAAATCAATCAATTTCTACTGCGAAGACAACAAATTCGTCATTACGATATTAATTTTTTTTTTTTTTTAAAAAAAATACTAAGTCTTTCTTTCCAGTGGTACAAATTTTGAATATAAGGCAATCTTAAAAACCAGTTTATAACGAGAGGGTTAAAATATACAAAAAAATATATTTAATATTTGGTTGATATTGTAATATTTTTTATTTAAAATTGATTATAATTAAATTTGTGAAATTTGATGATCATTTTTATATTTACTCTATATCTTATAAATACAAACCTTTATATTGTAGACAAAAAAAAAATTAATGAGCATAATGTAGCCCTAGGAGTCATTTAGAGTGATGGACGTAAGTATCTAACACCAAACTACCCATAATTCTTTATACATCTTTATCTCTTTTATTTATGCTTTTATTCTTCATATTTTAGTATTATGCACATATTTTAATAGAATGCCCAAAAAATTATGAGAAATGTTAATTTACATTCTCACAATTAGAAGTATACAACCGATTATGATTGTGGTTATTTTCTACAAACTGTAATCACAACCGAAATATCCAAATTATTTAATTTTAAGTCATGTGAAATACTTACTATCGTAATGACAAGTGGTTTGAGTGCATGAAATCCCCAATACTAAAATATTGGTACATGATCGTCCATTGTAAATCAACCCTGCCTAAATCCTAATAATATAAGAATAATATTATTTAATATACTTTTATACAGCTATCATACAATCTGATACTGTAGCACTAAAAATCAAGCCCTAAATAACATCATTCGATGACCTATATAGCGAAAAGAACAAGACCAGGTTTCGTAGGCCAGAAGCATGTGGTCCGATGCATGCACTGATATGCACTTTTCATTTTGTGGAGATTATTTATAGGAACACATTTCGTCAATATAAACCGATTATAACAAATATCAATCTCAAACTTCTTTTTCGATGTCAATTGATTAACTAGGTAAGCACATAAAAAGGCAAGCAAACTTCAACTCGCTTGCATGATTTTTTTATTTTCCGTTCGCTAGTAGATGTGACGTGTTTTATATATATAATTTTTTAATCACTTATAATACGTTACGTCAAATAAATAAATAATTAGTAAAGTAAAAGCAATTAGAGTAGGGAAGTAAAAGCAAATATATTAAACAAATATCTTAGTAGGAAAGTAAAAGCAATTAAGGTAGTGTGGATGAAGGATTATACTAGGTGTGCTTTCTAGTTATATGAGGTTAGGATTCGTTTCAAGTTGCAAGGGTACAAATTGGAATCATCTTCCCTTACTTTATTATTATTATTATTTTTGTTTTTATTTTTGTAAAATTAAGTTTCCAAACTTGAAAGGCTCTAAAAACCTCCAAACAGAGCATTTGCCAAGCTGTAAAGGGAAGGTGTGTCCCATCAAATGAGGAAAATCTTAACTTGTGTGTGTGCCTCACAGAAAGGAAAACCCTAAAAGTCTTCCATCCCTACCCACCCTTTTAAGCAAAAATCCACATGGCCACCAAGCCCCATGTGTCGCGCATGGTCTCAATCTCAAACGTCCGTCTCCAAAGTCTTCACTTACTCTCCTTGGTTGGACCACCTTAAACGTTGACTTTCCTTTATTCCCCACCAATTAAACACCATGCCAACTATATATATATATATATATATAAAAAAAAACCTGTAACTATTACCCATGGGAGTAAGTGTTTGATTCGCTTGGTGTGCCTAGGCAGATAAATTTTGAATATGTGTAAAACGTTGTTTTCACATGATTCGGATAATGTTCTGACTTTGTTAGCTAGTATTTTTTAAATGAATATTTTTTATATAGGAATTAGTTTTGTTTTTTTCCCCCAAGATAAACTTTAGATTTTGATCAGGCTTTTTTTAAAAAAAAACATGGAATAAAAATAAAGTTTTGCAATCAGCAAAAAAAGGTTTGTAATGGATACTGAGGATTTTTATTTAAATTGCAATAATGTGATTGTGTGCGGTATTTGGTATATTAATAATTGTAAATGATTCAAGAGTTACCCCACCATGGGGTTCAATCCTTGTGAAAGCATAATCTATGTCTCCATCAAGGCCTTTTTCTAACCCCGGATTCTTTTAGGAGTCGGAAATTTTCACGTCTGAATTTTGGCTTTAAAAGTGGAGACTAAAATAGAAGTTAGACCTTCTTTTTTTCTTTTTTTTTTTTTTTTTTTGCATAAAATAGAAATTAGACTTTGTAATACATAATGCTGCTTCTAGGATTTTTCAGAAAATATCCTTTCTAATATATTGGCTCCTTCTTGTTTGTCTTGAATTGGGACACAAATTTCTTACTATTATGTTTCTAAAAGTGACATGTCCTTAAAATTATTAAAAAAATAAATAAAAAATATATGTTATTAAAAAAATATGCTTCTTATATACTAAAAACACATGTTATTTTTAGAACATAATTTATAAGGAATTTATGTCCCTTGAATTGTGCTTATGTTATACACGGTCTTCTTTGTCCCTTTGTTTTTTTTGAATTTGTCACAATAAATTATTATTCATAAAAAATAAAAATAAAAAGTTAGACTAAATCAGAAATAAGTTACTATTTATGTAAAGATATACATATACTATCACCATTACTCATTTAGGTTGGTGGTGGGATTACTTAGAAGTAAAATTTTTAGAATCATAAGAACTTGTACCTTGTATTCAATTCCCTATAGCTTAAAAGAAAAGAATGAAGATAATAAAGCCTATGCATCTACTCACACTAAGGTAAAAAGAGGCCACCCAACCTTTCAATTGATATGATTGTTTTTAGTCATATGAAATCTAGCAATCTAACTAATTGTCCCACCTTGAGAAAATCTGCATCAACATTGATAATTATTAAAAACGTGAGAAAAAAAAAATTATATAGGTAGTACTCCAAAAAAAATATTTGTAGAAAAAATAAAAAAATGAAAAGAAAAAAGGTGTGATTTATAATTGGTCATTTTATTATTTTTGCCATAGTTTTGAGATTTTTATTTGTTAATAGCAGTTGGGGGAAATTTAGGTGGACCAAGTCTCCAAGAGCTCAATTGTTTTTAATTATTTTTATGATATTATCTTAGTTTTAGACTCTTTTTAAAGCTGATATGCTTTGAAATTTTATCGTAGTGTCAACTTTAAAGCACATGCTTTAGCTTAATGGGCTGCTTCCCATCTTATATTATCGTAGTGCCAACTTTAAAGCATATGCTTTATCTTAATGGGCCGCTTCCCATCTTATATTTGGAAGCATTACCTTAAATTCTTTAATTTCTCTCATCCATTTGGATTAAGAGTAGTAAAGATCTTCCCTTATAGCCTTTTTTTTCCATTGAATTAATAATAATAATTAAAAGTCTCAAAGAGCCCTCAAAAGTAGCAAAAAATCTCAAGTCATTAGGTATTACTCAATATGAATTAGTTATCAATTTGTAATGAAAATTAACTTAAATCACACAAAGTTCAACCAAGGGTCCAAGATATAACTATAAAAAATTACTTCAAAAAGGTTTATAAGATGGGCATGTTTGATATATAAGAATACAACCAAAAATAAAATAACTATTCATTTTCATTTGTGAGAATATCAATTCTTAAGTAGTAGCTATTCTCCTAAAATGAGGAATAACCATTTATCCTTAAAATGCCAAAATACATATTCTCCCAAGAATGAAATAGCTCTACAAATTTATTCTTTAAAAATTTTAGGGGTATGTAGTTGTATCACCTTCGGAGCCCCTCGTTCTAATGTCATACAACCATTCTTGATGCACGATTGGGGGTAGCTGCGACCACTCCTGAGCCATCAACATGCTATCTTGTGGTCGCAACCACCAAATTGTTAGGATATGGCGGTTTGTCCACTCCTGTGTGATAGTTGGAAGTAGCGTCGATAAAGAGAAATGTGTGCTATTTTTATAAATAATGATATTTTAAGAAATTTAGTCATTCATGTGTTGTTACTAAATAAATGAATAACAATGGTCATTCCATTCAAGTTTATTGTATTCCTTTCACATAATCAATATTTCAATATTCCAAACGTGCCTAAAATGCAATTGACCCTAAATAGGCAACAATTGAAGTGTAACACTTGCCTTGGAATAGGATTTTGCCCCAAATTAGTTATCTTTCTTTATATTTATCACTATTTTTAATATGCTAAAATTTAAATTATTTTATTTAAAAATAATAATAATTTAAATTTTTTCAAAGTTCTAGAAGATAATAATTTCACTTACCCCTAAGTTTATCACGCCTTTTGCAATATCTTTCAAAGTTAAAAAAATTTGCAATGTGGATATATGTATCAACCCCCTTCAATCGCCTCTTACCACTAAGATTAATCGTAAACTCAAATAGTTGACAAGTGAAATATTTCTTATATCATTGTAAAATTTATAAAAATATAAATATATCCTTAATTTAAAAATAAAAATATAAAAAACTAAAAAATGAAAAAAAAACCTAGAAAAGGTTGGACCCTTTTTTTTAAAACTTTTTTGTTTCTTTTATTTGTTTTTATTTTTATTTTTTAAAATTTTATAAACATAGATATGTTGGTCATTTTTGTTTTTTCTATTAGGATTTAACAAAAAAAATCTTAATAGGGTGATTAAAAGGGGTTAATACATTCTATATTGATATTGTCAATTTTTAAATTTTAGATGAATATTGTAAAATACGCAATAGTTTAGATCAGGTTAAGTATAGTTTTCAAAAAAAAAACAAAAGAAAAAACAGGTTTGCCGTTAGCAGATTATCCAACGAATCTCCAACTGGATAACAATCAGATAAAATAACAAACCGGGAAAGAGAAGACCAAACCAGGAAGACGGAAGTCAACTACCTCGTTAATACGCCGTTAGTCTCGGTGATACCCACAATAACGATCCGTCCTTTTCAACCTCTAACCCTTAACCCCGGCTGGTCCCTCATTTTGTTAACCCAACCCTGGTTAAGAACGAGAAGACTCTTTAAAGTTTAACCCTCCCCCCGAGTTCCCCATTTCCCAAACCCATCAACGTTTCCACAGTCTCTCTCTCTCTCTCTCTCTGTCCGTCTCCCTCTGTTTCTCTCATCGCCACTATATAACGGCATATTCTCTCCATCCTTCTCTCACTTTCTCTCCCCCGGAGTTTTTCTCGGAGGTAGAAAAGGAAAAATTAACCGTTTTGAGTTTTGAGTTCGGGTTTTTCTTTTTCTCTTTCCTAAATTTCTCTACGAATTTCTTGGGGCTGTGTTCGGGGATTTTCGCGAGAATTGGGTTTCGTTGATATTAAGGTTGTTGTTTGTTTGGTTGGTTGAGAAATGGTGGTGAAGATGATGAAGTGGCGGCCGTGGCCGCCTCTGGTGTCGAAGAAGTACGAGGTGAGGCTGGTCGTGAGGAGGCTGGAGGGGGGCGATCTGGTGCGGGAGGGCGTAGAAAAGGCGGGATTGACGGTGGAGATCAAGTGGAAGGGCCCGAAGATGGCGCTGAGCTCGCTGAGGAGGATGGCCGTGAAGAGAAACTTCACAAGGGAGGTGGAGGTGGAGGCTGAGGCCCACCAAAACGGCGTCGTCGTGGAGTGGGCCGAGGAGTTTCAGACCCTCTGTACTCTCTCTGCCTACAAGGACAATGTGTTTCATCCATGGGAGGTCGCTTTCACTGTCTTCAATGTGAGTCTCTGTGCGTGTGTGTATGTGTGTAAAGCTCTTCTTTTTATTGGGTTTTCTTTTGTGGGTCTTTGTGATTTTGATTATATAAACATAAATTCGTGGGTTTTTACGTCTTCTAAGATTATAGGAATTTCATGGGTTTCGATGGTTTTTTTTTTTTTTGGTGAGTAATCTTGTGGGTTTTTTGTTTGGTTTGATAGTGATCTTAGGGCGTCAATCTTGAAAATCTTGTGGCGTTTGGGAGATTAATTTGCATTGGGTTTATTGTTAATTGGAATTTTAGCACTTGCAAATGAAATGAAGCCTGATGTATGATTTTGATTGCTGAATAGTGGTTCTTGCGAAGTATTGTGTCATTCCGATATTGTTTACTTTTCTGTCAAATTACTTTCGATTGTTGACTTATATTCGGTCTCTGGGTTTGTCACTTCCTCTCTGTGAACCAATGGTTGAATTGGCGTGATACAAGTCTTTGATTCTGCAATTGACGTGGTAAAGGTTTGTAGAATTACATTTATTTTGAAGGGTACTTGACCGGTGGTTGTGATCCTGACCATCCGTTTCATCTTGACGTTTTGAGGTATCAGAAAATATGTAACTTTCGGAAATTTGTGGGTTCTATTGCCCGTTCGTGGGTTTGGAGTAGATTGTTTTGCGTGTTTTTTTTAAAGTATTTTTGCCTTGTAAGACCTGGAATATTTAGTAATTTTTCTTAGAATTATAGTTGTAACATATTAAGAGAGAAGCTGTATAATTTTATGCCGTTGTTAGATTTGATATGCCTTTGCTTGTTGACAGTGGAAATGTTATTAAATTATTATTACATTCCTGGAATTCATTACTTGGTAGAATGGTATAAAGTTCTGGTTGGAACATGCAGTGGGTTTCTTATAATTTTATCCGATTTTTACTATTTTCTTTTATTTTGGAGAATTGTTGACGGACTCTTCATGATAATTTGGATACATTTTTCCAATCCAGGGATTGAATGGAGGTCAAGGGCCAAAGAACAAGGTTCCTGTTGTTGGAACAGCTTCATTGAACCTTGCTGAATATGCTTCTGCAGCTGATCAAAAAGAGTTTGAATTAAACATCCCTCTCACACTTTCTGGCAGTGCTACTGAGGCTTGTCCTTCACTCTGTGTATGTGCCTCTGAATCACTCTCCTGTGCTTGTTAGGGAACACACTTACAGTTCCTTCTTTTCATTTCACTGTCCAGTTTTTTTTATCTTCTAATCTCAACCCTTTATTGTTCATATAGATATCACTGAGCTTATTGGAACTGAGAACGACTCAAGAAACCATGGAACCAGTGCAGAGATCAGCAGTTCCTGTTCCATCGCCACCACGATCGGGAGAAATTGTCCCAACAGAAAAGGATGAGCTTTCTGCAATCAAAGCTGGTCTCAGAAAAGTAAAAATCTTTACAGAGTATGTGTCCTCCAGGAGAGCAAAAAAGGCCTGCCGTGAGGAAGATAGCAGTGAGGGCAGGTGCTCTGCCAGGAGCGAGGACGGCGAGTATAATTATCCCTTTGACTCGGACTCACTTGATGATTTTGAGGATGGAGAAGTAGATGAGGGCAAGGGGGATTCCATTGTCAGGAAGTCTTTCAGTTATGGCTCACTAGCATCTGCTAATTATGCTGGAGGATCATTTTATTCAAGTATGAGGGTCAACAGTGAAGATGAGGATTGGGTTTACTTTAGCAATCGCAAATCTGATGTCGGGTGCTCAAAAAATGAGGATTCAACCACATCAGTGGCTGAGCCACCTCTTTTGCAAAGTTCAAAGCGCAGCATACTACCTTGGAGGAAGAGGAAGCTGAGCTTTAGGTCTCCCAAAGCCAAAGGAGAGCCATTGTTGAAGAAGGCCTATGGAGAAGAAGGTGGAGACGACATTGATTTTGATCGTAGACAGCTTAGCTCTGATGAATCTATTTCTCTTGGGGTAAGAGTTTGCTCCTAATTGCATATTTTTCATGATTTTGGAAAGAATCTCATAATTCCAATTGTTTTTGTGATTAACAATACCTAAACCTTTTGCTTATGAAAATTACTATGCCAAGCCCATATTCTAAAATTTTTGCACATAGAAGAAGCAAGCTGAAACTTGATTATAAAATAGTTTCATTATCTCATTAATGTCAAATCAAAGGTGTATACACAGCTAAATTGTGACATACATCCTGTAAGGATGATATTTAATCTTTTGCTAGATTGTTGTCTTTGACAACTAGTACCGAATAATAATTGATGAAATTCTAAATGCAAATTATTGCAACCATCTTGGCAGTGGCACAAGACAGAGGAGGATTCATCTGCAAACCGATCCTCAGTTTCTGAGTTTGGGGATGACAACTTTGCCGTAGGCAGTTGGGAGCAGAAAGAAGTAACAAGTCGTGATGGACACATGAAGCTTGAGACCCAGGTTTTCTTTGCTTCCATTGATCAGCGGAGCGAGCGGGCAGCAGGTGAGAGTGCATGTACAGCCCTCGTTGCTGTCATTGCCGATTGGTTTCAAAACAACCATGATCTCATGCCCATAAAGTCCCAATTTGATAGCCTTATCAGAGACGGCTCATTTGAGTGGAGGAACCTTTGTGAGAACGAAACCTATAAGGAGCGATTCGCCGACAAGCACTTTGATCTTGACACAGTCCTTCAAGCCAAGATACGCCCTCTTTCTGTAGTTCCTGGTAAGTCCTTTATTGGGTTTTTCCATCCAGAGGGGATGGATGAGGGAAGATTTGACTTTCTGCATGGTGCAATGTCCTTTGACAACATTTGGGATGAGATAAGCCGTGCTGGTTCAGAATGTCCAAGCAGCCGTGAACCTCAGGTTTATATTGTTAGTTGGAATGACCATTTTTTCATCCTCAAGGTTGAGCCGGAAGCTTATTACATTATTGACACGTTGGGGGAGAGGCTATATGAAGGATGCGATCAGGCCTATATCTTGAAATTTGACAGCAATACGGTAATTTACAAAATGCCAGATGTTGCAGAATCATCTGAGGAAAAAACAGCTGCCAGTGACCAGCAGATTGTAACAGCAGCAGAACACAAGAACCGGCAAGGCCAGCCGGCCAACATGAAGGAAGAGGGTTATGTAGCAGGGGCAGTAGTAACCAAGCCAGAGGAACCCATAAAGAGTGAGGAGGAAGAGGAGTTCGTATGCCGAGGGAAGGAGTCCTGCAAAGAGTACATAAAGAGCTTCTTGGCTGCAATTCCAATAAGGGAATTGCAGGTTGATATAAAGAAAGGTCTAATGACATCAACACCTCTTCATCACCGATTACAGATTGAATTCCACTACACCCAATTCTTACAACCGCAATGTGAGATTCCATCACCGGAAATGACTGCAGCTGCAACACAAAATGTGGACGTTGCATTCTCAGAGGTTGCCTGCCTAGAGGACTTAGTGTAAAATTATAGCAAGTGTGATTAGTCTAACTTGTTTTTCTTTTTTCGATTATTGGGTGTCTTTTGATGTGCATTGTCTTAACAAAGAGGAGCCCATGTGATCTTTTTGAGTGTTGGTATATGAGAGATGGGGTTGGACTGGAAATGGAACAGTCTGTAATTTTTTTCATTGTATGGAACTGCTTGTGTTGTGTCTGCCTCTTTGTCATGGCATTTCCCATATTATGCTTTATCTTTCTTGGAAAAGGGGTATTCTGTACACAACTGTAATTTCCTTTTTAACTGATTCCGCTCTAACTTTCCACATGAATCCAACTTTCTGGCAAGTATCGAAAAATTCTCCTTTTGGAAGATTTCTAACTTTTGCAGACGTTCATAGGCATAATCCAACTATTGTTCCCCTGGCTATTGTCTGACCCTTGGATTTGACGTTGAGAATCTTAAAAAATTGGCTTACATTCAGGATTCTGAATTTCAAACAATCATTTATATTTGGACCAATAATTCCATTCCCATTTTGCTGCATTCTCTACGATGTAAAGATAACTTTCAAGGTTGGTGCGTGGAAGGACACCAACTTCAAATGTTATGCCATGGATAGAGTGAAAGATTTCCTATAGAGACTCTGGCCCCAGCAGTGCACGGCTAGAATATTCCATCCCCTCTATATTCATTAATCTAGACTGTCTTTGTGCATTATTTCCCTGAGCAGACCGTAGGTACAAGTTATATTCGGCTAAGTACAAAAAAAATGTTATATATCATATTTTTATTTCAACTATGATAATTCTAATTAACTTTAAAATATTTGTTTTTTAAAAAAACAATAACTAATCTAATGGTTGGTTGAAATTGACAGACAACATTATAAAATATTTGTAAGATCAAAATGTAGTTTTTAGCATTACCCGCTTTGTATATGGCGAAAATACACTTTTTTTTTTTGGGGGGGGGGGTCATTATGAATGAAACACCAGATTACCCAAAGTTTGGCCGAAATCTTAACCGAATCAATTCTAATGCTAAAAGCTTAAGCCAAAAAATGCCTCAGAAGTCCCTTTTGGACCTAATTTATGAAAATGACAGGCGCAAACATCCTCGTCCAAAGGGTTAAGCCAAAATAAATGCCACGAAAGTCCCTTTCCGGCATATGCTATCCCTTCTATTTTCTGTCAAATTTATTAATAGTTTTCTATTACAGTGATGATAATTAATAATTATGACTGATTAAAGATAGGTTAAGGTTTTTGACCATGTCAGTTAGTTGTTGCGATAAGCCGTTCGGTTGGCATGAGTCTAACCTTTGGGACGCAATTAAAAAAAAAGAAAAAAAAAAGAAAAGGAAATTGTAGCTTTTATCTGAATATATAAACCTGGGTTATCATAAACGCATGCCAAAGAATTGGAGACTTTTGTTCTTCTCGAAGTACCCATTATAGATATCGATGGGAAAGAGTAATTTAGTATGAGATAAAAATAAATTGGAGGCTTAAAATAACCTAGCATGTTTTTAGCATTTTCAGTGGACATGACATGCTTAACTTACCTTTATATTTATTTTTTAATTTTTAATTAAGATTGATCTAAGTGTGAATTGAGCATGCTGCATCAATTAAAAATGTAAAGATAACGTAAAATAACATTTTTCAATTAGATAGGACGACAAAAAAGAATACGAGTTTTAGATAGATAGAATGGTGAAAAAGAATACATGTAATTGACTTTGATTGGTTGGTAAAGGTCAGATTTCACCTTAATTTAATTGAAATAGTCAAGGTGAGTGGGTTTATAAGTTTGCCCAAGGACAAGTTGGTGATTGCCATTTTGAAACTGTAATTGAAGCTTTCACCCGCAGCTCTTAATTTTGGGATGGATAAATACTATTTGGCTATGATTTGGTTCAGCCCATTTCATGCTCGGCTCAGCCTGGGTTTATTATTGAGTTACCTCCAACCGAAAGCACAAGACTGAAGGTCTATAAAGCCAAGAAGATCTGAGTCCAATAAGCTATCTTGGTTCTTATTTTATCGGGGAAAGAATTCTAGAAATTTGGTTGTTTGAATTGCATGCCACATAGGCAGGTTGCAGCATGGCACCACTTGCCTCGGGCAATTCAAAGTGTAAGGCTTACTTGTTCAGGATAAATGGGCTATGCAACTCCTTCTTTGTGAGGTTGCCCGAATTACGTGTAATTCGAACAACTAATTATAAAAAAATTTGATCTCTTATTATCTCTAAACTAAGCAAAGCTCGGTCACCATTTGGTGGACCCGGATCCTCTCCATTTCATAGAAAATGGAGAGGAGTTGGTTAGCGGAAAATAAGGGGCAAAATGGTAATATTATTTTAAAATGAAATTAGCATTTTGCCCCTTATTTTCAACAAACTAGCTTCTCTCAATTTCCTGATCATTTTCCCCATTTGACGGCTTAAATGAATGGATCAATGTTACAAACCTAAATATTAAGTTCATAATCGAATAAATTTGGGTAGGTTCTTAGATGAAATTTGAACCTCCTTCAAACATATGTTTGAGAATAAACTTCTCTCTATATTTTTATTAACACTCAAACAGGATCAATTATAGGAATCACATTTTTATTCGGATGAAAAGGTTTTTCCTTCACAATGAGTGGGGGAAAAACTTTTTCACCCGGAGTGAAATCTGAATAAAAAGGTGGTTCCTAGAATTACTCCTCAAACAATCTTTCGACTCCTAATATAAAACAACTTACAATCAAAGATTCCTACTTGTAACCACACTCGGAGATGACCTTCATTTGACAACTACTAACTCTATTAAACTGAAATACTCGAGACCAACTAAAACACTACTCTAATCTACTCAAAAAAAGAAAAAGAAAAAAAAGACAGTTCTAATTGTAAACATCATATGACTGTAACAATCAACCGTTGCTCTAGCCTAGGCAGCAACGTTGTGAGCATCCTTCAAGGCCGGTTTTAGGTTTCTCTAGTCTATCAATAACACCGACAAGATGTGGTGTATCATCTAGGGCTGACTTTCTTGCACCATTTTCTGGTCCCTGGGCTAAGGCTGCCAATCAATTGTGAACAAAACTCTAGTCTTCTTGTTTAACCCTGGTCCCATATGTCTTTCCATTGTCGTACACATGATAAATTTGTTGCTCTAATTGATTAAATTTCTCCCGGATTGATAAGATTCCTCCTTTGTCTTCTTGACCATCAAAGAAAATAATGAAAATAAATTAAGGAAAAGCAATGTCCTCACTTTGGCATAAAGTTGTTGGCGTGAATGCTTCATCATAAGCTCAAACTCCTCCTTGGTCATAACCTTTTGATACTCTCTGCCTTTTTCTATATCTTATCAACACCCATGTGCGTCCTCTTCCCTACTCATCATTCCAATTCTATATGGTTCCCACACTCTTCGTTTGGAATAAATCACGGATAAATCATGTTTTCGTTAGAAATGATTTCAACTAAAAACATTTTTCAACGTTTGGTTCGTACGGTAAATCAACAAATATTTTTTATACTTTCATATAATCTGAGGAGCTACGATGAAGAAATAGAGATGGCGAAGATGAGTTGCAGAGAAAGAGAATGTTTGAGAATAGAAGATTTTTGAGGGTGTGATTGAGATCCAATATAATTGTTTGTCCATATTACTTGCAATTTGAGCATATAATTGTGAGAAGACTTTTGTAAGGCCCACCTGCTTGGACAGATGTTCTATCATCCTGGGCCTTGCTTGGGTGGGTAGGCCTCATAAGGAGCCCTCTCACAATAGTCCACCCAAAGGTGTATAATAATAGTAAAAAATGATTTATGCAGATTAGAAGCCTAAATCATTTTATGTCTCACGAAGGTTATTTTTCTTAGTCAACTGAGAACATTTTGAAATTGACCAATATTTATGTTGCGCCAAACATTCAAAAATAGAGAAAACCTTTTCTAGAAAACATTTTATGCCAAAACAAACTGACATGTTATATTTCCACCACTACCATTGTTCTTGCTTCCTTGAGGCAAGGCACATATCGAATTAGTAAACTCTCCTCAGGGCCTGCATAACCAATCCACATGGTCTAAGGTCCTACAATACCAATTGATAGCATGATCATACATTAATTGCATAGCATCCCTAAAGGTTCAAAATCTCTGTAAATATTCATACATTAATATACAACATGTTAAGATTCCATAGCAATAACATGTTATCATTAAAATTCCTCCTTTCAGCTAGCAGCAATATTCTCTTGACATTCAATCCCAAGATGAAAGGTTCCCTATTGAAAATTCTACAACATTAACAAGCTAAAGCAACAGCAATCAGTTTTAAGCATTATACAAGTTTGTAAGAATAGTGAAACATGAGGATCAAGAGAACTAAGAGAAGGAAATTAAACAACACTTGTCATTACCAGATCAGGAAGATCAGCTACAACAAGGCAATATCAGTTAGATTCTGAGCAGCAAATTGGGCATTGGACCAACCCATTTTCATTACATTCAGGGCATCTGATGCACAATTCACTGTTCTCCCCATCTGCAACAATCTTCCGGCTGCCACTGCAATTAAGGCACACCACAAACCTGGCATTGGCACACCCGCTGCATGAACTCGACAGGTCAAGTGGTATGCCTTCCAAAAGCTTTCTAAGCTTGCCTTGCTCATGCAATCCACACACTTCATCAGCCCCTCCAATGTACCTCCCCTTTATGAAAAGCCTTGGAGGGATCACTCTGCCTCCCAAGATTCTCCACAGCTCTTCCCTATATTCCAAATGCATTGAAACATCCCTTTCGTAGAACAACACTTTAAAGCTTTCCAACAAGAACCGGATTGTGTTGCAGTCTTCAAATGTTTTCCTAATCCCTCTCAAGCTTGTTGTGTAGAAAACAATCGACTCGCTTCCTCCTGGCGGACATTTCTCTTCAAAATCTGACAGAGATGGGTGTTCTTCACTGTCCTTTCCTTCATCATGGGCACCACAATGTTCCATGACGATGACCTCTGGATTTTCCTTGGCAGCCACCATGTCTTTGGATTTCATGGAGGATGTAAAGTTATCCTTGTTCTCAACATTGAAGTACTCCAATTCCATGTCTTCATCTTTAGGATGTTTGTCGTGTTCAGATGAGCCAGAGCTGCCAAAAATTAGCTCTGAGAGGCTGCTGCTCTTCTGATCTTGTTCTCTGTAAACTGGTGGAGTATGACAGTTTTGATTGGAAAGCTTTTCTGGGGGGTCTGCAGGCTGAAGGACTATACCTTGTTTGGAGGTGCTAAAAGATGGGATGAAATTCAATTTCCTGAAGAGTTTTCCCCTCATTCCTTTCATATCCAGTATTCTAATCTATAGTACTTCTCGAATTACAATGCACGTGATGTGATGGTAGCAAGTTTGAAGAAAGGGAAGGGTGAGTTTTGGGTGAGAACGACTTGTGAGGATAATAGAGGACAGTAGGAGGATGACATTTCTCTTTCTCTTTTGGTTTCCAAGCAATTACAGAAAAGTGGAAACTGAAAAGTCTGTGATGGGGCTGCTTTTTAAAGTTTTGAATGATCACTGCATGGGGCTTGGCATGTCCATGATACATTGATACTCTCCTCTCTAATCTCCATTTACCATCCACTGACCCATCACCAACCTTTTTTTTTTTTCTGGATCACAACGGGGGAACGGGGAAAAGGGTCCATCACCAACCATTTGAAGGCTCTAAATCATGTGTTAAAAGGGCATGTTTGTCAATTCCACCATGAAACCGAAACAAGCATATGGCTAAAATGCCCATGCTTGGTTGGCCACCAAGGCGATCATGCCTTAACATGGCACAGTTTGATTGGCCTCATTAACACTTGTACAGAAGGTGCAACAGCACCAGAGACAATCCCCGGGAGACATAGTGTGCCGATGGACATAATTCGATAGCAAGAGTGCGACAGCATCTTTCCCTTTCATCCTTTTTATCAATTAAAAATAGTAGGGTTAGTGGCCGAACCTTCGCAATTACATCCAATCATCACGCCAAAGAAACTGGCATTTAGCTCAAAGGCCCTTTTAACGTTCTCAAGAATTTGCCTGGGAGGAGGATGGTTAATTTACTGTCTATAAGAGCATTAGCAGTAGCCTCCTTTAAACTCCATTTTCTTCTTTAGTGTTGAAAAAATTGTTAAAAAAACACAAAAAAGTCTCTACAGCAGCTTCCTTAAGTATTTCCTAAACTATAGAAACACAGGGAACCACTTTTATAGAAACACAGGGAACCACTTTTGGTTCTTTTCATCTAGGGAACAAAAAATAGTTCCCTTAGCATTATTTTAATATAAAAAATTTCTCTCTCTTCTCTCTCTTATCTACCATTTGTTTAAAACAACATTTAAATAATTTATCTTTCATCTCTCTTTCTTCTAGCATTTAATTCATATAAAAAAAATGAAGGGAAGCTGCTGTGGAGTGCATTTAAATAGGGAACTAAAAAATAATTTTGTTCCCTAAATTAAAAAAAAAATTTTAAAAAATTGCTGCTAATGCTCTAAAATGTCAGGAACAGTTGATTGCATTAGCACTAAAGTTTGTAGGCACATGAATGCATGCATACATTTCTAAACAAAGGCGAAGAACGATAATTCCTTCACGTGTTGGTCTTGGGGATCGGACTAATGATATTTAACAGAAACAGTAAAAGACATTCACCTTGCATAGTCTAAAGTAAAATTTTTAGATTTATGAAAGACAAACAACTACAAAAACATTTGCCAAAGACGTTTTTATTAATCAAGAGTGAGAGCTGGGGCTCGAAGATGAACATATACCGTCCTAATCTTAACACCTTCGTTTCAATGCTTATGTAGTTGATACCGTTAACTACTCTCATATTGAATCCTACGGTGTTCTTTCTAGGTCACCCCCAAATTTTAGAAGGGCTAGGTACACATCGTTCAATCATCATAATAATTCATGTAGTGTCAAGAATTATCCTACACGTTAAATGTGTTCAATCCGATCACAAGGTCCCTGTTTCACATTGGACTCAGAGAAATTTGACTCATTTGTTAAGGAGTTAGATTTAGTTGCATCAAGGTCGCCAAATGGGTCTTGATAATTCAATGACTGCTACTCTCTCTCTCATACACAAAATAAAAATTACCATACAGCGTCTATCTGCATGCAAGAATAGTTTATCATACATACCGTAAGGGTTAACTTCCCAATAGTCTGCCAAATAGTAGAGATAGTCATAATTACACATCAGATAGTAATAGCAAAGTGAAGTTTGAAAGTATAAATTTTTTTTACATGCTACTCATATGGTGATTATGGAGACTTGGAGAATCATTCTTGGAAGCACTTAGCTATCAGCCAAAGACGATGCAAAGCCGATGTCAAAATCGAATCCAATGCATGTCAACTCCTTGTTGGCTGCATCATACATCTTCATTTTAAGAGAGTATGAGCCCTGCATACGTCAAACATTGTCAGAGACATGATGCATCACAAATGACTTAGATTCAACATCACTAATATTCATCAAACCGAGCCTACTCTGTCCCAACTTAGCATTCTATCGCCAGAAGTGAGGTTGGGCTACAACTAAGTAATCGCAAGACGTTTTACGGATACCATGGGCAGTTTGAGATAGTAAATTATCAAGTAAACCTACCACCGAGTTTTATTAGATGAATTCACAAGGGTGAATCCCTTCTGAGGTAATACTTTAAGCAACTATTAGAAAATGACTCAAATGAATACACCAAATGAGGCTGAGACCTAAGTCTTTGGATTGCTCCTGATGGAAACCAACAATTAAACTTGAAAAGGCATGTTCCAGCTTGCAAGTCAGCAATAGTAAAAATGAAACAATATCTAAATAGAATAATGACTTACTGGTGGAGTGAATCCAGGTAAATCTTGTGAGTGAGAAACCACAAAATCACCGGTCGAAATAGGGCAAGATGTCTCTCCACAAAGGTCATGAGTCTCACTGTGGATGTGCCATCCAAAATATGAAACGTCGATCACCATTTTCCCTCCAGAGATATCTTCATCTTTCCCTACAACATGTATACAAGTTCACGAGTCAAAACTAAAATCCAAACAACTATTTCAAGGGACATGGGTTTGTCCAAGTTGGATTTCATTTATTATAATGTCACCAGCCCTGTGGATTGAGTTTTTCAATAAAAAAAATTGAACTTAATGGATTTAAGAGTAAATATATTTGCCACTCTCTATGTCTACCTTGTGTCAACCAAAAGTGATGTGACTTTTAAAATCACCATTGAATTTATGATAGATCATTATTAACTTTTGATCCAATGGTGATTTTAAAAGCTACATCAATTTTGGTTGACACAAGATAGACATAAAGGGTAACTTGTATCATTACTTTAGATTTAAATGGGTGGAAGACAAGGAAAAGAGCTCCTTTCTCTCAATAAACAAATAATTTAAGAAAATAGACACATGCAAGCACAACACACAATCATGAAGAGAGGGGGGGGGGGGGGTGGGGTCTCACCCAAGAAGCTCCTTGTGATTTCCATTTGCATATCCATCAACAGGTAGTTGATGTTAAAACCCAAGCAATGAAATTATGATAAAGTTCTGTTTATAATTTCTCTCCCTTGTTTCCTTTTGTCACATGGCTGTCCATCTACTTACTGGCAATTTAGAAAGTGGTACAGATTTACAGTTATCATGCAACCATGGTACTGACCACACAACCATAGCAGCAATTATACACTTATTAGATGCAATTCCCACAACCACATGCCACATTCAAATATAAATGCCATGTATAAAATTTGATTCTTGGTAAATCTTTTTACAGACCTGTTCTAAGTCATTAACAGAAAGGTCCATGATCCAAAAAGTTGAGAGATGGGCCTGACAAACATCCCCACCCACCGCAAAAGAAAATGGCGGGAAGCTGGACTTGACCTGATTCTAAGGCTACAGCAATTTGATATCATGGACAAATACGTCTTTATTTTTTTATTGGTAAGTAACTCAAACACTTCATAGGACTTGAAACCAAGACCTCACCCACCCATACTAATGGGAGTGTAAGTGCCGTTTCAACCAAAGGCCATTGGCTATCATGCATATATATAAACTTCTGGTTTGCCAAAAGCAATAATTCCCAATCATAAGTATTAAATAAGCAACACGCGCATAAGTAAACATTTCCACCAAGTATATGATAGCAACTAATGCATAAGTATTAAATAAGCAACACGCGCACAATCCAAAAGACAAGAAGGCATGCAAAAGATCAATGACCAACATCCAGAAGAGCAGGACCTGAAGAGGCAGAGATGCTGAAGGTTGCCGGCTTGCCTCTTGCTACAGGATACGGGACTATCTCAACCCCTTTGACCTTAACATCATAGTCAGCATTCTTATCTACAAAAAAGTTAGAAAATGTGACATATATCAGCTACAAGATTCACCTTGCCACAAGAAACCCATATAAACATTAAGGATCATTTGGTAAACCACTTCCAACACATTTTTACCCCTCCCAAAAAAGTCAGTCTCTCTTCAAAACTAATTACCAAACAACTTTCTTCATTTTTTTCTCATAAAAAATTCGCATCACATTTCACCTTTATATCACATCAATCACTTTTTTGCTATTCAAACAAAAAACTCACAACAAAACTCTTTACCAAACACACCCAAGGGACTAGATAAAAATACCCCATATTGTGATCAATTCCTCTAGCATCTCAGCTTTACATTTTACAAATAACAATTTATTTTAATTTTTTCAAAATAAGAGAAAATTGTATTGAAGAAACTACCAAAATTAAATTTTTGCGTCAACATAAACGAATCCTATGAACGAAAACACACAACTACCAACACTAAATTTCTTAATCATCGAAACAAATTGAAACCCAATTTATCACTCCGACATATCAATCACAATAAACAGAAAAGCAGCCGAGGTTCTGATAATAAAGTGATCAAAATGAAACAGATTGTCCAGGAAAAAAAATAATTAATTGATTCAGAGAATTCAAAAAGTTTAGAGAGAGAGAGACTGACCGCAGTACTTGACGTCGGTTGCGAGGGTCAAAGGCACAACCAGACAAAGCGCAAGGAGGAGGGGCACGAGGAACTTGAACTGAACGACATCCATAGTTTAGATTCTGCAACCTGTCAAAACAAATGATGGTTATACAAATAACAGTAGATAAGGAATTCTGGGTCGTGAGGATTTGGGGGAAATGAGAGGGGATTGAAGAAGAAGAAGAACTCGAAGACCTACGATTGGTGGTTGGCTTTGTGGAACGTTAGGTGGGTTTAGAGTTTTGAGACGTTTAATATATATATATTTTGTCTTTCCTAATTGTCCTGCTGTCTCTTTTAATTCCTTCTCGAAGAATTTCTTTTGTCAAAGCCCCTTTCACTTTATAGTAATGTTGTATGGCACCCCTTGTTATCTCGGTATCACGATCTCTTATAATTTTAAAAAAATTGCAAAATTTTAAATTACATAATTTAGGCCCTTTTTACGTATTAAAATGCTTGAAAAATACCACATATTAAAAATGTGACATCTTATAATTAATAATTAAATATTTTTTCGTCATGTTATTGCTTTTTATGTTGTAAAAAAACTGTGAACCAAAAATTATTTTTTTGATTTTATGAAAAAGAAGCGTTTATACAAAAGTAAACAATGATTTTTTTTTTAAGGGAAATTCTTTTTAGTTGCCTCAATAACATATCACCTTTTTAATTAGGAAATTGTAGGGGATTCTAATCCTGTTTTCTTGTGCTTCTAAAATTGATGTAGTTTTTAAAATTATCATTAAATTTGTGATAAGAATTAGAGCATTTACATCAACTTCTCTTTGATTTTTCCTAAATTTAGAGAAAAAAACTACTTTTTGATTCCCTATCCAAATACTCTACAATAGTTTTCATTATATTTTCATATATCATTAAAATATTATTTATTTAGAACATACAAGCTCTCTACTTATCCTTACTTTTTTTTTTGGGAAACTTTACAAAGGCTCCTTGAACTTCCATGCGATTTGAAGAACCCCCCCTCAATTTTTGACTTTTCTCAGTTTCACCCTTCGAACTTTCAATTTCTATCAGAAGACCCCCTTCCA